>JARLTB010000202.1:325000-712500 GCA_030141615.1 Unio pictorum
AACCACCAATCCACGAAAAGTTACTGGCAATCTTTCTCACATAACTACATTAGCCGAATCTTAGACTCGAACCCACGCAGACAGAGGTGAGATGGCAGTGATCCGTAACGGACAGCGCCACTCGGGGCCCCTTAGGTAAAATATAATGTTAACAATTCTATAATAACGCTACATATAAAGGAAGAGATAAAAGCATTGTGGCCTCAGTAAATAATTCATATACAAAGGATCTATTTCTTAGATTCGAGTAACGATTGCTGTGTTACTTTCATCACTTCAAATTTGTTGAAATTTACATTCTTGTCTACTTTTAGCAATCTTTTAGCTGGAAAAAGAATCGATTCTTCTATAAGGATTGTCTTTATTACAAGAATGCATCGATGTTAGCCATGGGACAAAAATTAAATTGCCTATGTTCTATTTAAAGTCTGACTATGCATATAGAAACATTTCCGGATTAAATAAAAGTGATTTTGATATACTGTACATGTTTAAAACGTTAACGGTACGCAATGCGCATCAGATACATGCCAGGAACCTATAATCTAATATAATTATCACACAAAAAAACAGAAAATACTCACTTATGTTTAAAGACTTATAGGTGAGCTGGAATCCAGAATAATGTAAAGAGTAATCGGAGTGAAATTTAAGACGCATCCACTGAGTACTGGATTTTAGGGTTGGAGGTAGGTTTGGCCCGCAGAACGTATTTAGCAGATCTTTGTCCAAAATATAAGCTCCTTCAAGAAAAGTTAATAGAAGTATTGTATACTTTTGGATAAAAAAATTGCTGACTAAATTTTGGCAAAATAATTTTTCATATGTTTTCTAGAAACAACATCGAATGACAATTGTAAAAGCAATGAACACAAATGAAGTGAAGATTTTATGTAGTCTGCCACCTTTTCCCGCTTTTTTCACAAATTCAACATGCAATGTTAATTTATAATGTGACATGTATGCCACAAACTATTGACATATATACATATATAACTTAATTATTCACATGTTCAAAGATCATAAACTAAACGTTATATATAATAGTGTAATGCTTCACTTGAGCATTTTCTCTGCAAAAATTACTGAGATATTGTATCCTCAACAGTTCCATTTGTCACGCGAGATCTTAAGTGGAGTAAATCGTCTGATCAGCTGAAATCTCTTATACGCCATCTGGTTCAAAGATTAGCACATACTAAGATTTCACGTCTGCCTATTCAATTATGCTTTCACTTAGAAAGAAATATCAAAGTCTTTATAAGACCTGATACTTTAAGATGTAAAAGATAATATATTGTTTTAAATGCCTTGAAAATATGAATGCAATAATAACTAAAATCTGTTACACAAAATTTTGTCTTTTTTAAACTTCATTTTGTCAGGTTTTTCTGGGGTAGACTTATGGTTGTACATTTTCACTAGTATCAATGTATTCATACTTTTGTTATTTCACATGTGTCACCGATTTTCATTGATATTGTGGAAGCATACAAAATAATTCAATATACCTTGGCAAAATCATGAAAACTATTCGTCATCCTTCCTTATCAACAAATTAGAATCAACAAAAATGATTCTTTAAAAAAAAAAAAAAAAAAACTACCCAAAAATAAATTCATATTATCTGACAATTTTAACTGCCCTTTTTATAACCATAGGTTACTGCATTTGCATGGGGAAAAATGAAGGAATTTTTCCAAGTAATACTGCACGGCCATGGTAGGGCAGTATTAGTAATAATAAAAGAGAAAGAGTTGCAGTATTAGTACGAAAAAAAGTTCACATTTTTATTATTTGCTCATTTTGTTTATCTAACTAAAGCTTAATAATAAAAATGCATTTTAAGAAACAAAGTAGCTGAATTTACCCTATCCTGTATTCCAAAATAAATATAAATCAGTAGATTCACCAATACACAGTGATAATATTAATGTGCACATAGCACCGCCCAAACATATTTAGTAAACGAAATACTAAATAATATACTACACACGTGTACATTGTGTGTTAACTATCAAAGTAGTTCCTAATACACAATACCAGTCATACACACACGTGTCGTGAAATATGAAGCCCTGCAGGATGAAACAATATTGCCCATTCTGACAATGTAAAGTTAACGGGGAAAAATGAGCATATAATAATAGTGAATGTGGGTTCTATGTAATATCATGTTTCCCAAGCACAAGATCAAGGAACTCGAAAACGAATATAATTCTTACACGATAGCAACATTTATCTTGATTCAATCAGCTGTGAGATTGTACAAATAAAACTAGAATTTACATATAAAGACTGCATACACCTAACAATAATACGGAATGAATGAATAATAAGAATCTTTATATATATATATATATATATATATATATATATATATATATATATATATATATATATATATATATATATATATATATATACACATGTATATATATATATATAAACAATTTCAGTATATTTGAATGTTCACAGCCTACGACTCATCCACCTGAGCTTTGACCTTGCTTGTTAATTTTACAGAATACCGTATGAGATACATTTAGCAGCATTTAATCAGGTAGTAGTGTTATAAATGTGAAGGTAGTCGAAACAAAATGTAAACTGTTAATAAACTATACACAGTGGAGTGGAATCAAAGTAACAAGTATATATTTACCATCATACACCTGCAGGTAGTTATACACGCAGTAGGTTTGATTTTCCACATCAAAGTTCTGGAAATCAACTTGAATGATATAGTACCTATCCTCTGCTTCAAGTAGCCATTCGCAGTTCAAATTACTGAAACCAAAATAATAAATTTCAAATCATCTATGTTTCGATAGGGTTCATGTATCTATAGTCAGAACATATGTTTGATTTAAATGAATTTCTAATAATTCTTAATTGAAAGGAAAGGGTATTTTAAATCTTTTGAATAATTCAGATGTAGTGTAGGAAATAGGAAACATTAAAAAAAGAAACATTTTGTAAAGTTACACAGTGGGGCTTAGATTATATATTTATTGTTAATAATATATATATACATACATACATACATACATACATATATATATATATATATATATATATATATATATATATATATATATATATATATATATATATATATATATATATATATATATATATATATATATATATATATATATATATATATAAATTCTGCCTACTATTATAATGCATTCTCCTATAGAATCCATGGATAGCAGTTTCGATTCTGTCTGGTATATATAATTCTCTGTCACTCTGTCTGTCGTTGTCTCTCGCGCTGTCTGTCTGTCTGTCTGTTTCTTTCCTGCATGTTCGTTTCATAATCAGGTGTGGATCCACTTTCTGTAAAGTGTTGTAAGCATAAGATGAAGATTGCATTGGCAAAATGTACAATCTAAAAAATGTGAGCATACATCTATGCTACTTTCATGCACTGTAGCTGAAAGTTGTTACATATTGTAATAATATTGAGTATGCATATGTGATAGCGCTCCGTTTTTAAGCAATTCTTAGATTTATTTGTGTGATTATTTGGTATTCGGCGCCATGGAAATATTCCTAGCCCGAAATAGTTAGCCAATTATTAGGAGCAAACGTCACAGAGCCGAGTGTTAGTGAGTTTGAACCATGCTAGGGTTCGCAAGTAGTGAATTTAGGTCCAAGCCGAATGATTGTCCCTTTAGTAACATAGGCCATATTAAAATCTAGTGTTGTATAATAGTGTTGTGGTTGAAATGGCAGTATTTACGGTAGGAAACCAGTAAATTACGCAATGGAATCAATAAGTAGGGACTTGGTAGATACCGCTTATGTGTCCGTAGTGGAAAATAGGCGTAATAATGTAAGTGTGATACGCCGGAAAATGTGTACTTTGACTGTCCCAGCGCGGCACAATTAAATATTTCCCAGTTAGAAAGGGAATACTAGTATATTTTCTATGGCATAATGGGCTTTCGGTACGGAAATCTGATGATAATGAAGAAAAACCATGCAAAGGTGCGGTTAATGGACTTTTGGGCAAGTTATTTCAGCTGTGGTCGCCCATTGATTAGAGCAAAATTTATTAAATAAAGACAGACACGTCTGACTTTTCATTTTACAACTCAGGTGGTATGGAAGTCTTTGGAAATTTGGGGAAAACATATGACTTGCAGCGGGACTCCCGCCAGGGTTTTGACACTGCTCGGTCAAGTGAATACCCCTGGGCGTGTAACAATATTTTACTTTAGAAATTTGTGCATACTCTAAGCACACTATATCCATATTCGCTAAATTCAGCCTGAATAAGTCCAAAGTACAAGGTCTTTTTAAAATAGGGAAAACGAATTTCGCTAGTGTAGGCAATACTAGCTTTAGAAAATGCAATGAATGAATAAACATAGAAAAAAAGATATCGTTCTTTCTTTAACGATTACCCTTTGAGTCCAAAAGTTAATTCGAATCAGTAGGGGTTTCACTAATATGGTAACATTGATATTTCACATGCGCAGGGATTTTGCACACATCCCTCCAAGGTTACCGTAACCAATTAGAGTTTCACCAGATTGCATTAGAAACTATACAATGCTAATAAGCTGACATTGGGTCGGTGACTGCGTGGGTGGGGGTAATACCATAGTTGGCTACACTCGAGTAGGTAAGTAACTTTTGGGAGAATATTCTTGAGATTACTCCCAATCATTACGCGGAGAGACAGGAAAAGTTTCTCAGGACATGATCTTATCTTTAGAAATATACGTTGATTTCATCAGAGCACAGCAATACAATAAAACATTTGTTTTAGTGCAATTGCTGGTAAAAGGTATCCAGGTGGAGTCTGAAAATGTTCATTGAATTGGATTAACGTGTTGACACCATCCATGATCGGGTTGCAGCTGTGCTCCTGAAGAAGCAGATTGGTGCCAAAGGATACCGTGGATGCATGGATATGCTGGTTACAGTGATATCATATACTTTACCTTGGTGAACATACAACAACGAATCAAGTACGACTTGACTCATGGCAAGATCATTGACACCAAAGATTTTCCACATCCTCGTGCGCCAATGTGCAGATCCTCCCAAATATCTTGTGGGTGTTTGATAATTTCCGAGACTATTATATTAATGATTCTTGTAAAGATAGTGGGACCGAATGATAATGTAGCAATTCTGACAATAGAGTTTACACTGAATCCTTTGCTGTGGCGGTATAATGGTGGAGTCACACCGGCATCATATGTATAAAACTATTTTGAATGCATTTTTGCCAAAACTAATGAAGGTGTGCTATCCGGAATTGCAATCAAATACTGGTATGTTATATTGGTTTTATCCCTTCACGGATATAATGTCCCAAAAGGCCAACTGTCCCGCGAAGACATTGATGACATTTTGACTTATTATGGTTGAACAAACCTATCAGCGAGATCCAATAGCATGACAGCATAGCACAACTGGCACTAGATGTATGAGTGGCTCACGAAGCGTATTATAGGATTATCCAGATGCTGCTAGGGCCGTCGCAATATACGAGGCTGCCTGCTATGACACTATCATTATAATAACATTTTAAATATCTAGAAGCTAAGATGAAACCACACGTGGACGAGCGGAATAAGCTCAGAGAAGATGAATGATACATGGGAATGTATGAGCACCTCAACGCAAGCAAATTTGTGTGATCACTGAGAAGGAGAGGGAACTCAAATATGAGTAAGAAGAAATAAAGGCCAACATGTGTTTTTGAAATACAGTCATGGTGTGACGAACAGCAGAGAACGATGAATGCCAACTGCAACCATGCCATGAAACACGTGAAAAGGCATAACCTTTGGCTTTTGATGAACATCCGATTTAACTATGATTTAATACTATTCTGGATTATAAATAATGACAACATCACGTTCATAATCCGTAACATTGAAGACCTGCAACTACGACGACGTCAACCAAAAGTCTGACCTCGTCCACGACAACTTTGAAGACAACTAGGTACAGCACGAGCATGGCCGACACATTACTGCTGAAAGAATACAGATTTGTTAAACAACTGCAGCAATACATGAATGAATCTATCCTGGAAGTGAAGTGGATGTTACCATTCACACACAATGTTGCATTTGTCAGGCAGAATTGTCACATGAGTATGAACAATGGAATAACAAGCGACAGCGAGCACAGCAGTTGAAAATGTCTTCGCAGAAGAATTAGTAAATACTGCATTCGGTAAAAAATGCAACCATGAGAAATACGCTAAGACCATATGTCAAACTAATCATGTACTTAATGGACAAGTGTGATCGCGATGGGGAGGACGATGATGTGAATGAATTGTTTGTTGACAGGGACAAAAACATATTGAATCACTACGCGTACGGTTGTGTGTGTGAGCGGGCGATTCTTGGAGCGTGTCAATGCGCTGAGTGTGATTTATTATTTTCTGGCCCTACACTATCGCATCACTACTGAGGCTAGTGGCCAGTCACCAACCATCGAAGGTCTATCGCCATATCTGAATATCTGACATTTATATATTGTTTTTGATCATGATTTAGCTATCACGTTCAGTCATGATGAATTTGTAATAATCTGATATGATGGCTTCTTCGAGCATCGTGTCTGACTATAATGTTGTGATATTTGACAGACTGTTCTGGGTACTAATTACGATTTATATTTGAAGTAGAGTCGATACTATGTTCCAGGCAACAGTAACAGCAACAACAACACTCAATACGACACTGATAGCAGTTCTGACGGGTGCCCACAACCATCGTTGTCATGGCAATCCCAGTTATGAATCTCACTGTCGCTACTGCAATAATCAGGCAAGTAATATCGATAATACCAATATCGCGCGTGCATCTGTGCAACAAATCAAGTTGAGGTCCGTCATCATCCATCAATGAGAATCTTAGTAGGGGCGTATTGGTGTTACACTGAAGGTACACTGTGTTTTATCGATACAACCGCCATTAGGTTGTCCGGAGACACTTGGATGAGAGGACTAAGCAAAGGAATCCCTTTGCAGCTTGATGAGCCAATGACAACTGATAACAACCCTGATTAAATTAACCGCAATAGTCTGCTTGATATTAGCGCTCCTGGAGTGGATGTGATAATTGATGGTGGAGGGTGGGGGTGCGTTCGAAATTTATAAAGTCTTTAGAAGTATTATAATGGTAAGTTTTATTTCTTTGTAAATCATTGACCTGGTGGCATTGAGTTCATACGACCCTTTGAGCAAATAGATGGTAAGCCAATCGAAGCTTCCGTCAGTTTAGTACCCCACATTCCATGTAAGGACGAATAAATTGTTTACTGGTTGACCTCTGAATTGTTTAGCACGAATATTTGTGCAACTGTTACGCTCATTGTTAACGCTGATAATATGGCCTTAAGGATGGTTTTGTGTCCACATCATCTCCAGGGTGTCTTCAGGCCACACCTATTCCGATTACGATTTCTCATATATCACATTCATTTACGAAATTTTATCTATACCGGTCATCATACCTGGGAGAGAAATTTGAGATAACACAACAACAACATCATGTCCTCGTCATTGTTCTTTGTGTAAAGGATCAATTTTATCGCACACTGGTCATTGGCGGCATCGTACCCTATACATTTGATCCTGAGATACTCATAGTCGGGTAAATGATTTATAATCTTACACACATGTGCATAATAGACTGTGCATCATAAACGATATTATGTGCACAGTATCTAAGTTTCTGCTTATGGATCAGACTAGTCATGTCCAGAAAACATGGACGGCACTGCCATCAAAAGAATAATTCTTGGTCTCTGATATATTGACATGATTGGCAAATAAATTTCATGGAAACGTTACCAAATAAGGACTGACCTGTCAAGATAAAAGTATAGTTTTACAATATATTTGATTTTTGGGGCTGTAGTTCTTGTTTGCTTCATTTTACGGATGAAGATTGGACTTCGCCTAGGGCGGAATCACCAGTATGAGTTTATCATACTCATTTTGCTTTTCATGAACAAGTTACTTTCTGTCTGAAAATTATATAACGTTGACTTCATTCCAGAGCTTCCAACAAACATTACCACCAGCACAATGTCAACATAACTGGTTTCACACGAACCCTGCACTTAATACATGGAATTGGGCCACAACCACGTCGCACCAGAGGCATGCCCTTGCTTACCAGAAAATAACTACTGGACCACTACTCCATGGTGTACAACATTAATATGGTTTCACCACCAGGGTTGCTGATAATGAAAATGACCAAGCGAAGCTAGCAGGTTTTTGTTTTTAATTCGTGCACATATTCACCCGTGCTTGCATTTGTTGAATTGCAAAGATTAGCCACCGTTATATTATTTGGAGAGCTTTACAAGTTCTCAATGGGCGTGTCACCGACCTTGATTATTTCACCGACTCCCTCGGCAATCATACCTCTGTCTGACAATATCACAGCAAAACATCTGGAACCACCCATATGTAAAATACCTCTCATGTGGGCTCAGAAATGCATGTTTAAAAAGGATTTTTTTTAACAAATCCAGGTGTTTCAACTAGAAATAATATTTCGCTAAGAAATTTGTAACCCTTATGTCGAACAACAGCTTGTGATAGCTCGTGTGACCTGATTGTTGTCAATATAAAGTACGATTTTTTGATAGCTTGTGATAGCTCGTGTGACCTGATTGTTGTCAATATAAAGTACGATTTTTGACAGCTTGTGATAGCTCGTGTGACCTGATTGTTGTCAATATAAAGTACGATTTTTTGATAGCTTGTGATAGCTCGTGTGACCTGATTGTTGTCAATATCAAGTACGATTTTTTGATAGCTTGTGATAGCTCGTGTGACCTGATTTGTTGTCAATATCAAGTACGATTTTTTGACAGCTTGTGATAGCTCGTGTGACCTGATTGTTGTCAATATCAAGTACGATTTTTTGATAGCTTGTGATAGATCGTGTGACCTGATTGTTGTCAATATCAAGTACGATTTTTTGATAGCTTGTGATAGCTCGTGTGACCTGATTGTTGTCAATATAAAGTACGATTTTTTGATAGCTTGTGATAGCTCGTGTGACCTGATTTGTTGTCAATATCAAGTACGATTTTTTGACAGCTTGTGATAGCTCGTGTGACCTGATTGTTGTCAATATCAAGTACGATTTTTTGATAGCTTGTGATAGCTCGTGTGACCTGATTGTTGTCAATATAAAGTACGATTTTTTGATAGCTTGTGATAGCTCGTGTGACCTGATTTGTTGTCAATATCAAGTACGATTTTTTGACAGCTTGTGATAGCTCGTGTGACCTGATTGTTGTCAATATCAAGTACGGTTTTTTGGGTTGATTACTGATGAACGTTCAGGAGAAGCTATACTTCTGACGTTTGCTAAGTTTGTGGAACGCCATCGTGCCTGATGGAGCCACCATTCAGCATTATGAAACAATACGAATATGTGCCTAAGTGCTGAAACCCCATGCTGCGAACAAAAATGCATTGTAAATTAACTGATCTCGGTGTGCTGAATCGGGTCAGTGGGCCAATACAGGGCAGCATGACGTCCAAAGCCATAAATTGTTGTATCATGTGGCTACATCAACATTTTGGAAGCAAGCTACAATTTCATTTCCATTGTTGACAAACTAGATAATGGTCCAGAGAAGGTGGTTGGGTTATTACCGCCATGTCAGTAACTAGCAGTTATATTCATCAAAGTTTGTCCGGAACGCTGGCATCGTAAGAATACTATTGAAAATCTCGAAGGAATTCATTATTGAACACTGGTTCGTCGATGTAATATACAGGATCGGAGATATATTTAAACATATTTTTTAACTATGCACATAGTTGTCAAATTAAGTGATCTTTTCGATTTGAGTAAAGCCAGTTTAGTAAATTAGTTTCGTAAGGGACGTCATAAGGACGATTCCGAGAAGGAGCATCCACATGAAATTGGAGCGATATGGCCATACACCACAATTAATTTTACTATATGTTCTCTACATATATTTCTCAGCACTGACCTTTCCACAGTGTGACAATCAATACAAATCATATGAAAATCTAAAATACCCCCAAAGATGACTTCACGGTGAAATTCTTGTCAAGGGTTGACCGGCATTGTTTTGAGTGGCTGCACTGTAAACAGAGCAGCATGTACATAGAACAATGATTTCACTTCCGGATCATCACCAAGGCCTTATTACTCCATGTGCACTGTCGCCAAATTACACACTGACAACCACTCTCAGAGCTCCTATTCTCAAGAATAAACAATTAACCTTAAATCCATACCAAAGATTCATCAATATAACTCTTCTATCACCACCAAAAGGAGAGAGGAAAAAATGTTCTAAAAATAGACCAGAACATGGGTACTGAACTGGAAGTATCAATTGTGATGTGATTCCATATGACGTGATGTCAGCATGTCCAGACAATCCCTGAAATTAGAGTTGCTAACATCCTATTTGGAACGGTTATTTTATAACTAAATTCTCAATAAGACAGTCTACACCTGAGTTCTGTATAGAAAACCATTTCCGATATGGAATTTCTGTGTATGCTACTGGTGTAGAACAGTGCTAATCCTGATGCTAATTATAAGAACTAACTCGAGGCAAGATACTATGTTTTGTCAGTTGATTTAGACCTGAGAAAAGTAGTTTGGAAAGGCTTACATTCCATTTAGCTTGCCTCCATTCTGGAATATGGAAGTAATCGGCGCAAGAAATCGAGTATATAAAATACCGAAATAAAATATTAAAATATTAAATTCATTTGACAAAATAGATATGTTGTATATTATTTTTCACACGTCTCATTGGAGTTAGGCAAGAGACTGAAATTTAAAGAGAGAGAGAGAGAGAGAGAGAGAGAGAGAGAGAGAGAGAGAGAGAGAGAGGTCAAACTATAAGTTCTTCATTAGTAATATAAATTTGAAGAAAAAGCAAGTCAACCAATAAGCTTACTGGTCATAGACGTTTGGAAAATTAGGTGAGGAAATTGTGCGATATGTCCAGGGACAATAGCCAATTAAGGTGCGCCCTGCTGTGGCACATACAGAATCAACATCGGTACTTGGTGGAAACGTTACATTTGTAATTCCATACCATGCAGGAGTGGACCCTAAAATGAAAAAAGAACAACAATAGTAGCTAAACGGACATCCAGTGTTTTTGGTTTGTTTACTTAGTTTTTTTTTTATTACTTACACATGAAAAGAAGATACTATCGTGAAACACTAAACAACGCAAATTTACTGGTACTGTTTGGAAATGAAATAATGGTATTATAGCATGAGAGAAAACATCGATAAATTAAACGTGTTAATTCTTTTTAACTAAACGTATGTATGAAATGATTATGTTTTACAAGTACTTCTGAGACAAGTTTCCTATAAGGCAATGCAAATAACATATGCAGGTATGAAAAACAAAATTTTGTTTAAAACATCTCAGACATTGTTGTTCTTGTTGCTCAGGTAAGTAGGATAAAAGAAAATACTGATTTAAACCTGGTAATTATTTAGAAAATGAGTTATGTGAATACTGTTACGTGTTTAGGATCTAATAATTAGTCACACAGAAAAAGTAAAAACAACAAGCTTTGTAAAATTTATTAAATAACCGATTTCCCTGGAAAAAGATTGTAAAAAACTTACAGTTTAAAGAATCAAATCCAAAAATGATCCAAACATAATCCACGAATTAAATAACAAAATTCCTACTAATGAATTGTTCTAATAGATTCAAGTTCGAGTCATGTAGGAAAATCCAAGATGGAAGACGATGACGTATGCTGAAGTCTTTTTGTGCTTATATATAGTTCCGTGTAGAATCACAACAGCAATTATATGGGCCTCCCAACGGACAATGTGAGTTAGCGTTAAAAATCACCGTGCGCAAGTCTACGAACAACGGGAATTTAATATATTGGGCCTGTATTGGGACAAGGGAAAGTGGGGTTGTTGTCACAGTATTATATGAATGGAACAGGAGTGGTGTTCATATTGCTTAATCATTTTGTCCAATCTGTTCACTAAGTTTCTAGCCATCTTCTCTAGGTACGAACGAAATTTGCACTAAAGTGCTGTGCGGCTACTATGAGCCATGTAGCGTTATCCTAGCACGGCTAGCTATTTAATTACTCCTGGCAGAATGAATTGGAGCCACATCCCCCAGGCATTAATGTACTCAAAGAGTAATATTTAATTTGGTAGTCAGGTAGGAGGTACTATTAAGTCCTATCGACCTGAATGTAATACCCTGGGTGAGTGGGAATAGACCCAACAAATACTCAACCCTAACAGCCAATCAATGAACTGCTACTGGCGTGCAATGACACGTGTGACGATAGCGGTTGAAAATAGTTTCCCATCTCCACCATTTTGAGCTATCCGAGTGGTGGCAAGGAAAGAATGCAACTCAGCAAGCCAGCCCATGGATGTTGTATATCTTGAAACGCCGGCCCGTACCTATTTCAAATCAAGTCCAGTTTTACTAATGGACAAAAAAATTAACAATAATGTGTAAGCCACCTGTGTAATCATTCAAATTCAAAACGTTAAAAAATTTTGAAAATACTTATCATAGTTGGAATATTGTGTACAAAGCGTACATAACCTGTATCGAAAATTAAGTACCAGTCGGATAAGTCAAAATGACTAAACAATCATCATCTACTTAGATAATACATAGTAATTCAAGTTTGATGGCGGTTCCGAATCAGATCAAATTAGGTTACACCAATAAGGTTTGTTCTCAAGCCAAAGTGAGAACTTATATTTACTAGGCATTTTGAGAGTAGCCCTGAGAAGGGCTTTTTGGTCTGGCAGGTTACCAAAACGTACCGCGCCAGTCGTCAGTCTCTTGAAATTTTGCCGCGCTACGTTTTTTCCTTCTGGACGATGTTGGGGAATGCGTAGCTATGAACTCTGGCAAAGTAAACGGCTGCTTGTACTAGTTCGTGGGTGGGATAGCTCCGGAAGGCTTTATTAAAGAACTGCGAAAGAAGCGTGATCCCGTAGCGCCATTGTCCGGGTCTGGGCTGTTGAGTATTTAGTGATCTGAATGTGATGTACTCCACTGCATAGATGAAATGACCTGCTTTGTGTACACCTCACCAATTCCCATATCATAGCATTTTCCCCTAGGGGTCAATACTTTTCTTCTCTTTATCTTTCTCCGCTATTTCCTTTTCCTATTCGCTAGATGTAGAAACTTCTAGATCCCTTGCTGGTACATCGTTTTTTGATGGCCGTGGCAGTAATAATTTCTCCGATTCGCTGTTGGTGAAGCGTTCGTGTCTTAGCAGTTCTAGTTCAAGTTCAGTTTGTCAAATAGTAGACGTTTATCGAACTCTAGGTCAGGGGCAGTCGTTGTCGCTGGTACGGCTACAGCGGTCCCATTATGGACGTCTACCGCCGGCTGCCTATTTCCTGTAGGGGTGGGGTGGGCTGACTGCAATTGGACTGGGTCTCTCTCCACTGCCGTCGCTGTCTGACACAACTAGTTCTCCAGTGCTTCTAATTCACCTGGTTAGTATTATTTTCCTGGAGCCTGTGACAATATTCAGGCCGATGCCCCAAAGCGCGCTCGATGCTTGAGCGGGGATTATTCCATTCCCTAGCTTTAGTTGCTTCATTTAAGCATCCATCACTCTCACTTTACATAGTATCTCATATCCATACAGAAGGAAAGATAAAAAATTTTATATAATAGAAACAGTCCCGGATTACCCATTAGGCAGAGTAGGCAACTGCCTATGGGCCCAGCGACTTTTATGGGTCCCCATGAGACCGTGACCGTGGGTCTGGGGCCCCAAAAGTTTGACTGCCTATGGGCCTCCACGGTGCTTAATCCGGCGCTGAATAGAAAAAAGACCCCGATATGTACTATCCGTACAAAAAATTTAAAACTGATATATACTATCAGCAATAACATCCATGGCTAGTCAGATTAGGAGAAGACGAGCATTTTTCAGATGCATCTGAAGTTCCATTATCTTCTGTACTCTTCTCATGTTTTTGAATGTGTTTACAGGTCAACAGTAGGTAGCCAGACTAACGAGTGCTTCTCTTAATATTCTATAAGCGGTGACGTGAAGGAAAACTTTCCTATGATACCAAAATTAAAAAAGGTTCATATGATCACCAAAAAGGTATGGAACACACAAACCTTTAAGAAACACACACCTAATTTTTTAAAAACCTGTGTACAATAACTACAAACAAACACTTGGACACTATTTGATAAGCTACGAAAGGTAGAGCTTATAGATCGACACACTTCTAAAAAATCTAACAAATAATACACTTATAGATACACTTCTAATTTTTAACATTTGTTTGGCAATTTAATTTAGTATATCTTTTCCAGAGTATTGAAAATGGCTGTTTTATGGATGAAGAGTTATGACAATATTTTATCATTTAAGACTGCGTCCCCGTTTTGTGGCAATCTTTCTCACATGATAAAACCTGCTTCTTCAAAACGAGAAGGAAAACGCGGACGCGATATAAAACATCACTACGTTAATTTTAGGGAGAAGGATAGAGAGAAGTTAAAGACCATGGATACATGCTAAAATTGGACGAAAACAAACGATAGAGACATTTTTTTTATTAAAAAAAGCATTTTGTATTCAAACAACTAATCAACAAGTTACAATTGACAATAAACAAAATTTCTTCAAAAAAGAAAATTATTTTTGACATTTAATGTTCACTACGTTTTCTGGCTAAATACAACATATCAACATAATGGTCACAAAACCATCGATCTGCTATATCATTGGTTCTAGAAGAGTGACGACTAAAATAAGCCACTAAATGTTCTAGAGAATATCCAAGACTGCGTTGATGACGTAAACATGCACAAGCTTGTCCACACACCTTGGAATATGTGAATCGTGTTGTCTGAGCATGTATTCTCATAAAGTCAATGATATCGCCTTCCATAGGTGGCAATCCATACGAACCAAAATACTCAAAAGAAACCATGACGGGGAAAGTAGATGGTTATCCAGTGGGTTTATAGGATATGACTGTCGTCCGTATTGATGGCATAAGCTTGACGGTATTGAGGTTTGCGATGAGGCAGTTCATCTTTTGCACATACCACATGATTCCAAGAAGCAGCATATGAACTGTGGTTCAAAAGATAATAAAGTTCCCAGGTATCCATTCTTTGTTTGCCTTTTTATCACAGGTAATGATAAGTCATCAATTCAAACCGAATCTTTTGCATGAAAATGTCTGACAAATAACCGTGTCTTCGCTTCGTCTCTGCAGTCAGAGCACTGACAATTTCAATGTGATGGATCTCGCGAGCAATCAGTGGAGGAAAGGAATGATCACGTATGTCTGATACCACTGATGCAGGACAGCTTCTTCTGAGATGAGACTTCAAGCTTCGTCCAGATACTCGTCCAATTTTTTCTTCTTGGCTCATGATCAGACATGTGTCGGGTTGAATTTGACTGGGATCATCATTCTGACATCCATATCAATATACCTTGATACATTCCGTAATTTCATCTGCCAAGTGATTGGCAAAACAGGGGACTAAATGTTGATCTTGTTCTGGCCATCCGGACTTCATTACCAACTCTTCGTCTTTGTCTTGGGGTTATGCTTCCTCTGAATTATCCCATACCATTTCTATAGATTTTCCACCATTCAAAGAGGTATACGTGTCTTCCATAGTTTCTAATAATATAGAACGACTTCTCAATCTGTTGATTTCTATGGAATTATCAGATTCGGCATAGATATTGACGTTCACCGTCTCCGTGAGAGCTACATCAAATTAAAGTTGCACACGCACTTCACTGGTAATTCTTGAATATTATTTGTACATGGGATTTAAATACTTGTCTACGTATGCGACGGTTGACGACTCCTAGCCAAGCTGGTTTCTTAAACGACATGGTATGTCACTTCAATGACTAGAGTCCCAATAAAGGTAGATAGGAACAAATCGGAGACAACCGAGCATAATCCAGTTAAGTGGAATCTTTCTGTTCCCACCGATAAAGTAACAGAACGCAAATGAAACACTTGACTTTATCCCGTTCGCCCAAGTAGATAAATCTAACTTTGGCTAATTCTTCCGGGGTAGGACCTCCCATATATTTTGGTAATTTTCCTTTGAAGGTTTGGAATTGTTTTTCAAAGTCACGGTATTCAGGCAAACGCACAGGGAAAGAATATTCGTCTTTCACAGGTTCATTTTGATGTCAATCCACTACAAGTAACACCAGGGAAAGGTAATGTTTTGTTTTTTTTACAATACCAGAACTTGAATGATGGCTGTTTAAAGAAGTATCGAGCTTGAGCATGGTTCCTATTGTATCCCTTGTTTTGGAAGTCTTCCTTTTTTCTTTATGGACAATAATTTTACCTTCTTTAACGAACCGTCACACCTGTACCATAGTGTGATGGATGGAACGGTCATAGAAAGGTAAGGATACTGCAGAGACCATCGAGAATGTTCCAGAATGGCTGTATCATTAAAGATACATCGGTCTATTTCCAACTTCAGACCACAACTGAAGCACTGTACTTCGTATCCCAGGCCAGTCCCAGGTCAGAAGTAGACAAATCCTGTTCTTGCTAAGTATTCTTAGTAGGTAATCCTTCCCTCTCCGTGGGCCAGTTTTAAACGTTTCCAATTAAAGACACAATCACAATAGTCAGGCAAGAAAACAGGAAAATAGTATGGTTTGAACGTGGAGTTTTCACTGGGTCTGTCACTCGATTCCTGTTGTGTCAAAGTCATTTTTGTTTATAGCGGCATGTCCGTAAGGTAACGAAAAGTGGTTGGGAATCCGCACTCGCTCCTGGTACAGAATTCGATGCACGTTTTCCTAGGGGCGACTGAAGATTTGGTGTGTGGGTAAACGTACAATCCTGTGCGATTCGTAAGTGGTCACTTACAAATTTCCATCCTTTCCAGACTGCAAGGCTTTTTTCAATACGCCAAAGTTCACTACTCGACTGGTGCGATTATTGAGATCCAATTCTTTCACTTATTACTCCGTATGCATTTATCCTTTTGAGGTCTTGGTATTCGATGCCGCAAATGTTAGGACCACCACTAGAAAAGCTTAGAATCTTCTCCTCGGGATGCTCACCCGTCCAGGCTCCTAATCTGATAATTGTGTTGACTTTTGTAGTAACTGCTGTAACTTCGTTTCTCGTCTCCATGGTCGGTGCAGCCCAACTCATCGTAGTCTTAGTTTCCGTCATGATTGAAAACTGTCGCAAGGATTCACGGTGCATACATGCTGGCGCACCTATATATATGGAATATATGACGTCACAGAACACTAGCTTCAAATTGGAATGCAGATTCCGCATTGTGCCTGACATTTGTAACGCGTGCTAGGGTTGTTGAAATAACTCAATCCGTTTCAATTCACTCTTGTACTATAAAACCACAGTTTACTGCATTCATTTCACCTGTTCTCGTCACAAGATGTAGACAAACGGAGAATCATCTACTCTCGCATCGTCAATGCTGTTCCGCACAGACTTGCCCATGTATGTGAAATCAACATGGAAGGTTATCAGGATCACCGATACAAGCATTTTGAAAAGAAGAATGTATGTGGATATACAAGGCTGTTTGAAGAGAGTCCTTGTCTATGACCCAGAAGTCAGAAGAAGTTTGAGGAAGAGAAGCAAACACGAGATGCCATATATATTAACGACAGGATGTTAACATAAAACCCAAAGGTCCTTTTCAGGGCCACTCATATGCCTCGGAGTTATTTGCTTTCCTGTCTAAATTTTCTTTTTTAGTTTGTATAATTGTTTGTAAATTGTTTGTGACTGTATTTGTGTGTTGTATGTGTAATATAGGCCAATATCTATGTCCCACTCTTAGGTCCCGATTGAGGTGAGCACGGTGTACACCTGTTCCTATAATCTTTCAATATTGTTACCAATTTTCAGCACTGTGACGTCACCACGCCTGTTCCAATGATATTGTCTGCATACATCAACCCCATTTTCTCTTGTCCGTATGCAGGCCCAATATTCCTTATATTAAATTTCCTTTGTTCGTAGACTTGCCCATGGTGTTCTGAAAAGTCTTGCCCGTAGACGTACACACGCTGATTTTTAATGGCTAACTCACATTGTTCATAGGGTGCCCCTATTACTACACACAAGATTTAACAATCATGTGTTGGAAATCCGAATAAACATTTGGTAAACTATCTTTGTCCAAGAATTCTGTATGAGAACAAATTATTTCCATAAATACAAACTAATCCATTAAAATCCAAATGAACTGAATGAAAGTTAGCATGGATTCAAAATATAGCTACAACAATAGAAAATGACGTAACGTCAGATGTAAAAGCCCAGAGCTAACTATATTAGACTAAAATAAAGAAAATATCGTATTCTAATACGCAATTTCAAAAACATCCTTAAATTGCTAAATCGAGAAAAGAGCGAGGAGTCTCATGATCGTTTTCACGTGATATTTTTCGGCACGAGTAATCAGCAAATTTATAATGAAAAAACGCCAAAATGTACCTCGTTCACGTGACTTATGATATAATCATTTTTTTTCTGAATATTTTAGGTAAATGTGTTAATTATTTTGACATGGGAATAATTGCTTGCACTAATTATTTGGATCATGTTTTGTATTTCATGGCGTGAAGAACTAATATTTGGCTTGGAGATGTTTACTGAGGAATGATACAAAGCATGGACTGTCAACGCCCGACTCAAGCCGGTGTTATATTCATTCGGTAGTGAGAGCCGAAGTGCGTAACAGCATACATCGGAAATGCGAAGGATCAAAAGCGTTAATAATCAAAACTTTCATATAAGGTATTATCTAAACAAATATTATCATTTATCATAACATGTGCTGCTAACTGTATTTAAATGTTTCAAAAGGACGATAGTTGTTTCCTGAGAAAGTTGCCGATTTATGATGGAATCATTTGTGGAAAGTATACACTCAAATCTTAACACGAAAGCATTAAAACAATGACATTTTTTAAACAAAATTCACTATACTGGAAGTCATTGTTGCTACGGTTTTCTTCCTATGACATATCATGATTATTTCTGCTCACCGGATGCTGTATATCAGAGTGATCAAACTACAGGCCAAATGTGGTTCATGGGCAAATGTTGTGGTCCATGCTCATACAAAACAATCAGTTCTATAATTACAGTATAATTTCTATGATGTGCATCATACACAGCCCACAAAATTTACAATTTTGGTCCATGTGTTTCATGATGTTAGAGATGTTGAGCAACCCTGAATTAAAAAAAAGAACTATATTTGCTTGAAATATTTTGCATCCGCAATATCAGACTGACAGTTCATTAGTTGGCGCATATTGGAATTATATTTAAGACTATCCTATTAGGCATATATGGATAGTCTTAAAGTCCTTAATCTAATAGTCTTAAAGTCCTTAATCGAATAGTCTTAAAGTCCTTAATTGTGTTCACTAACTGATTTTCTGTCAATATCGTTATAACTGCATCAATGTGATGTATACGTGTTGTACATAATAGTAATCTTCGTGTATTGGCATTTATTTTTAAAAAATGGGACGAAAAGCTCACATATATTCATACAGCAGTTAAAGAGATCACGAAAAAACGTACATTGCTTTATTTTATAGGTGAGGAGCCAGCCGTAGTTGATATTGTTGATGCCATCAATTATGAAGCGCACAAGGGCGTATTGCCCAGAAGATGTGATCGTAAAGGTTGAGATGTCATACCCATTTCGTTGGTAAGTATAAGTTGACAACTTAGATGATGTTAATGTGTTACCTGAAAAACATAAGTATAAAAAAATGCATTACTCTCCTCAAACAAAGAATGTGAGCAACATGCGCTGTTAGTATACACGAATAGATTTTGCACTTAAGTAGTACAAGCAATGAATTTGAATGCTAGTAATCTCAAAGACTCTTCTGTGCATATTCCAGATGAATTGACTCCCGCCCCCACCCCCCTCGAAAATATCCAACTTTCAAAATTAATCAAAATACTTGAATCTGTATATTATTTGTGCACGGACTTTAGTTCTTTATCTAAATGACAAAGTGGAGACAATGAGATACTGAATTATCGTCAATGTTCTATGTGTCATTAAATTGTTCAAACTGTGTTAAGGCACACACACAAGCACAACCATTAGCGCGCGCTCTCTTATTTATTGATCCTCTCATGAAAAGCATGAAACATTCAGAGACTTGACTCTTTTTATTCGGATTAAAACGAAAACTTTTTTAACATGATTGTTATTTCCACAAACATTATTTCATAATCTATTTGTGGTTATGCGAAATTTTGAACTGCCATTTCATATGAGTAATTAGTGCAGATCATTTATAGACTCGGTCCTTAAAAGAATCGCCTCTTTTGGACTCGTACCTCCTTTGGATTTAAGATATGTATGATAAGGCAAAATTTCATATATATGTCAGCAGAATTGTAAATAATATCGAATCGACCCCACACCATCAGGACCCTATAATATACCCTCTGGCATGTTTATGAGATTTGGTGAAACATGACAAATCAAACGGTGATAAACAACTGGAACAAGCTTTTAATATCTGTAATTATGTATCGCAGGAGGCATTGGAATGCAAGTTCTTGGTGTCTATCACAATTTATTAGAACATTTATTCCTAATAAGCTACATTTGAAACGCATATATATAAATTAGTATATAATATGTGACCTTTACCGTCATAAATTGTCAAAGAATCACCGCTGCCATCTAAATCAAGGAATAGGACTGTTATCTCATTCTTATATGATTGACATGGCGCTCGGATCATCCAGTACAATATAGTGTTCCTGTCAAATAAAGAGAAAGAAATATGATGTACATTATATAATATCTATCTATCTATCTATCTATCTATCTATCTATCTATCTATATATATATATATATATATATATATATATATATATATATATATATATATATATATATATATATATATATATATATATATATATATAAGGCAAAACTCAGTGAAAACATGTCTTTATTTCATAACTAAAATTACGTTAGTTGTTGTTAAGTAAAAAAAAACACCGTGTAGACAAAGTAAATATAACAATCAGCAAAATCCACAATAAACGAGCGATTTAGATTTACTAGAGCATAAACTCAATACTAATCACCCTTGAATTAAAAAGCAGAACTTTTTGAATTTATTAATGGGGACTTTACGACATACCTGCACAATTTAGGCCAAATAGTATATATAGTAAAGTGTGAAAAGGTAGAAATGGTAGGTGTTAAAGACACAAAAGTACTTAATGGCAAATTGCAAAATTATAAAAGTGTGAAATAAATATATGTATACAACGGTATATAATTAGAATACATAAAAATTTCATATAAAAAAATTTTCAACATCTTATATAACTCAATCCGAATCCTCTTGGTGTACAGTAGAGAAATATATCTGTAACAATTTTGGACTATTTTTCTATGATAGAACGATACAGGACAAACCAACCGCAGTGACTGTACTGTATGCCAGCTGCCCCAAGTATTGCCAATATGTTTATTTACGTAGAATTTAAGTATCGATTTTTCTTTCCAAAAAAGCTGATTGGACAGTTTGGTCATTTGATTCCATTTAAATGTAGTTACCAACAATATACTACATATTCTTTCTCTGAGAGAGGACAAAAAGTCTTTCTTGAAGGTCAATGGTACTAGTGGCTCAACATTTGTTTTTTAAAACCATGTCTCCGTTTTGAGATCCGTCAGTGCACATGGGGTTAAATCCATTATTTTTTACTCCGATTTAATTACATTGGTTTAGTAAGTAGAAATGACTAGTATATTTGTTTCTTTAATCTTTTATTTCTTTTGGGCAAAGATCACTTTATTTGGTTTAATAAACCACTGAGGCGACTGCGGAGTAGTAGCTAGCTGTAGCGATTTTCTCCAGGTTAATTTGCCTGTTTCTAAGTTCAAATCATGGGATGAGGATCGGATCATCATCACATTCATCATTCAGGCAGAGGACACGGAACAGGCAGGACTGGACTACAGCTAGCTGACGGTGTACTATAGCGGGGCCGCAGATAAATGAAGACCATAGGAGTGCTATCAAAAAAGAAACGCACCCATAGGAGCTTCAAGGTACCTGAATAAGACAGAAATACCACTGTGAGACTTCAAGCTGGTTACCCAAAAAGTTACCTGTAGTAATATTTCTACGAGCCTTGGCACATAGGAAAAAGACGGCTGCCACGTGGAAACAAAATGGCGGACTCTACACGAGGCTAAAATGGCGTCACTACTGTGGGGACCAAAATGGAGGGACTACATGTCAGCATATCGTCTCCTGAATAACAAGCCAAGAACTCCTAGGAAATAATACAGCAGTATGGGAACACCATATGGCGGTAGTTTGGATTAATAGCAGCCCATGAGAAACTCTGGAGCTGTGAACGACATGCTACACCCCGGTACCTGCCTGCGCAAAGGATTGAAAAGATTTCATATTTGCCGTCAATTGCCTGAATAATAGGGTACTCATTTGGTTACGAGTTACCCTCTTTGACTAACTATTCCGTGGCCCTAAAAAGCTGATATGACATATTTTGGTACCTCCGTTCAAAATTCATAACTAAAAATACCTAACAGTGACTACACTTTTATGTGTCGCAAAGACATATTAAATTTCTAAATTTGTTAGGGACCTAATGTATGTACGCTAATGTACTAGTACATTTTCGAACGATAGGACAATAAATAACAATTCTACGACTAAGTTATTTGACATAATTGCACTGGTGGCTAACACAATATTGGGTGTTAGGTTGTCCATTCTTTAACTGGACTGAATTTGACATAAGTGCGGCCTTGTCGTTTCAGGTATGGGCGGCGTCCGTGGCTTTGCTGTCCTTCTCTTTGCGTGTGTGCTGGCCGACCTTCCGAGCCTTTGCCTCCTTTGCCTCGTCCTGCCACAGCGGAGTTGCATGCGATATGAGGAAAATATTTTTCTCTCGCATGCAATGAGCAATCTGCACATCGATTGGTTTAATAGGGTGGGTGTGTGTTGGTACTATTCCTACCCACCCACAGGGGCTTTCATCTATGCTGATAGTTACTTTTTAGTAATTCAGCATAACGCCCAAAATTAATAAGTGCATTTATCTGCACTAAACGCCCGGGGGGGGGGGGGAGGGAGTAGCGACCCTTCCTCTTGGGAAAACAAATATTCAGTGATATACTGAATCTAAAAGTAGCCCATATGACCCTAAGTGGCCGGTGGTTACTATAAAACCTCAAAAGTCAGTCAGTCAGGATCGGCTTACATTGGTGTAACGTTTCGTAATGAGGCCTAACATCATTCTTAAAGGCTTTGTCTAGGTTGATTCAAGCGTTTGCAAGTCGTGTTGATCAATACACAAATTAATCAACAACCACGCATTGCTGTACCCAGGGCTGCATAGGACAATCACGGGACTGGGGTAAAAAAACGCCTGGGCCTCTCCTAGTTTTTGTTCAAGCCAAAATTTCTTTTATAAAAAAGAGCGTTGTTTGGCCCGGGACCCTTATAGACCTGGGTCCCTGGGATATATCCCTCCCCCTTGTCAACACTGTCTGTACATTGCAATCTCTATAGTCTACGAATGACTTTTGTCGAATGTTCTTTTTAAATACATTTTTTTTTACATTTATTTCTTAAATATTTTTTGCATGAAAGAAAGATGAAGAAAGAAGAGTTCGGGATCGTTGTGATAATTTAAGCTTCAGCAGAAATGCATGCCACTGCCGGTCTGTCTGTCTGTCTGTCTGTCTCTCTCTCTCTCTCTCTCTCTCTCTCTCTCTCTCTCTCTCTCTCTCTCAGACGCAATTAAAGTGCAGTACATACTTGTATGTATCATAGGTGCTGGCAAAGGGAGGATGCAGGGCAGAAGTGTCTGTTTCATCGGTAACAAGAAAGGTATATTGATCTGGGACGGAATTCTGGGTAAAAGCAGGCTGACTTACTGAATACAAAGAAAAAGATTGCATTACATATATTGCTCTGGTATTAACATTATAAATGTAACTTTTGATCCTACAATATTATCATACCAATATCATATGGCCTGATTCTTTCATTAGCAACACAGCCAAGGTTTATAAACACTGTTCTTCAGAACATGTTAAATGTTAAAGCATTGATTATAAAACTACAATTTAGTTTATTTTACCAAGTAACATCCTCGTATAAATAAAAACAATTTATTGCTTCACAGTGCATATGTTTCCTGCGACGTACAATATATTCAATATATTTTTTGTTAATCAAAAGGGAATTAAAACCTTTTTTGTAGTTTACCAGGCCTTATATTTACAGCCTATCAATGAAATATCGTATACTGTCTGCTAAATCAACAATAAAAAGTTAGACAACAGGGATACAATGTTATCCATCCAAAAACAATTTGTTCGGTAGAAGGAGGCAGACAGAAAAAACAGCACTCTACCAAGTTGTTATACTACCAACAAGCCAGATGTTGTCATAGTAACAACAAGCCAGATGTGCTTTAACTTCGAACCTTAAGTCATGAAAATTTGATATTTTCATACTTTTAAAAAACATCAAGTTTGAGTTGAAATCCATAATATGGTATTGGATTAATTTACTCTATTCAAAAGCAATGGAGCCACTTTACCAACCCAATGGTATTATAAAAATACACTAATAGCTAAATTAAGCCTTACAAGATTGTGGAGGTGGGAGATAAAGTAGGTGTGTCTGTGTAGAGAGAGAGAGAGAGAGAGAGAGAGAGAGAGAGAGAGAGAGAGAGAGAGAGAGAGAGAGAGAGAGAGAGAGAGAGAGAGAATGCATATCAGCTATGCTATTTAATTCGGAGATGATTTTGCTATTTCAACAAAGATGTTAACCTGAGGGATTTCCTTGAATACTGTATATCACAAAAAGTCGATTAGATCAAGAAATGTGATGATGGATAACTGATCTGTCCTTGTTATTATGTATCAATGGATGTGTTCCCAAATACTTTTAAATACAGCCCATAAAATCCGATTTTCGTTTCCATGAGGTTTTCAAGTTTCAACTAAACACAACGTTTGAATACAGTCTATGTTATTTGTAGGATTTACTGTACTGACGAGCTGACCCTGAAACACAGATATCTTAGGTAATCTTAAAGCTCACGTCTGTTTAACAATATAATTAGTTCTGTTACAACTACAATACAACGATTTGGATTTTATACCGGATGATGTTGAGGCTTTAGGCACAATCAAAGTTATTTCTCTGCTGAATCAAACAAGCTCTAATGTATTCGAAAACAAATTAAAACTACGGTGTATACCAATATAGATGTGCATATTTTGAATTTTATCACTAAGTAAAACCTTCTCTATTTCTATTCTTGTAAACGAAAAATGCCTTAACACTAACATGAAATTCCGGTAGATAATAGGATATTCTTACATTTTGCAACTCCAAGTGTATGATGTTATCTAACTTTTATAGTTTTAATTCGTGGCTGTAAATTGTACCGTATATCTTTAGTTAAATTTTACATACATGACCCGGGGATCTTAAAAGTGTAGTAGTTGCATATGATCTATAAATAGATACTAAAGTATGCGTTGACAATTATTAAAAAAAAGACTTAAATGGCGCAGATGGCCAAATTTATCAATGGATGATGGGGTTGTAACGTTTCTAGAATAATTCTAAAACTTTCCTTTGGTTGGTCTAAGCCATATGAATAAGTTAATTTGAAGCAAATTAGTAGTGTATTCTGTCGCGTGGTGTCGATTGCAAACTTCAGCCACTGTAAAGAGCATACATATTATGTACATGTTTGACCAGCTACTGATAGGTATCGGATCCTAAAGCCATTAGTGCTGCTGACCGGAATGTTGTTGATATTGGTCTCAGACATATCGTTGCTGGTGAAACGAATGCGGACCTTCCTCTTCGTGCTAAGAACAAATCCAGAACTGGCTCCGTTGGAGTGGAAAAGTGTGCTTCCATCTAAAAAAAGAAAGCGAAATAGTAGTATAGACCCTGGGATGATAAATATTTATATTAAAAACCGCTATATAATGATTTGTTAAATTATGAAATTGATTGTGTATTGACTTGATGACATTCTCGATGTACAAGGTAATTAGTTGTGTTATTTAATTACTTAAAGTTGGTTGGTTAGTGAAAGATAATAAAAACAAAACATATACGACGAGGACAGCATTTTAAGGTTCCTAATCAACGGGGAAGATAAATGGTGTATCTCAAGGGTAACTAGATAATCAAATATAATTAATATGTGTGTGATTTGGGCTTTTAACGTAGCTTTTACAATGTTTCAGTCATATCGCTACGATGTACGTAGTGTGGCAGCTTACAGTGATGTCTATCATTGGCGCATTATGCCACGAACATGTTGCAAAATGTCCCACTCAGTCACATTATTCTGACACCAGGTTTAACAAACATCTTAGTGCTGAGCGCCAAACAAGACAGCTGATTGTTATAAGTCTTTGGAATGACTCCGTCGGGGTTCGAACACGCTACCTTCCATATCCGAGGCAGAATCGCAAACCACTAAGGCCCCCCCCCCCCCGGTGGAGCGGTCCAAAGATAATTGTATGACAGTACACTTGTTAGTTACATTGCATCACTATAATTCAAGCCTATTTCATTTCGGTAGAACATAATCCTTGAAACACGATCGCCTTTACTTGGAGTGATATTCCTAGCGATTTAGAATACCTTTAAAAGTAGATTCAATTCCGCAGCTGATTCTTTTTACTGATGAAATGCGAGTATAAAAACTAAAATAAACAGAAAATTTGATTTTGACAAAAATGCATTCACTTCAAAAAGTCAATATAAATTTGAAGTTTACATCTCAAAAGGAAGAGTACAGGCTGGTATCTAGTTCATATTCAAAATTTATATATTCAACGACCTTTAAAAGTCACTCAACAATATATTATCATACTTGACCAACTATGACCGGTAAAGAAAGTAAGAGCAATCCGGGTATGGAGAAAAGAACAAATTGTCATGCACACTTTGTCTATTCTATGTAATTTTGAAAGTGTTATAGGAATTTATTACATTTCCGGAACATAGGACATTGTGCAAACGTAATATTCATGTCTGACATATATAGTTTGTGAGATAACTGTGCTCGAAAATGTAAAAAGAAACTTTCGGGGATTTCTCCCACCACTTCCCCCACAGAGGTTCCATCCCATAGATCCTTTATATATGTATTTAAATTCATTCAAAAACAATATTTCTTAATGAGGTTTATGTTTGATAACTGTGTCAGGAGAAACTATGCAAGGGCTAAAGCTCTGGTTTTGTCTATGCAAAGGGCTGAAATGTTGCAGAAGCAGCGTTTGAGCAAGCTGAACTATTTGTCATAAGTTGAAACTTTGCAGAGATCGATTTATTAAAGGAAACGTGAAAAATGTAAATTAGTCCAACTTAGGACAAGTGTTTGTCAATAATGTTTGTTAGATAAACTGAATTCTGATTGAACAAGTATATTCTACTTTTAGTTCAAGATAGTGATTAATAATTAATTCTGCAGGGCCCTAATTGTCGTTGAGCTAGAGTAAGTTATGATATCGATACATCAGTAGTGGTAATGCGATCTATTTGAGGAATACCTTTTTCTATGCTATGTTAATTGTCTATGGGAGAGTTGGGGTGTAAATAAATATGGTATGGAATGCAATTGTATGACCTGAAAACCACCTAGCAGTTAGTGTCTGTTTAGAAATACCATATGGTTAATTCTTATGTGTAATGGGAAAGCGGAATATATACTGTTCAAGAACTAAGCGACCGAGCGTTATTTTAGTTTGCATTCATGTTACTTATCAGGACAATAGTTTCCGCGTTTGATATTAAGAATTCCATGACCAGATTTATATTAAACGACTGGAGTAACAGCGGATGACGGGTAGGAGCTGAGAGAGAGAGAGAGAGAAAAAGAGAGAGAGAGAGAGAGAGAGAGAGAGAGAGAGAGAGAGAGAGGTGGGGATGTCATTAAACAGAGAGTGACCCGCAACCAGATTAGATTAAGTATACATGCTGGACAAATAAAGTCAGAAAGGTTCTTTCAATTTCATGATAACATTTGTCGATGTCCATGGAACTCCTAATTGTCTTTATAGATCTTGTATTAATTTATTGTTTGTATAGACTTGTATCCTACAATTGGTCCTTTTGCAACTGTATTTATAATTAATTAAATATTTATATTATGTATATGGGACTCATGTTGTTCTGTTCTAACATCTCTCTTCAGATCTCCAATTATTCCATCCTTTAATTTCATATTTTAATATTCGCTCCATTCGGACTATAACACTGTCGTATATCACTTTCTGGACATCAATACTCATCATTTTAAGGGATTCTGTTTATCATATCTCTTTGTAGCGGATATAGTCTAGATAGGAAAAGAATACACGACTTTTGGCATTTGATTTTATGATCTCTTAGCTTTTAATATCTTGCACATGAAAAAGTAGTCCCCGACGCAAGACAATATTTGCAAACCGATAACATGAGAGGTTATTAATTTTACTCGTGTTGCTTGAAATTGGAAGGAAAGCTTTTTCTTCGAGGCTTGGATGCATGATACACACTGCATAATAACAGTAATTTTAAGGTGTCAGACTGCATTACGATAAGCTGCCTGGTGTTTCTCTGCATATATTCGGCCTGAAAACTTTTCTTGATTTTCCCAATCTTCATTTTAACTAGTCGAGTTTCAGTTATGTAAATCTGGCTTTAGTTTTAGTTTAGAATTCTGTGTAGAGTAAATGGGTCTTATTTCAAGCTATACAACCACTAGCGTGCATTGGGTTTCTTAATAGTCGCCTCTTCTTTTTCTTTGGCTTGTTTCCCTCAATGTCCTTTCAGTTAATGATTGGAAAAACGGTCGTTACATTGTTGATAGTAATACTTAAAAAAATAGCTCCAGACTGCGGGGCAATGAAAATTCTCTCCGTGGAAAATGCTGTTTTTATAATGTGTACCAACCATATACACTTTATATCTATAAAGTAACAGTCTTAATAGGTTAGAACATCTTAATAAATAAGAGAAATGTTTTAATTATCATTTTAGAAACCTCAAAATGATCTGCCATATTATTGTCGTAACATAAATATAAACTGTCCATGTTCGGGAGCTATAAATCATGTAAGGAAGAAAAGTAGTTCCGCTTTTAGGTAGTTGCATATCCTTACACGTTATGCAGTAAATTATGAAGTAGCTGTGAGTTTCCAATAAAATGCAGTGGTACTATTCAGCGGATTTACTGCAGTCTCTATAGGAATGATTTTCCAGGGGCATCAACGTACAAATAGAATTGTCATTGATTCTGCCTTGGTTCCAAAAGTGTAATGTAAATATTGTTAGGATTCAGTTTCAAAGTGGAATCCAAGTAAGTATATAAATATTGTATCAGTGGGTTATGTTGCTGATAGAATTGTGAAATAAAAGGAAGTAGATTTCACAGTTAAAATTGAGTCACTTTTTGGGTGGTTGCGCAAAATGAGCTCAGACTGGAATTACGGTTAATTTATACATGGATTGCATTCTAGGAAGACATTGCTGTGGTTTTAGGAAGGTTTTGGAATGCATTATGTGACAAAATTCAATCTCATAAGCAATGCTTCCGCGGTTGATCCAAAGTGTAAAAGGACAATAAGCCAATTTTATAATCAAATTCAAATACAAATAAAAAAGTATAACGATATTATTAAAATGTATTTAAGAATTAATTTCACCTTGGGAAAAGTGTTAGGAGGAATACCATTGGAGGAAATATGTATTGTATGGAAACAGTCTTGCAATGAATTATATTTGGCTTGGTTTTATGTTTCATACTGCAAAGTGAATCTCGATGGTCGGAATTAAACCCTCACCCATCTGGTTACAAATCAAGCATTTTAACCACTGATCTAATTTTGTCACCTGACCACATCACACCTTATAACATTTTAACAAGTAATTATCACGTACTAACGTTTACCTAGACCTTTGTAGACAAAGCATAACACATCATAGACAGTTAAGCAAGTAGAGAGAGAGAGAGAGAGAGAGAGAGAGAGAGAGAGAGAGAGAGAGAGAGAGAGAGAGAGAGAGAGAGATACCATACCTCCATCGTAAATGTACAAATGATCATTACTTTCCAAAGATGTATATTGCACCAAAAGTCCGACGAAATTAGTTTCAGTATCAGCAAGTATCTCATAACTGCAGTCATAGTTGGTATTTCTGCAATTGTTAGTAAGCGCAAGACATTACAAGTACGTACGTACACACACACACACACACACACACACACACACACACACACACACACACACACACACACACACATACATACATACATACATACATACATACATACATACATACATACATACATACATACATACATACAGGAGACCCGAATGGCCTAGTGGTCTAATGCGTTCTCCGTTACAGATCACGGTCACGTCACCTCTGTCTGCGTAGGTTCGAGTCTAGTGTGGTTATGTGAGAAAACTTGCCAGTAGCTTCTCGTTGATCGGTGGTTCTTCTTGAGGTTTTCTCGATTAGACGAGAACCTCTTTAGTCATCCGAGGGTTGGAGGGACTCGTTCTGTTCTGTGCTTACACGAGTGGCTGATGAAGCCAACCCTTGCACCGAATGTTCGTTTGTTTAAGGGATAGGGGATGAGTGAGACATCTTCAGGAATGTTGATTCCACGTGCTTTTTTCTGGCTTGCCTCTTCACTCTTTTGCCGCCGTCCTGCTAGATTTGCAAAACTTGTAGCTTTGTCCACAGATGAACGCCAAGTGACTCGATTGCTAGCGTTGTGCTCCCAGGAATCAGGGTTTATGATAAATGCTTTCAATGCAGCTTTCAGATTGTCTTTGAAACGTTTCTTATGACCTCTGTGGGATCGCTGTCCTTGTTGTAGCTCGCCATGGAAGAGTCTCTTAGGAAGCCGGTGGTCTGGCACACATGCATACGTAGCTGGCACTGCATCAGGATGGTGTGGATGCTAGAGAGACCTGCTCTGGCAAGTACCTCAGTGCCTGAAATTTTGTCCTGCCACTTGATGTTGAGGATTTTTCTGAGATTTGTGGTGTGAAAGTGGTTCAGCTTCCTGGCGTGGCGTTGGCACATCTTCCACGTTTCACAAGCGTAAAGTAGTGTGGGGGAGAACAACTGCCATGTAGACCTTTAGTTTGGTCTGAATGCTGATCCCTCTTCTATTCCAGACATTGACATAAAATCTGCCAAACGTTGCGCTGAGTCTGGCAATGTTAAGCTTCACCTCGTCGTCAAATAGTGACGCTCTGTGACAGTTTGCTGCCATGGTAGGTGAAGCGGTCCACTACGTTGAGTTTTCGGCTGTTGACGGTGATGCTGGGGTCAACACAGGGATTTCCAGGAGCCGGCTGATGGAGGATTTCAGTCTTCGTGGTATTGATGGTGATACCAAAGCTTGTGCAGGAGCTGAAGAACTTTTCAAATCTGCATTACAGGTCGGCTTCTGAGACAGAATTGAGGGCACAGTAATCAGCAAGTAAGAAATCCTTGATGATGTCTGTCATGGCCCTGGTTTTCGCTTGAAGCCTCTTGGGATTGAATAGTTTTCCATCTTTACGGTACCTAATACCGACTCCATCCTCTCCGTCTCTGAAAGCAATTGTCAGCATGGCGGAGAACAATAGACTGAACAGTGTTGGTGCCAGAACACAACCTTGCTTGACGCCGATGGTTCATGGGAATGGCTTAGATATCTATCATTGTCCTGGACTCGTGCCTGCACGCCATCGTGGAAATGCTGCACCATGGATATAAATTTTCATGGGCATCCATTCTTGACCATTATCTTCCACAAGCCTTCTATGCGGACAGTATCAAAGGCCTTTGTGAAGTCGACGTAGATGGATTAAATGTCAGTGTTTTTCTATCTTGACACTTCTTATGTAGCTACCTCTCAGTAAACACCATGTCGATGGTCTCACGTTCTTTTTGGAAATCCACACTGGCTTTCTAGCAATAGTCCCTGATCAAGGTGTGTAGTGAGGTGGTTGAGTAGGATTCTGGCGAGTATCTATCCTGCAATTAAGAGTAATGATATACCGCGGAGTTTGTCGCAGGCCTGGCGGTTCCCTTTGAGCTTATACAGGTGGAGTATGGAAGCGTCTTTGAATTACTGGGGATCTTCTCTTACTGCCACATCAGTAAAAACAGATGGTCGAGCCTTTCTATCAAGGCTGTGCTCCTCTCTTTGTATTGTAGACTTCAGCGTGGATGGAGTTTGAACCAGGTGCTTTACCACTGGAGAGCAGACGTATCGCTGTTTCTACAGCAAGGTTGGAGGGTCATCCAGTGCTTCGTTGATGGATAACTGGGGGAGACGATTAATGGCTTGATCACTGATGGATGAAGGGCGATTCAGGACTCTGTCAAAGTGTTCAGCACATCATTGAAGCATCCTCTCTTTGTCAATAATTAGTGTGTTACCGTCCGGAGAACCGATTCACAGAGTTCGCCTTCTCCTGCAAGCTGGGTCTTACTCTAGGTAGCCAAATCCACGTTATATCTGGCCAGTTTGTTTCCTACTAGGGCGGTTCTCTTCTGGGGTCTTACAGCATCGTCTATGTCCATTAAGGATAGCATTAATCATAAGCCAAGTGTAAGAGAAACAATCCTGATTTTCTTTTTTGTATTTAGTTAGATTGCTGTAGTATGGTTTCCGCCATCTACGGTATGCTGGCTAGGGACGTTTAGAGCAGGCAATGCTTGGGGCACCTTTTCTAGTCCCTTCCTCGTGCCAGGGAGGTGAGCAGTGCATTCCTGAAGAGGGCTGCTCAGCCGCTCAGGCGGCTACCGGACTCCACTACTGCTCCGTGTCAGTGGTTAAAGACCGTAATGACCTGAGCCGCCAGTGTACAAGTTTGCGGCTACGGCTACCAGTGAACCTACACCTGCCGTTTCGTCGCTTGCAAGTTACCACATATATGACTTTATTGAGTGATGAATGGATGACAAGAATAACTTGGGTGGTGACTTTGTTTTAAGTGAGGAAGTGTTACGCAGTTCGTCGACCTCACTCTCTCGCCCAAAACCACGTGCGTTCAGCAGCATTACAACGTCGAGACGGCCGGAGACAGAGTTGAGTGCAGATGATGACTAGGACGTCCAACGTGTCTTGTCGTTCTCAAAGCGCTCCATGGTGCTTTGCTGCGAATCGCCTTTCTGCCCGTTGACCAGCTGGTGGTTCCTCCGCACAGGCTAACAAATCCAGTCTTCACTTGCTAGGTAGACCAAGCCTAACTCACCGAGGGATTAAGACCCGTCGTTTACCCTCAGCCTGGTTTAGCCGGCCAGTCGAGGCCATTTTCAGGGATTCGACCGCTACGCATGCCACAGCTTCTTTGAACCGTTGACTGACATATGGCGGCCAGTATTAATGGTGGAGGAAGAACCCGGAATACCACCGAAAAGAACCATTGACCCACGAGAAGCTACTGACAAGCGTTTTTGCATACCCACATTGGCCGAATCTGAGGCTCGAACCCACGCAGACAGAGGTGAGATGGCAGTGATCTGTAACGGATAGCGCTTTAGCCACTCGGGGCCCCTTGCTATAGTGTAATAATTAACATTAGGTGACTAGATAATAACGACATCCTTTATCAAGTATTTAAAAACAACAAATATATCAATGAATTTGAGATTGAAATTAAATTATTTAAATATACGCGCTACCAATCAGAATAACGTTTGCAAATGCATTTAAAGACTGTTTATATTAATTTCTGATTGAATAAGGCTGGTAGTTATATTTTATCGTAAATGTTTAGTCTGTGTCAAAGTGAATTGTCTTCCCCACAATGCACACTAACAGAACCTTAACTAGAATCCATGAAACAATTGGAATATAATCATCATGACGGTTTGAAAACATAGTGGCAAAATAAAGAACGATACATTTCTTCTAAACTTATTATTTTAAACAATATTTATAGAGAATAATATTATTAAATTTACCTCTGACCTAGAAAAGTTCATTAGCGTGTATTACATGCCTCATTATGTTGACATAGTTGAATAATAATAAAAACGTTAATAAATTCTCCATACTGATTTCAATAATACGTATGAAATAAACTTACGTTTGGTAGTAGGACCCCGGATGATGGGGAGAGTGTACGAAGCCTACAGATATCTGTGAAGAGGTGTAACTTGGGGTACCACCACTGCAACCAGTCAAGGAATTCGCTAGAAAAATAAAAACATGTTCTTACTGTCACTGTCATATCTTAACTATTGTAGTGCTTAACGCATTTTATTTAGTTGTAAACGTCATAATTGTCGCATCCAATTTAGTTGTAAAGTCATAATTTTATAGTCTATTTAGTTGTAAACTTCACATATTTTGCTGATAACATTTTGGTAAAATATTTGGTATTAAAATATTGTAAAATATTTCTTCAAGCAGAATACTTGTTTGCCACATTAACAAGTCCTCTTAAAATCCAAATGTCTTTGTTAGTATATGACTATAGATAGGTATTGTGATGAAATATTCCATTTCATATATTGTATAATCAGCATACGACACGCTATCAATAATCCATTTCATACCTTGTATAGCTACATACGATACACAATCAATAGTCCATATCATACGTTACACACACACACACACACACACACACACACACACACACATTCTATATATAGCTACATACGATACATAATCAAGAGTCCATTTCATAACATTGCATATATGCATTCGATACACAATCAAGAATCCATTTCATACATCGTATAGCTATATACGATACTCAGTCAAGAGTCCATTTCATACAGTGTATGGCTACATACGATACACAATCAAGAGTCCATTTCATACCGTGTATAACTATATACGATACACAATCAAGAGTCCATTTCATACCGTGTATAACTATATACGATACACAATCAAGAGTCCATTTCATATATTTTATAGCTACATAATTTTGTGGGAAGTGAAGTCCTTTATGTAACTAATTCTTTTCTAAAAAAAAGTCTCACTGTAGATCAACGGAGGGCAGGTGTTTTTTAAAATCCGTATACTAATCTGAGCTAAAACGAAGCCACTGATAGTGAGTTCCCCACCAACCGCTGCCTAAACTAGTATGTTATAAACACCCGAGCGCATTTAAGACATTTAATTTTTGTATGCAAATTACTCATTTATCTAATTATGTTAAGTGAAATAATTGTATAGAATGCTGGAAATTTTGTGTCAGGAAAGAGTAACGAAGTCATCAAATAAAGATAATTATCTTTTAACAGTCTTACATAGACAAGATGATATCTTCCAAATAAACACCCACATTTGACTTTCTGTGTCACTACTGCCAAACTACATGTTACGATTTTGAAACTCGCCGCGGCATCTCAATTTTTAAAAAATTATCATTTTGTATTTCTGTAATCAAAATTTCCTTTTAATTGGCTCAACCCAATGTTTTGTATTTACTTTTTAAATTCTTGATTTAGAACATACAACCTAGTAATTATATATTGATAATAAAGATTTACAAAATTCAGAAAACACAATCTAAGAACAATGAAATATTTACCAAAGGTCTTATGTTGCTGTATTCAGTAATTGATTATATTTCGAAATTATATAATTAGTTTCGACCTGAATTAGTTGAATGTGCATAACGTAGACATTAACACTGATTGTAAGGCAACGTTTTCTTATTTTCGATATTGGTGAAACGGTTATGGCAATCAATTCAAAGCGAGAGACGCTGAGGATACCGTGTTACTTGATCAGTAAAGAACGTGAAATTAGTCTCTTTCATCCAAGGAATATAGCACCTATAAATTTAAGACATTTGATCAACCGTGAGATCGCTCCGGTGGCCTATTGGTTAGTGTCCGCCTCGGATGCGAGAGGTCGTAGGTTCGATCCCTAGCCGGTCCATAACAAAGACTTACAAAAAATAGTACCAACTTCTGCCTCGCTCTGCGCTCAGCATTAAGAGGTTAGTGTTAGGACTGGTCTGCCTTGTATCAGGATCATGTGACTGGGTGGGACATGTCGACGGCATGATGACTCAGTGCTAGACATCAATATAAACTGTCACACTACAGACATGGTAGCAATATGACTGAAAAATTGTGAAAGCTAAATTAAAAATTCCAAATTCTCTCTCTCTCTCTCTCTCTCTCTCTCTCTCTCTCTCACACACACACACACACACACACACACACACACACACACACAAATCGCCGACTGTAACCCACGCGTAACTTTGGAGACATGAACATCTAGGTACGTTTGTAATATATAATAGCTCTTTACATGTATTGCATATATTTCCATAACCTAAGTTTCACTGTTTAAAGCAATAGCAAGTGCTCTGAGTGGCCAAATGCTGAAATGCAATCTCCTTTAGAGATTACTGATTTGTGGGTATGCAATACAGCTCGCCAGTAGTTTTAATTGGGTCAGTGGTTCTTGCCGAAGTGTTCCCTGTTCTCCACCAGATATACTGACATTCATATATGGCCTATCAAGTTCTGACAAATGTTAGTACAGAGAGAGAGAGAGAGAGAGAGAGAGAGAGAGAGAGAGAGAGAGAGAGAGAGAGAGAGAGAGAGAGAGAGTGTGTGTGTGTGTTTGTTGAATTGTCAATTTTGATGCAAATACACAGGTATAGCTTGGAACGGTAGAAGCGAGGGTGTCCATAATTTGTTTTTAATCAAAAAGCTGGGTGGGAGCGGCAATATATAAATTGACACTGCATTGCAGTTTTGATAGTAAGGGATTCTCGAGGCATTGTTAAAGACATAATGGAGAAGCAAAAAAAAAAAAAAAAAAATCCTCATACAAATAGTAGGATTCACATTTTTCATCCGCATTCGGATTGGATAATGGAATTGAGAACGTCATCGTTGCTTTGATTTAGTTATGCTTGGGTACAACGCTTTTAATAGGCGAGTTTTCGATTTCTTATTTTCTTATGCTTATTATAGCAGCTAACTTAAGGTCACTCATTATACAAAGTCAAACATATAAGTAAACAATCATATACAATAATTGAGAATTATATATTTAAATTTCATAAATCATTATTTTGTTTTGTGAATTTGAGTCTATGTTTTGTTCAGTTGCCTTAGTATTAAGGCCAGTGCATAATTACATATGCCATAATATGGCAAGTATGTCAGTTGTCCAGTGGTTTAGAATTCAATAAATCCAAGACTTTATTTACATAAAGAGTCCGCTTTCTGCTTACTTACTTGAATACGTTGAATAAAAAGAGACCACTATCGTGAAAGAGGCGGAACGCTGCTCGTTCTGCCATTTAACTACAATATTAATTACTCCGCCCTGGTAGAAAGTGCCTGCGGTCATGCCTAAAAGGAAAAGAAAAAGAAAAACGTACAATTAATCCGTTTGAGCATGTTTTAACGCTGTACCCAAATAGACATGCTTGCTTATAGATTAAACTCAAATGCCAAAAAGTACACGATTTAGACTTATCAAAGGACTTTTATATTTTGACTCGAGAGAACGAGTGGAGTCGAGAATATCCTTTTGTAATGCAAACTTACATTTTTTTATAAAATAAACTGGATATACAAACCTTAGTATTTGAATGTTAAAGCGACATAATGCCCCCATCATCATTCTAAACACTTAGTGTCCCTTAAATGCAAGTAAAAATATATTCCTGATCCGAAACAAGATATTTCATCACGTTAAAAGGAGATTCCCACATCGCCACAAGTTTGACATTTCGAGCGTCACATTAACATTATTTACTGCGGCCTTCCTTTTATGTTAGTATAATACAATTTAAGGAAAAAAAACATAAATACATGCAAACATAAACCTTTTTAGCCTAGGACCGCATCTGAGCTGATGCATCTTTCCCAAATCCACAGCAGCAGAAGGGCTGTACAGACCATTTTCGTGGAGCAGTTATTTTGGTAAAATAACCCTTATTTTGTAATTTACCAATTTGTTCCCACGCGAGAAAAACACATATAATAAATTGCCTGGCACAACTATCAATTAAACAAATGATCTTGTATATGTATATGAACGACGAAAATATCGCAACGCTGATTATTGAACATGACCGAGTAAAAGATTACATCTGTGACAACAAAACATTCACTGGTGAATTCATCGCGGAAGAATACGCTGATGTTCAATCAATGAGAGACAGGGGGATCCCATCACATAAAAGCGAGTACAGGATATTGAAAATAATGACAGAAGCCCGAGATAAGATTATTATTCACAATCATGATAAATTAAAATTGTTTATCTCGTTCAAACCTTATCAAAAAATATCTGATGACGTCAATTAGGTTTTCGCGAAACAACGACGAGAAAAGATCATCGTGGAAGATTTTGAAAAGATGTTATTGGATTGACCAAGGGGTTTCAAACTCAAAGAGGTATTATGGATTCTCGAAAAAATTGGGATCTTTCATTTCTTGATCCAATTTCTTGAACATTTTTGTCATTTTTATATACTTTGCTTCGTTGATATTTTTTCCTCTAAATTTTTAGTTTTCGCGATACTTTTGTTATGACGATTGGTTAATATTTTATTTGTTTTTTTTCTAACCCTGCAATTTGGATTTCAAATCCGTCATTTGCATTATTAAAATCTGATGTTTATTTATCATATTCATCGTTGGTTTTTCTCGACGTGGAAATTTTATGTTTATATTCTCGCTCGGATTTCTCCGCGGTGGCTCGTAATTGATCACGCGTCTCAGTTAACGTGGTTATCATTTTTTTTTTTTTTTAGCTCGGCGATATCTTCTCGGAGTTTTCGTTTACTCTCATTGCATTGTTGTTTTGCTTGTTTGAATTGTTGGGCGTTACCTTGTGTTACAGCGGAGATTGGTTCTTCGGAACATATCTATACAACCTTGATAATCCTATTTTGTATTCGTTGGCGACCTCGACGGGTCGTTTAACATCATGTAACGCTATTATGTTTTATCGTCATCGGTGGCAAGATAGGTTGGGGTTCTCATATATATCCACGGGGATTTTTTTTACAAAAAAAAACGATGACGGAAATTATAAACAAGATAATTACAAAGGAAAACACAGGGAAAAAAAAATGATGGTAATAATGATGATAAGTAATCATAGATTACCCTTTAAATTTGGTGTTTTTTTTAAAAAAAATATTTGTAAAAAAAAATTCATTGATACCCCCGATGATATCATCGTGGTTCCCCCGATAAAATTTCCTTGAGGCGATCAACAAATATACACGAGTGAGCATAGTTTATTATCTGGTCGCGGTTACATAAAATTATTATTACGTGGTGACGTTGCAGTTGTAGATGATCTTCCGTCCGCAGAAAAATCTTCATTGCCGAATTCGTCAATGACGAGTTCAAAATTTCTTGTGATTGTCCCCGCAAATGATTTTCTAGTAGCGGAGTTGAGTTGTTCTCGAGGGTAGATAAATATTCGCGGGTGTTGATACATTATTGATAGCATCGTTGTAGATTTCAATTGTTGAACCCGGAAGACTTTATCCCGCGATGAAAATCTATGACGCAAATCTAAGATAAAAATCTATGATCGTACATGAAGGATAATTTATAGTTGTTCATTTGATAAATCGATTAAGTTAAATTCTGATCAACGAGTTTAAAGTTTATTTTTTTTATCCAAAGATTGCTGTATTCCAAACACACCGGGTTAATTGGATTTTGTACAATTAAACTTCCCGGAGATCCTTGAGGGGAAAACGTATATAGGATATATCCTTGAGCCGCTTGATTTGATGTTGTTGTATCTGCGTTGTAACTCCCAACGACGATATCACATACAGGATTTATCGCGATCACTGACGTTATATCAAAGGTGCTCGGGGATACATGTCTACCTGTTCCATCTGGGGTGTTGTTGTATCAGAGAAAAGTCAACGGGAATAGGTTAATCCATGCGGTTTAGATCTAATAATATTCATCAAATGATATCGTTGATGGATTTTCTTAACTCGGGTACATTATATCCTTGAAATTTATATGTTGGGATATTTTCTACGTGTGTATTAACTTTATTTGCTTATTCTCTTTTTTGAGACTCATCTGCGGAATCTAACATAGTTTGAATAGCACGTGTGTTGAATAATTCCGTATCAAATACCAGCTGATTTAAAACTTATATGTATTTGATAATTGAGGTCTTTGACGATAAATGAAAAAGATGCTCTTGAAAACGTTGTTGTAATTTATTTAAATATTTTTTATACCCGTTGTTAAGAGCATCAACTATTTTGGGATTGTATTTATCGGCATTGCAACCCCTTCAAAAAACAAAATAAAATGTCTTCCAATATATATAACAGGACTTGTTAAAATTTGTTTATAAGGAAAACATATATCATCAACGTCGATATCATGGTATGATCGGGTTTCTGTGATATAATCTTCATTTTAGGTTCAGGCTGACGCGGTTTCTCCGGTGGTGGATTTTTAGGCCATCATAATATAGTTCTAATTGACGAGTTATATATATATATATATATATATATATATATATATATATATATATATATATATATATATATATATATATATATATATATATATATATATCTACACGGTATTCGGGAGAGTTTTGTCTCAACCGTGCTTGACAACAATGGTTCATGAACGGTTATATCGATGCTAGATTCTTTTCCGGTAATATATTTTATCTTGCGTTGAATTTCCTTGTTGATATCTTCGATGTAATCAGCTCCCTTTTGGAAGATATATTGTTTGCCAATCGGGAGTACCATCGGGGAAATCTATATGCGCGAACACAAATGTGTTATTGGGTTGTATATCTGCAAATTAATTCGCGATGATATTGGGCCAGTTATAACATACTCGTAATTAAGTTAACGCGATTTCTTTTGCTTTTGTTCTCTTCCAGATGTTGCTAATTCTACCTTACGCTCATGATCCCGTCGCTTTGCTTTTTCTTCTAACCCTATTCACCTTTCCTCTGCTTCCATTTCCCATCCTATCCTGTCTTTTTCGGCCTGCTTCTCTAATTCTATCTTCCCTTTCTCTAATTCTATCTTTTTCCTTTCGGCCTGCTTCTCTAATTCTATCTTTCCTTTCTCTAATTCTATCTTTTCCCTTTCGGCCTGCTTCTCTAATCCTATCTTTTCCTTCTCAATGGCCCATTTCCTTTCAACGGATTCCATTTCTAATTCCGCTTCCTTTCATCGGATTCCCTTTCTAATTCCAGTTTCCTTTCTTCGGCTTCCCTTTCTAATTCCCTTGCCTTTACCCTTTCTTCCCTTTCCCGGGCTTGTTCTTCCTGAATAAATTTCCTTAAACTTTCACCTTCATATCCAAAATCTTTGCCTAAGGCAACCAAGTCCTTAAGGGATGACATGACAATTGTAATATGAATATAGATATATATATATATATATAACACTGGCTGACCTTATCTTCCTGATGAAGGTAACCAAACCAATGCTTTAAATACGTTTATACTGGACACACGGACAAAGATAAACTAAACAAAAATAAACCCCTACTTGAGTATTATCTTGTCAAGAAGGTCACGCTCAATATAAACAATAAATGTATACTTTCACAAAAAAATGATTGACAGTTCACTTAATCCAGTGATCCCACTTCTGACACCATTGTATCAGAATTGTTACCGAGTGGATGGTGGATTAAATGAACGACACAAACACAATGTGTGAAAGATAATGAAAATTTATGAAATAAATTATTAATGAAAAATAATGATGTATCAACACAATAACTCATGCGTTCAACCCACAATTACACTCACAACCATTCACAATACATGAATAAATTAAATATTAATACAAAATAAAACACAGATACAAAGGAATCTCTTGGACTATACACAGATCCAAGGAACCTTTACAAAAGGTATATTAACGCAAGTATAAATTGCGATAAATAAATACAAACATCAAACTATACTATCGCACGTATGGATTGCGACAACTAGCACGAACATATACATGTAATTAATCAAGTCGCTAACTTTTATTGAGATTCGTGTAATCCCTTGAAATACTACTGTGATTTGAAGAAACTATGTAAATATAACAATGTATTCAATTGTACTACAATAAAAACACACACATGTTTCTCGACGCTGTATAACCGTACGATTCACCAACTGTTGAATCGCCGCCCAGTTTCCACGAATACCTAGGGTTGACCAATACTTTTATCGACCGTTTGCCCTTCACGGATCCACCACAGTTTAACGTACAGACAGCATACAGCATCTACTAGAACCATCGGTCCCAAATACCTAGTTGCCACCCCGGATGTTTACACCTCTAGACAGCTCCGACACTCAGACTTCTAGATTTCCGGATATTTACACATCACGATAGATGTAGACGGACAGACAATCCGACAGACAGACAGTCAGATACCTCAATTTGATCTCACAATCAAATGGCTCAGTTGATCACATTCAGCTACAATTCAAAGACATTCAGAGACATTCAGCTACAATCAGATACGTTCAGAGACGTTCAGCTACAATCAGCAACAATTTCAAAGATGCTCCGCTACAATATCAGCAACAATTTCAAAGATGCTCCGCTACAATATCAGAGATGCTCCGCTACAATATCAGATACGTTCAGAGACGTTCAGCTACAATCAGCAACAATTTCAACTACAATAAAGAGACCAAACTAATAATAGTTTTTTCTAAAACAATCTACAACTTAGATTACACTATTACATTTAAAGTCAAATAGTGACTAGTAATTCCAAATATTCCACGTTTAAATCTGCATTGTAATAAAGGCATCATTACATGAAATGATAAACGGAATAAAATTCACAATAAAACGAAATATAAATTTAACACTCACCCCTTTGGCTGGAGATAGAATGACGAGCTATCTTTCCTGTGATAAGATACTTTTGGTCCCGTAATATTTATCAGAAATATTCTGCCTTATATATCCTCAAATAGGTGAGCAGAATTCACGGCAAAATTACCGAGCACCCCGTGATTCTAATGTTCCTGACTTTAAGTAATACGAAATCAGGCACATGCAAATCGTTACACGTCGCTTACCTTGAAAAAGCACTTATTCACCCCAGGTGACGCATGTACGACGAAACAAAAAAAATGGTGAGATTAGTTTGTAATTCAAGAAGAAAAAAAATTTAATTTTCGCCTAATTCTGTGACAATACCTCCCCTTAAGAATAAAAATGTACACATTTTTAAAACTAACACAGAATAGAAGAAAAATAACTACTGATGATATCTTATAACATTTACACTGGTTATACTACAATCTGGATTTTAATACTGGGCAAATTCATACAAATTTCCCATCATGCCCTACTCAAGTAGTCTGCGCCTATATTTTCAACTCCCCTTATTGACATTGTGGCTCTGTCTCTTGATGTACAACTTGAGCATGTTAGCGTGGAAGGTCTTAAAATTACCGTCAATGTCAATTTTATAGTCCATGTCATCTTTTACTTCTTTAACTTCATAGGGACCTTTCCACTGGACTAGTAACTTATTTGAGATCGTTGGAAGAAGCAATAGCACCTGATCTCCTACAAGAAATTTCCTATTTCGCGCTCTGCGATTATAATACTTGGCATATATGCGCCCCGATTTAATTAATTCGTCACGTGCCATCTGGCATGTACTCTCAAGTTTATTTCGCAGATCTAACACGTACTGGTAAGTTGTTTTCATTTCCTCGTTCGCGACATCACCAGTCCATAGTTCGCGTAGTATCCGCATCGGGCCTCGAACTTTTCTTCCGTACAACAGTTCGAAGGGTGAAAACCTTAAACTTTCCTGCGGTACTTCACGGTACGCGAACAGAACAGCGTTTAAATAACGGTCCCAGTCTTGCGGACGTTCCACGCACATCTTTCGTAGCATACTTTTCAGGGTACCATTAAACTTCTCTACCAGTCCATTGCACATCGGATGGTATGGGGTAGTGTTTAGCTGTTTGATGGATAACAGCCTACTTATTTCACCCATGAGGTCAGAGGTGAATTGGGCACCACAATCAGTGAGGATTTCTTCTGGTACCCCTACCCTACTGAAGATATCAACTAATGCTTCAGCTACCCTTTCCGTTTCAATAGTTGGTAACGCTACGGCTTCGGGGTATCTGGTCGCGTAATCAACCAGAGTAAGTATATACCGATTCATTCTTTCGGTAACTGGGTGTATTGGTCCTACAATATCTACTGCCACTCTTTTAAACGGTGTATCTATTAATGGCATCTGTCCTAAGGGCACCCTTGTGACCCTTCCCTTACATACGGTTTTCTGACATACGTCGCACGACCTACAGAACCGTGTGACATCGCCATTAACACCAGGCCAGTAGAATTCAGCGAATACCCTGCCAGTGGTCTTAGCCTTACATAAGTGTCCTGCCATGCTGGACTCATGCGCCACCCTAAGTACTTGAGATCTATATCTCTGGGGTACGACTGCTTGCCAATACATCTTACCCTCCCGAGCACTAAACTCCCTATGAAATAATCCGTTCTTGCGTACGAATCTCGAGCTACCCCCACCCTTGCAGTGTTTAATCGCGTCGGACGTGATTTTCTCAACAATTGTCTTGATGGATTCATCACGTTCTTGCACTTGTTTGAAATCATTACGCGAAATTCCCGAGATCGATTCAGGGACTATTAATTTATGAAACGCGGTTTTCTCTCGCCGTGTTTGCGCTCGCGTTTCGATTGCCTGGGCCAAAGGTATTTTAAAATCGGCCATGGTTGGAAGACGGGAACCTTCAACATTACCGATCGTCCGATCGTAAATAGGATTTTCCATACAAAGGGCATCAACATTTCAAGTTAGAAAAGGTGTTTTTACCGTGATCCTTGCTACGGGAATGCGACCGATCGTCTGATCAAGTAACATACATGGGGACTCCCACCCGAGCATTTGGTTATCCTGCACGAGACTACGTTTGATCAATACGCCCGTGCAACCAGTGTCACGTAATACTATGACTTCTCGACCGTTGACAAACCCTCTCGCGGTTGGTACACGCGCTTCGGGAAATAGACACGTGCCAAGCGAATGAATACATGGTTCTACCTGTACGATATTATCAGATATACCTTTACTTTGTATAGCCACTGCTACCTTATGTACAAGTCCCTTTCTTTTAGGACAGTCTTTTTGAACATGACCCCATGCATTACACAAGTAACATTGCAGACGCTGAATACTCCAGGTATTAAGGAGCTTGTGAAGTCAGCTGAGGCAAATAGGTCAGTTAGGAATCCAGTTCCTAACTGACCTATTTGCCTCAGTTGACTTCACAAGCTCCCTAGGCATCGGTCTCGCAGACTGGTTTCCAGACTTAAAATCTTTTGAAACCACGTTCTTGGGTTCCCCAATGAGCTTCGGCAAAGAAATCGGCTTGCTTAGCCATATCTTTTACGTTTGTGAAGACTTTCTCTTTCAGAAATTGATCTAATTCTCGCCCAACTGTATTAAATAATTGATCTCTGAGCAAGAAATCAGTCAACCCTTCTTACGTTTTCACCGCTTTGCCGCATTCAATCCACCGCTCAAAATAGTTTGCAATTCTAACGGTGAACTGACCAAAGGTTTCTCCCTTATCGGGCTTGCTATACCTGAACTTTTTACGAAAACCTTGTTCAGTGAGCTCGTACCTATTGAGAAATGCTTCCTTTAGGACGTCGTACTTAAACACATCGTCTCTAGGAAGTTGTGAGTATACATCCAGTGCTTTACCTTTTAATAGAGCACTAAGATGCAGTGCCCAGTCGTTTTGACTCCACTTCTGGTTTTCGGCATACCGCTCAAACCGATGACGATAACTATCCATGTTATCTTTTACATCGTCAAAGTGAGGTAATTTGGGGCCCCTTAATTTGTTAGTGGCAGAATCGTGTTCTCTTCCAGATGTTGCTAATTCTACCTTACGCTCATGATCCCGTTGCTTTGCTTTTTCTTCTAACCCTATTCACCTTTCCTCAGCTTCCATTTCCCATCCTATCCTGTCTTTTTCGGCCTGTCTAATTCTATCTTCCCTTTCTCTAATTCTATCTTTTTCCTTTCGGCCTGCTTCTCTAATTCTATCTTTCCTTTCTCTAATTCTATCTTTTCCCTTTCGGCCTGCTTCTCTAATCCTATCTTTTCCTTCTCAATGACCCATTTCCTTTCATCGGATTCCCTTTCTAATTCCCGTTTCCTTTTATCGGATTCCCTTTCTAATTCCAGTTTCCTTTCTTCGGCTTCCCTTTCTAATTCCCTTGCCTTTACCCTTTCTTCCCTTTCCCGGGCTTGTTCTTCCTGAATAAATTTCCTTAAACTTTCACCTTCATATCCAAAATCTTTGCCTAAGGCAACCAAGTCCTTAAGGGATGACATGACAATTGTAATATGAATATAGATATATATATATATATATATATATAACACAGGCTGACCTTATCTTCCTGATGAAGGTAACCAAACCAATGCTTTAAATACGTTTATACTGGACACACGGACAAAGAAAAACTAAACAAAAATAAACCCCTACTTGAGTATTATCTTGTCAAGAAGGTCACGCTCAAATATAAACAATAAATGTATACTTTCACAAAAAAATGATTGACAGTTCACTTAATCCAGTGATCCCACTTCTGACACCATTGTATCAGAATTGTTACCGAGTGGATGGTGGATTAAATGAACAACACAAACACAATGTGTGAAAGATAATGAAAATTTATGAAATAAATTATTAATGAAAAATAATGATGTATCAACACAATAACTCATGCGTTCAACCCACAATTACACTCACAACCATTCACAATACATGAATAAATTAAATATTAATACAAAATAAAACACAGATACAAAGGAATCTCTTGGACTATACACAGATCCAAGGAACCTTTACAAAAGGTATATTAACGCAAGTATAAATTGCGATAAATAAATACAAACATCAAACTATACTATCGCACGTATGGATTGCGACAACTAGCACGAACATATACATGTATTTAATCAAGTCGCTAACTTTTATTGAGATTCATGTAATCCCTTGAAATACTACTGTGATTTGAAGAAACTATGTAAATATAACAATGTATTCAATTGTACTACAATTGTAACACACACATGTGTCTCGACCCTGTATAACCGTATGATTCACCAACTGTTGAATCGCCGCCCAGTTTCCACGAATACCTAGGGTTGACCAATACTTTTATCGACCGTTTGCCCTTCACGGATCCACCACAGTTTAACGTACAGACAGCATACAGCATCTACTAGAACCATCGGTCCCAAATACCTAGTTGCCACCCCGGATGTTTACACCTCTAGACAGCTCCGACACTCAGTTTTCTAGATTTCCGGATATTTACACATCACGATAGATGTAGACGGACAGACAATCCGACAGACAGACAGTCAGATACCTCAATTTGATCTCACAATCAAATGGCTCAGGTAATCACATTCAGCTACAATTCAAAGACATTCAGAGACATTCAGCTACAATCAGATACGTTCAGAGACGTTCAGCTACAATCAGCAACAATTTCAAAGATGCTCCGCTACAATATCAGCAACAATTTCAAAGATGCTCCGCTACAATATCAGAGATGCTCCGCTACAATAGCAGATACGTTCAGAGACGTTCAGCTACAATCAGCAACAATTTCAACTACAATAAAGAGACCAAACTAATAATAGTTTTTTTCTAAAACAATCTACAACTTAGATTACACTATTCCATTTAAAGTCTAATAGTGACTAGTAATTCCGAATATTCCACTTTTAAATCTGCATTGTAATAAAGGCATCATTACATGAAATGATAAACGGAATAAAATTCACAATAAAACGAAATATAAATTTAACACTCACCCCTTTGGCTGGAGATAGAATGGCGAGCTATCTTTCCTGTGATAAGATACTTTTGGTCCCGTAATATTATCAGAAATATTCTGCCTTATATATCCTCAAATAGGTGAGCAGAATTCACGGCAAGATTACCGTGAACCGCGTGATTCTAATGTTCCTGACTTCAAGTAATACGAAGTCAGGCACATGCAAATCGTTACACGCCGCTATCCTTGAAAAAGCACTTATTCACCCAGGTAACGCATGTACGACGAAAAAAAAATGGTGAGATTAGTTTGTAATTCAAGAAAAAAAATCAATTTTCGCCTAATTCTGTGAGACAATCGGATTTTGGAAATTCAATACTGAATTCATGATTTCTTGTCACCGTCGATATCATTGTTGTTTTAGGCGGGGTTGTGTTCTCGAAGATCCGCTGAAGTAGTTCTTGTAGCGCCCATGACGTTGTCATTGTTGGTGTTATTATCTTAGTGTTTTTCTAATTTTGACATCACATAATCATAAACGCATATCATCGCAGAAAACTCATCATCGAATATTAACGTGTCGTCGAGCGACGATGATATCATCGCGGATATCTGCGAGTACGCGGTTGATACGGTATTAAATTTAACCATGTAATCATGTTGTTCATTCTGATTACACGATGATATTATTTTGTTATTATTGAAATCACCCCCGTGATAGTTGTCGCCTCAGATATACAAATTGGAACAACCACCGGGTCGATCATTGTCACCGACGATAATATTATACTGGTTCCAGTAATTACACCTCCAACCGAATACACGATTACATCAACGGTGGTAATCCTTCGTCGATATTTGGTTTGTTTGTTTGATATTCGTCTGTGAGCGATTTGAGTTTACCTTGAAGGTTCTGACTTGGTTATATTGGTAATGTTGTGTGTGTTGTAACGGTGTGGTCATTATTTTCAATTAAGTTGTTTACTTAAATCGACTACAAATTCTACGTCCCATGTTATAGATACCCGAGCTAGTTTTCTATCATCGTGAATTCTTCAGTTGATCCCTTATTTATTACCGAAGAGATCGTAGTATTGACCCCCGACGATGAACTCGATGATATATTAAATTGTGTCGGTGATACTAGGGTTAATCTGTAGATTCCTTTGACCTCCGCGGGGATATCTAGTATGTTAGTTTGTAGAGTCCGAGCGAAGGATCTATGTTGGATCGTATATACTGCGTTGATAGTTTTTGTATGAGAAGTTTTGACTTTATCAAGTATGTTAATCATCCTTGGAAAATCATCTTTGATAGCTTCATGAGTTCGTTTATTCTCGGTGATGAATGTATTAATATCAGCGAGTTTAATAGGAACCGTTGTTGGTTGTCCACAAAGATCATCGTTGAGCTTCCTAAAATTATTACTAAACCCTGTAAATTGTTTTACATGAACTTCATATCCAGATTGTATTAGCGAGATATCATCCATGGTGGTTTTTATATCGGTGAGTTTCATAGTGATATGCGGTTGAAGTTTTCGTAGAAATTTTGACAACTCGGTTTTAACTTGGATATGCTCTTTTATATAATCGTTTTAGAAGGAAATATAATTAGCATACTTGGATCGGAACACAGTTGGTCCATCAAAAGTGGTTTTTATATCGGTGAGTTTTAACGGAACCGTTGAAGGGATTCAAAAGAATTATAAATGGGACGTTGAACCTCCTCATTACTTTTTTTGTAACCCGGTAAATTGATTTATATGTGCGTGATATTCATCGCGTAGTGTTTTTAGTGTATTCGTCGATGTTATAAAATCATTAAATAACGATGTTATGTAGTCTGTGTTGGATGGTCGAATAAGTAGCTCCCGGTTTGATTTTACCCAGAACATCAAATACCGCAATGGAGTTTTCAACCACGTTATCAAGTTTAAGTAAAATATCCTTGATGGAAATATTACTAGTTTTTAATTTACCTTGTCGGTCTTGAAATACAATTATCTCATCTGGTGATACATGTACGAGATGTAATAGATCAGCTAACACATCATTGATAAGGTTTTTTCTACAACATCAGTGAAACTCCGTCTTTGGCTCCTCAATGTAATAGAGTTCTTCCCCAAATATCTACCGTTATACGTTTATGATCTCTTTATAAATTTATTATTGGTGTATTCATGTACGCGTACACGAGGAGGTTTAGTCGATGTTGAGATCGCGGCGAGCACATTAATGACTTCTAGACCACATATCGGAGGATCGGTTAATGTTTGTGTGGGTAACGTGGAATATCAAACATGGATTTTTTCACCGTGGACGTATTTGAGAACCCATACGAGTCAAAATAAACAAAGGACTTGGCGTGTATCGCATACGCGATCCAATGAGTCCCGGGTTCAGTGTTATTTATCATCGAGATTAATTATACCTGTTTCTCGAATCAATGGCCGAGTCGGTAACGGATTCTTCATAAAAACACATCGGAAATGTTTTATTGGGGATTGTTTTTCCGCGGCGATTAAATCAAATTTGACATTGGAGAAATCGACGATTGCTTCCTCGGAGTCTCAGTCCTGCTCCGTATCGGGTGTATCGACTGCGTGGTAATCGTAGACTTTTTCCTTTTTATGTCTCCCCCGGTAATTTTCTTTACAACGGATCCTGCGGAGGTACTAGCAGCACCGGTAAGCGCACCTAACGCGGCGGTTTAAGCAATTACTGGTACATAATCGGCAAGTAACGCGGAAATCGCGGCAAGGAAAGGATATATACTTCCTAATTTTATCATATTTTTTTTACCGCGAAGGGAGTAAATTCAATTTGAACTCTAGGTGTTTGAGCTTAACGCCTAGTTGAAGTGGTTAAGTTGAGTTTTCGTCAACAATAAAGTATTCGGTTTACCCTTAGCAATCTATTCTCACTTTAACGTTTTTTTTACTCCACATGTGGTAGCGTTTCTTGATTGTAATTTCTTTGACTGACCAGGAGTTAACGTGACCCTAACTTGATTGTACGACATTTCTATTTAAACAGCAGATTGATCTAATTGTTACATGTTTTTGGATTCCATTACATGTTGTATAATGGAGCATCAACTATTTTCATCCTTCCAGCACCACCTTCTATTGTCATTGATTTATCACTGAGAATAACAGTGATTGATCTATATGGACCACGTACAGGTGGATCTACATCCTGCGCCGAGGTAATATAAAATTCTCCTACACGAGCTTGAAATTTTATATTGACGACGGAGTGTCTAGATAGATCACGATGTTGCAATAAAAAATAATAGATAGGATACAAATTTAAAAAAAAACAACTGTGATATTTGTAACCCGGTATCAATATTTTGTTTGCGCCCCATATCAGACCACTAACGATGATACACGCGAGCTATTTGATTATTGGAATAATCGATCAAAATATTTTCGGCGGGTTCTTGTTGATTACTTACTCGCAATGATACCTCACTGACTGCTAGTTTATCAAATATCATATGACTACGTAGTTGTGAATCGGCTCCATCTACTCTATTTTATTTTGAAACGCAACAAAAATATATCTAGGTGAGGAGATATTTTTGGTTAACGCGACCTGCCATGTAAATGTACCAGTGTTAGCATATGATCTCGTATATTTTGTAACATCCAACCGTGACACCAACAATTTACAACTTTGATCCATAAATGATAACAACCGCTGTTCTATGGTGAGCGACGGGGTCATTACTGGCATTCACAATGCGAGTTTCGATAGAACATCAGCACCATGTCAGACTGCATCATTGTCATTTGATTTTCTCATAAAGACTAAGGTGTGACTAGCCACAAAGATAACTTTTCTAACATTTCTGATGAAAAACAAAATATATGAGACAATGGAATCACACATGAAAATCTACCATCGCGGTTTAACATCGCTTTCCGAGTTGCAAATCCTAGATTGAAACGATCGTTATTGTTTACAATAACAGCTTTGGCATCAACATCATTTACAGCAGCGTTCTGTTTTTTGGTCGTCGTATAATAAATTGATTATTATCAGTGTTATCAGTTATATCCTTCGCGGACATCATTGATGGACCAGCAGATCATATATAATCATGGGAATATCGAGCTAACCCCAATATTGTAGTTGCGACATCAACGTCGTTATCGATGGATTCGATCTTGTTAGAGTCAATTATGTATTGTGCGCTACTAAACAACGCCATGATACCATTATTGACAAACCTGATTGGGGTAGTTGCGAGATGAGAAAATGAATTACCAGTCGTATTATCAACTAGTTTATCTTCCAACTCGATGTAAGCTTCACATGGTAAGAATGTTTAGAATTAGCATTAAACCGAAGTTCAATTCGTGATCTAGAATTGGGATCTATCGCGTTATATGAAAAAAATTGATAATCACGCAGAGAATCGTTTCTTTGTACGGGCGCGTCCATATCAAATGCTTCATCTGAAATCGATTTAAACATTTTATTTTATAACTGTCGATCTAAATCATCGTCGTATTGATTTTCTCAAACCGGAACCAGCGACTAAATTCGCAACAATATTTCCTTGAGATTCGTTGTTTTAATTTATCATAGATGATTGTATCAACGGAGCTAATTTTTGATTTACTATATCGGTAACTATTTTACTTACGGCGGCATAAGTTCCGTTGATGGTAATTTCACCGGTGCTGTTTTTTTTTTCTTCGAATCAACGACATAAGTTTTTCTCTGGCGGTGTTGAATGCGCTACCAGCGAGATCACCAACAGCATTTATGCCCTTATCGCGAATAACTCCAATTGCTTTCATCGATAACGCTTTGGTGATAGGTGCGATTTTCGGAGCAATTCTAGTAAATAACCCTTTGATGAAATCACCGAATCCATCTTCGTAGTATACTTGATATACTGGTAACCGTGAATGCACCACACGAACATAAATTGGTCTATTTTGACTACGATATATGATTATTTTATTTAAATGTTATTTATCTAATTGTGAAACAATTTAGTCACTGTGGTAATCATCAACGAACGCATTGAGGAATTCCCGATATACTCCAATATCCATGATACCAACTTGAAATAATCGTTGGCAGCTTCGTTAATTATCTCCGGTGAGTTATTTCCAGCTCCTTTACCCCCAATAAGAACCTCCAATCGTGCTATGTCAGCAAGAATATTATTAGGACAAGAGACAGAATCACTGCCATGAGTTATAGATGTTATTACACTCTGAGAAAAATCACTTCAACTACTGGATGTAATATCATCAGAAGAAAATATTAATTTTTCTGGTAATTGAAGAGATTCCTCATACGGAGGAGAAAGACGAGGTGGTCTATTATATTGTTGCTCAACCTGAGCACCTATATGCATTTTTTATTAGATTAGTATAAGCTACAAAAGTTGGATTGTTATAAGAAATTTTATCTTTCTTGAATTTTATCCGAGATACATGTTTATACCGAGTTTCTCTATTTTTATAAAATTTAGCATGTTCAATTTTTAAATAATCTCCTTGTGGATCATAATTCACGAAACAAAAACGCTAATTGATTTAAATAATTTGTTTATCTCGGTGACTGCAGCATCGGTAAATCTTTCCGCGATTGGAATATTTTCAGATGTTTCTTCCCCGCTAGGATCAACAACACTTCCCTCCAGTTGAGATTGAGGTTGAGGTTGTGCAGCGATTATATCCCCTGGAAGAACTTTTAGAGAATTTTTTATTTTTTGGATCTTTTTTTCTATTTTATCAAGTACTGGGAGAAGAGGTTGTTTTCCTCGTTGTTGTTCAGTAATATCTCCCAATATAGCTTTCTCTCTAGCTAACTCAGCTTTCTCAGTAGCTGTAGTTACCTTTTAAAAAACTGTGCAGCATCAACATCAAAATCAACCCGTGCTAGCAGCAGGGAGGGCGAATTGGACAACTTTATAGGAGCGTTAAGTTGGCAAGGAAGGGCTAATCGGACAACTTGGCGGAGAGTCTATTTGGCTAACCAATGTTTCCTCCAAAATAAAAAAAGTTTTTTGGAGACGCAAAGTCGTTGTCGCGCCTTCCCTGCTGATATGGGGGTAAAAATCTTTTTTTTATACGATTTCACAAACAGACTAATTTGTAAAACCTCACCCCGTAAATCAATCAGATTATTGGACTGGTCAGAGAGTTTAAAATTAATTCTCGTTAACGAATCATTATGACATCGCATATGCACTGGATTAGTTGGATCCTCAATGATTAGAAACCCTGGAGGAGCCGTTGGTGCAAATGAGTATAAAATATATCCTTGTTGAGCTTGATTTGATCTTTCGAGATTTATTTGATAACTTCCTTCGATAATGTCACATACTAGATTCACTGCAATCACAGAGGATATATCGACGTTTTGAGGAGCGATATGTCTACTACCACCATCTGGGTCATTATTATGTTTGAGGATTGTTGTTTTTTTCCATGCGGCGAGTATTTGTAGGAAATACTCGTCGAGGAGATCATTACAGATTGTTTTAGTTCATTTGCGTTATACCCAGGAAATTCGAAATCGGGTAAATCAGCTTCTGTGATATTGTAACCGGTTAGGAATTTTTGTTTATCTCCGTTCTTGTCATTAATTATTATCTGAACTATTCGTTTGTTGATATATTTCATGTCGGATACAAGCTGATTTAATATCTCAACATATTTTATAATCTTGATGCGTGAACTCATTATATCAGAGAGATGCTCCTGGAAACTCTGTCGTAGTCTCTCTAGTTGTGTTTTATGTAATTGAATAATCTCTTTCAAATAATCAATGACGTCGTTTAGAGTTGAAGTAAAATTATCGGATATTTTTCTATAATCAAATTCCTATTGCATATTATTGTTATCGAAAAATGTGAATCTATCAGTTAATTTTTCATTTAATTTATATCAGGCAAATAAATTCGATATGATGGAACAATTTCGTGGTATGATTGTACATCTGTGACATAATCAGATTTTTTAGGTTCTAGTATTTGATAAGATGTCCTAGGTGGGATTTCAGGCAAACCCAATATTGTCCTTATAGAACTCTGATAGATATCTACGGCATATCCGGGCGAGTTTATCTCAATGGCAGATGATAGTGTTGGTTCATGAACGGTTATAGCGATTTTCGATTATTTTCCAGTAATATATTTTATTCGTTGTAATTCATTATTGATCTGTTCGATTTGGTAGCGAAACAACGTTCCAGTCTGGAGTCCCGTCTGGTTTATTCTTATTCGCAAACACCTGGAAATGATTCGGTTGCTGACCACCAGATGGTGCTGATCTAATATTTGGCCAACTATAGTATACTCGTAATTTTGCTAGTGCTATTTCCTTAACTGAAATCGCAGTAGGAAAATTCACACTGAATTCAGGGTTGGTTGAGGATATTGATATCATGGTGGTTTTCACCGGGGTCGTGTTTTTCGCTATTCGTTGAAGTAGTTCTTGCGATGTTGTCATTATACTCATGTTGTTTTCCTAATTTTGACATCGCGGAATCATAAATACGTACCATCGCTGTAAACTCACTATCGGATGTTAATGTGCCATCGAGTGACGACGATATCATCGAGGATAATTGTGAGTTCTCGGTTGACACAACATAGATTTTAACTACGTAGTCGTGTAGTTTACGCTGGCTGCACTATGATATTTATTTTGTTATAATTGAAATTATTCCTGCGATTGTTGTCACCGCTGATATACAAACTGGAACAGCTATCGGGGCAATCATTGTTACCGAGGAGAGTATAATACCAGCTCCGGTGATTACACCTGATATAAAGTACACGGTAATATCAACTGCGGTAATTCTTCGTCGGTATTTTTAAAATTTATTTTTACTTCATACTCCACAGTGAGTGTTTTGAGTTTAGTTTGAAATTCTCTGACCTGATCATAGCGATACTGCTGTGATGACATTTTATTTATTACAACAGATTTCAATTAGGTTGTTATTTAAAATCTGCTACGAATTCCACGTACCATGTTACTGAAACCCCAGCCAAAATTGTTATCTGTGGTTGTTATCGTGATTCGTTCAGTTGTTTCCTTGTCGATGATCGTTGATATCAAATTGTTGACCCCAGATGAACTCGTTGATGAAACATTAAATTGAGTCGGTGACACTAGTGTTAGTCGATAAATACCTTTGACAGCCGCGGTGATATTTAATATGTTAGTGGATGGTGTCCACAGAAATGATCCCAGTTGAATCGCATATACCGAGTTTATATTTTTGTCATGAGGGAATTTTATTTTTCAACTATGTCTATCATCCTAGATAAATCAACTTTGATGGTCTCGTTAGTCCTTTTGAAATCATCGATGATTTTTTTACATCTAAGAGTTTTATGTCTACTTTATCTAACGAGGTTCCAAAGAATTTCTGAATGAGATTTTTACGAAAAGATAGAAAACTTCTCAACATGATCTTCATACCTAGATTGCAGTGCTGCAAATTCTATGATAGCGGTTTTTATTTCTGTGAGCTTCGGTGTGGTCACTGGTTTGAGATTACCATCGGAAAACACCACAATTGCATCATCTGGTGCGTCGCGTTGTTTAAAAAAAATTTCATCAAGGGAAACATTACTAGTTTTCAATTTAGCTTGACGATTGAAATACAACTATTTCATTGGGATCAACACTTGCGAGATTTAACATCTCAGCTATTTCATCTTCAATTATTTTTTTTACATCACCGGTTGCAGATATTTCCACGGTGGTTTTTTTAGGCTTGATAAAGATCTCCCCCAAATATCAATCATGTTATTTTATATAATTTCTCTCTAAAAAGCGATTGCTCGTGTATTCATGTACGGGTTTTATGGGGTGGTTTTCCCGATGATGAAATAGCGTTGAGGACATTTAATACTTCTTGGCCGAATATTGGTGGGTCATTCATTTTCTGTGTTGGTAGCGGAGAATACCAGATAGGAGTTTTTAAGCGGTTTATATAACTCATAAATTTTTTAGGTGGCGCTAACCCATATGAATCGAAATAAACAATTGCACTCGGATCAATCGCGTATGCAACCCAGTGGGTTCCAGGTCCGCTGCTGTTATCGAGATTAATGATACCGGTTTCAGTGTTGTTTGGTTGTTGTGGTAATTGATCTCTCATAAAGACACATCTAAAGTTTTTTATCGCTAGTTTTTTTAGCAGCGTCGATTAAATCAAAATTTGACATTGGAGCTATTGTTGATAAACTGTTTCTAGTCTCAGGCCTTTTCCGCTGTACCATGAATACGAAGTTCCTGCTAATCGTAGATCCTTTCCTGATCGTTTCTTTTTTTGTATCCCTGTCCGGTAGCTTTCTTTAGTGCCATCCCTGACGCTGTACCAACGGCTTCTAGAGCGGCGGCTTTTGCTACTGCTGGGGCGGCTGCTGAAATTAATGCTGGAATCGCAGCTAACAACGGGAATATACCACCTGATTTTATCATGTCTTTGATTAAGGTGGCAGAGAGAGTGATCAGAACACCTTTATTTTATCTTTGATGGCATCATTGAAGTGTTTAATCTGACGAGCTGTCAATGACAGTTTATTCTGACCAACATACATCTGATTGTGTTTCAGTGATATCGTAGTTTCACATTCTTTAGCTGAATCCGATTGCAATTTTTAATTTGACCAGGAGTTAACGTAACACTAACATGACTATATGACATTTTATTTAATAACAGATAGATCTAATTGCTACGTTACATATTTTCCACTGGTGCAACAACTACTTTCATTCGTCCACCAACAACATCGAGTAGCATTGATTTGTCACTGAGAATAACAGCAACTGCTTTGTAACCAGCAGCAGGAGTATTGGTTACGCGAGCTCGGAAGTGTATTTCAACGACGGATTGTCTGGTTGAGTCAAGATGTTCAAATGAAAAGTAGTATATGGGATATAGGTTTTTAAAATCCAACTGTGATATTTGCAGACCGGTATCTACATTATTATCGCGTCCCATAAATGATAGCAAACGATGATACATGCGTGCTATTTGGTTTTGTCCGTAATTTAGTAAAACATCCTCGATTGGTTCGTGTTGGGCGTTTACACTCAACGAGACTTGATTAACACTATATTTATCAAATATCATATGGCTGCGTGTTTGTGAACCCAATCGCTCCTTATCATGTAACGCAACAAATATATGTCGCGGCGCAGAAACACCTTGTTTTGATGCCAGTCGCCAAGTAAATGTACCAGTACTATCCATGATATCCGTGGGAGCTGTTAGCTTAGTAATGATTTGCCGCCTGTACTCATAAATGATAGTATTTTTTTCTCTGTGGTGATTGATGGAGTCATTACTGGCAACCAAAGTGATAGTTTTCTTTTATTTACTTTGCCATCACCAACACCACCACCATGCCAGATTGCATCATTATCATCACCTTTTCGCACTAAGGCTACTGTACGCTTCGCTCCATAGATAACTTTTCTAAAATTTCTGCAGAATCCAAATATATGATGTAATGGAATCACGCATGAGAATAATCTACGCTGTCCTTCCAACATTGATACGCGTGTTGCAAACCCTAGATTGTAATCAGGATTAATATCTACGACATCAAAATCATCTGCTGATCTTGTATATATGGGTGGTGGTGGCTTAACTGCAGTATTTTGTGTTGCCTTTACCCTAGGATGATGAACGTGTTCAGGGTGATCATTAACGTCTTTAGAGAACATCATAGATGGACCTGCCGATCTTGTATAATCATCGGAGTATCTTGCTGACCCCACTATTGTTGTGGCAACATCAACATCATGTTCTATTGATTCAATCTCTTTTTCATCAATCATGTATCTAGCGCTGTTAAATAGCGCCATGATACCATTATTGACAAAACCGACTTTGGCACCAAGTGCATATGGCGGATCATTATATGATCGCGATCATTTTGTTACAATTTCTCCTTCTACTTCGATAACCGCTTCAGAGGGTAGAAAGAATTTGCTGGTATTCTGGACTTGAACTTCGATTCTTGATCGACTATTTGGTTGTACTGCATTATAGACATAATATTGATAATTGAGTACAGAATCATTCTTGGGCACTGGGGCGTCCATATCAAACACTGTATTAGGAGCCGATTTGAACATATTATTATATATTTCTTGATCTAAATCGTGATCTCGCTCGCGATTTCAAACCACTTCCCGCTATCATATTTGCAGTAATATTATCCTGGGCGCTGCTCAGTGATGCTATTTTTGATCCACTGCGTTATTTATTATCTTACTAATACTCGCGAGCATAATATCCGTAGATGGTAGTGGTCCCAATGACGAAGTCGAATATCCAAGAGATATTTGCAGTGGTTTCCTTCGCCGCCGAACTAACGCTACTAGTTTTTCTTTAGCCGCGGAAAATGCCCTCCATCACCAACAGCGCTAATACCATTATCACGAATAACATCAATATCTTTCATTGACAATTGTTTTCGATTGGTGCTATTTTGGGAGCCATTCTTGCAAATAACCCTGCAATGGTATTGCCGAGACCATCTCCATAGTGCGCTCTATAAACTGGCAATCGTGAGTTTACTACATAGACCATGGCTGGTTTGCTGTGGTTGTAGTGTATGATCATCTTATTTAAATGCTATTTATCTAATCGTAAAAATCCTACGGATTTTCGACGAAGTCATCAAATTCGACGAAGTCATCAAATTAATTACTGTGGTAACCGTCTGCTAAGTCATCAATAAACTTAATATCCACGATTCCACCCTCAAATAGTCGTCTGCAGATATCAGCTGCCTCATTAATTACTTCCGGTAAGTTATTTCCCGAAAGGTGACGAATGGACTCCTGATAGAATGGGAGAGAAATATATTCCTGAAATCATTATTTCGGATCAGATATGCACAGTGTCGTTAGATGTATTACAAATGTTTCTCGAGTGGTTATTGCTAGCGAACACAAAGTGATAATGTATGACGATCATGGTCAAACACCACCATTTGTCGGTTTATCCCCGCATAATTGGCTGAAGAATTTTGTAGCCTATTATGAAGAAATTAGTACCGATCATAGATCATTTGATAATAAATTACCCGAGTTCAAGAAATTAATTAGATTACAGTCGGATAGAATCCAATGTGAAATAACACGTGAAATAATTTCAGAAACCCCATTAAATGATTTCTGGGAAGCGTGGAGACCAAACGATTTGATAGTGGCAAGAAGAAAGATAGTCAGAGATAAACCTCAGATGAAGTTATTTAACACGCATAAAGAAAAATTTGCAACACTTCCAGTGTCGTTGTGTTATAGACCCAAGGATACACGAAGACAAAATATCGAAGTTGATATTCCCGGACAAAGTGAAAAGCAGATTTTAGTGTTAAATGCTATTGTGTTAGTTGATATCAGTGTTGTCGAAGATGCATTGCGTGCTGAAAAATCCCCATGGAAACTAGGATACGCAGCGACGATACATTCTTCGCAGGGATTGATATATCCGATACAATTGTTTGGATCATAGATAATCCCATCGAGTGGTCGAATTTAGTTTATCTTGCGTTGTCCAGAGTATGAAGAATAAATCAACTTCGAAGAGGTGTTTTAGACTATAATTACACTACAATAAGTGATATTGTCAGCGATGATATAATCAGAAAAAACTCTCTGGTTATAAACAACAGGAGCAAAAGAAAAATAACAGAAAATTTGACATTGATGCCAAGTTTATAATCACACTAAAACAACAATAGAATAATCACTGCGTGAGTAACAATTATATAATGCGTTGGTGTTGGTCGCATAAAGATCCACGCCAATTTACCGTAGATAGAAAAAAATAGCAGTATTGGTCATACCAGAGATGATGTGATGCTGACTTGTCTTGAGTGCAACAGACACAGAGGTGCTAGTTAAGACCACGCGGCGGTAATTGAGTATCCTCGGTTATCACTTGTAGTTGTTCACGAGTAAATTCTCGTTGATGAGCAGTTGAATCCAACCTATATACTGGCGGTCTACCCGTAGATCTCGTTATGCTAGATATATTATGTACAGTGACACTCCAAATAGGATCAGTAGCTCTTTTTTTGCCACCTTCGAGCTCTCCTGGTTCATATAAATATCTAACAATAACATTGCCGAGTATTGGTTGTTTTGAAAAATCATTTTGCGATTTTACAGGTATATACTTTTTCTTCAATCGCGTTGTTAGGTTTCATATTGATTGTTCGAGGAATCTCATTATTCAGAGCGGTAATTACGCCTGGTAATCTCTTGACCCATGCACGAGATTGTTTATCCTGAATAAATTCCAATAACCTTTCAGCAAGTGTGCGATTAAATCGTTCAACAATTGACTGATCGTGATGTAATGCAGTATGTCCTCGTCTGATGGTGACATTATGATGCTTCATTCTTGATAACACTGCACCCTGAAATTCTTTGCCAGGATCAACTTGTAATAGATTTGGCCAATGCAGAGGACCCCTTCGATAAATCCTTTCAAACGCAGAAGCCACTTCAGTTGATGATTTTGTTTTTAGAGGTTCTGCTTGTTTGTATCTACTCGCAACATCAACTACGGTTAGCACGTATTTGTAAAAGCCATAATGCGGCAAAAATAAGATACCAGCCTGATGAACCTCATAAGGTTCGCTGACGTCAAAATGCAAGCAGTTAATTTGTTTAGACGGTGGTAGATAAATTTGCCATATCGCCTGTTTGGATAACCAATCCGCTGCAGTGATATTTTTCACCTTTGCGGCGCTAGCGAGTTTACTGATTGCTGATTTACCCCTCCAGTATCCTCTTGGAGAATAATAAATAGATTCCATGATGTTATTCATTACGAGCACCCAATATCAATTTACTTTTCATCGCAGATTTTATCGACCATGAAGCCAATTTTTCATTGAAGGATTTATCATTGATAGAATTCAACGCATGAATCAATTTTACATCTGCGATTTGTCTGTGTTGCAGATTGCTACTTTTATAAGCAACATCATGAGCATGACACGCCTTATCAATGGCGTTTATTGGATACTCACCAGGTCGGGGTTGGTTTTGATCATCGTGTCTGATATCGAGTCTGGTCCCTGGTCCACAATAACTATATCCTGGATGGTGAAATTCTCCTGGATACTTCCCCCATGGTGTTCCTGGGAGTTTTACTAACTTGACTGCAATATCACCTCGTTTTTTTTAAAAACATCTCTAGATTTCATAAAAACAAATCTAAATTTTTTTGTACCACATTCTACACACTTCCCAGCAAGTGCTGATCTGTTATTTTTAGTTGTAACCGTCGTCAAGTCGTTTGTGCTAGTACGCTTCTTTCATTTCACACAATATAGATCATAATTTATTTATAATAACATGAATGTAATTGATTTTTCGGCGACAAAAACACGAGAACCAGTTAAACTTCATGCAGCGCTACCAAATTCTATTTGTATGATTATAATAGGACCATCTTGAAGCGGCAAGACGCAGTTGTTACTTAATTTGATAATGAGATGGATGAAATGGGATAAGTTGTATTTAATAGCCCCGGTTATATACGATCAGCGATGTTACGAGCTGTTAAAGAATGTTAACGAGAAAGCAAAATCAGAAATCGATGAAGATATTATTGAGTTTATAACTTATATCGAAGAAGCACCGAGCATTGATGATATTGATGGAAGTATTAATATTATTAACGTATATGATGATGTCATGTTAGACAATCAAAAGAATCCCGCTAGGATATTTTCCAGAGGTAGGCATAAAAATACCGATGTGATATATATCACTCAATGATACACTCAAATACAAAACGTGATCAGAGATAACTGCAATATTCTTCCTGTATTCAACGGAGTTGACACAAATACGCTACGAAATATTTGGCAAACTTGGTGCGGCGGTGATATGGATTATAATCTCTTTAAAAATTTCTTTAGTCACGCTCAGTCAATCCCACATGGATTTGTAACGATAAATTTGCATGATTCTAGATCAAGATATCGCGTCGGATTTTTACCTTCATAGCAGCAGGGAGGACGCGACAACGACTTTGCGTCTCCAAAGGAAACTTTTTCTTATGATTTTGGAGGAAGCATTGGTTAGCCAAATAGACGCTTCTATAAAGTTGTCCGATTCGCCCTCCCTGCTACGTCTCGAAAAGAAAGTTTTTTTCCGATTTTGGAGAAAGCATTGGTTAGCCAAATAGACGCTCCGCCAAGTTGTCCGATTTGCCCTTCCTGCTGCTGTGCTTGTTTATCGCTTGCAGGTTATCTCTGAAAGAATCTCTTACCGGGAGAAATTTCTTAATTGCAGCCAACCACTCTCTGGTTAATCTAGTTATTTGGGCTTCCCGGATGTTTGACATTATATTATAAAATATATGGTTAATTAATATCATCGTGAAAATCCAAGGGGGATGAATCAACCATATATTTTATCTAATCCGATTCGATATCTTGTTCGATGATCAGATAAATTTATCGTTATAAACCCATGTGGAGTTGCTTGAGCAACACTAAAGAAATTTCCATATTTTTTAATGTTGTATTCACCGTTCACCAGGTTTGGTGAATATTTCGTAGCGCATGAGTGACAACGGAGTTAAATATCACGAGGATATTACAGTTATCTCGAATCACCTTTGGGATTTGAGTGTATCGTTGAGTGACATATATCATGTCGGTGTTTTTGTGTCGTCCGCTGGAGAATATCCTAGCTGTTTGTTTTGTTTATCTAACATAGTATCATCGTACACAACTAAGTTGTTGATACTCCCGTCGATGTTCTCAAAGGAAGGCGCTTCATCAATATCTGTGATAAATTCAATAATATCCCCACCTGTTATTTTTGCGGCGTTCTCGTTGTAATCCTTTAATATGTTATAGCAATGTTGATCGTCTACACTCGGTGCTACCAAATATAATTTATCCCACTTCATCCATTTCATTATCTAATTAAGTATCAGCTGTGTTTTACCAATTCCGGATGGATCAATTATAATCATTCTGATAGAGTTTGGTATCATCGGACGCTGTTTTACGCACTCTTGTCGTCGCAACGCGGGAAAATCAGTAATTTCCATTAGATATAACATAAATATATCATGGATTTATATTGTGTTAAATGTAGGTTACGTACACCAACGATTGACCCAACACATACCACAACAAAAAATAACAGAGATGCAATGACCGGTAAGTGTGCACAGTGTGGTATAAAAAATTCAGATTTACGAGTTAAAAAAAGGAGTTGATATCGCAGCCATATTAACAAAACTCCGAGGAGCTCCATGGGCGAAATACCCAAGAGAAAACATCTTACCGGGTATAGTTATTGTGGTCCGGGAACCCGACGTTGATATCCGACTTGATGACCAATGTCAACCCCGTCCTGGTGAATATCTGATAAAAGCTATAGATAGAGCTTGTCATGCTCATGATGTCGCTTATAAAAATGAAGATCTTCAACAACGTAATATCACATATGTAAAATTGATCCATGCATTAAATTCCATTCTGGATAAATCCTTCATACGTTAACCGTAGGTGATATTGCTAGTAGATACACAAGGAGGCTGAGCCGTTATCAACCATGTCATCATCTGATGTTGCTTCCGCGTTCAAATATATTTATCGTCGAGGTCCTCTGCGGTGTTCAAATCTTGTCCATGTTGATATCGGTAGGGAATTTAAGGGTGAAGTATCATCAGCTATGAAACAACATAATACCATGATACGACGAGAACATACTGCGATACACCGCGATCAGGCTATTGTTGAACGGTTTAAAAGAACACTTGCGGATAAATTGTTTCATTTTCAGTACGCGAAAGAGTTCATCGATGATAAACGATCTCGTGAATGGGTCAAGAGATTGCCAGGGGTAATTATCAAATTCAATAATGAGATTACTCGGAGGTTAAATATGAAACCGGTTAATGCAATCACAAAGAAATATCAGTTTACCGAGGTGTGACGTTTCATCGCCGATATTACCTATGAATTTCATCATGAGATTTTTATATGAGCCTCGCAAACGTGAAGGTGGTAGAAAAAGATTAACCGATCCTATATGGAGTATTACATCACATAAAATATTTAACGTGGTCACTTCCAAAAACAGACCAGAAATATATAGATTAGATCCAACTGCGCCACAGCGTGGATTTACTCGTGAACAGTTACAAGTTATTCATAATGATACCTAATTACCTTCGCGGGATATTAATTAGCGCAATGATTTCGATTACAATCCAGACAGGTCAATATTACATTATCTCGGGTATGACGACGACTATTATCTTTTCTATCCGCCGTAAATTGTTTGGGAGATTTTCCGGATCATTGCATGATACAATTACAACACACACAGTGCTTACCTTGTTGCTGTTTCAGTGTAAGAATAAATTCAACATCGAGATCGAATTCTGTTATTTTTTGTCTTTTTGTTTGTACACGGTTATTTGTTTTCTTTCTGTGGTATCATTGACCACATCAATGATATTTCATTCATCGTCGTCGACGTAAACTCGTCGAAGTTGATTTATTCTTCATAATCGTGATACTGCCAAGTAAACTAAATTTTGACCACTCGATGAAGTTATCGATGATCCACACAGTCGTATCCGTGATAGTCAATCCATGCTACAAGTGTATTGTCATCGCGTAACCTAATATCCATGGAGATTTATCGGTGTTGTTTGCATCTTTAACAACAGCTAGAGCAACCAACACAATATCGTTTAACACAAGTACTTGTCGTTCAGATTTTCCAGGAATATCTACTTCGATGTTTTGTCGTCGTGTATCTTTGGGCCTATACCATAGTGGTACTGGCTCTGTTGGGAATTTTTCTTCATGACGATAAAACAAATTCATCTGAAGTAGATGTCGGATTCGTTTTCTACTTGCGATTATCAAATCGGTTGGTCTCCACGCATCCCAGAAATTCGCAATAGATGTTTCAGGGATTGTTCTGCGTTTTTTCTTTACATTGAATTTTATTCGATTGTAATCTTATCGCGGATTTTAGCGCGGATAACACCACGTCGAGTGATCGATGATCTGTGTTAATTTCTTCGTAGTAGTCAACGGTGTTTTTTCAACCAACAATGGGCGGGGGGCATAATCCAATAAATGGTGGTGGTTGATCATAATCGCCACACATTATCACAGCGGTGATTTTTCTTCGCAGCCACTCAATGATACCGTACATATTTCATCCCATATAATTATCCGGGGGATATATTTTGTTCCCATTCGCTCGGGAGTCCAATCGGTACCATTATATCGAAAGAAACTTTGATACGTACAAGCGTTTACTCCCCGGGATGTCATTTCTTGGGCAAGTCGATGAGTTGGGGTTAGCACAATCATGTCAGATTCTTCCCAAATAATTCAATTACTCTGGTTGTCTTACCGCATCCTCCTGGACCGGTCAAAAAAACGGTTTAATATTTGGTTATTGAATCGTACACAGATGATTACTATGATACTTCGTTGTTGGTATCTTCGCGGTAATTATCCTCGATCCATCAACCGACTCACAGTATCCGTGTAGTGTTTCCTGTTTTATTTTCCATGTTCCCTAATAAAACTCATGCGTAGTAAACTCCTCAACGGAATTTCGGTATATTCCATCGAAATAAAATGAGTCGGTGACTACTCTAACCACGATGTTAGAGAATCTGTTTATCATCGAGAATAGATTTATCGTTGTATAACTGAGCATCGATTATCCTAAATGAGTATACTGCGACTATTCTCCATCGTGATATGCAATGATAGTTCCTAATTTTTCCCTGTTGGATAAATAGGCTGTTCTTTTCGAGGTAAATATCTCATTCGCTGTTGTATCCGCGATAATAAAATCCAATTCAGCGTCATCGAAAACCAATCGGGTGCAACGTCGGTTATTATCGCATGATCCACCTTGAGTAAACTTTCCAATTATTCTTCTTCCTAGATCCTTTGCTAGTTGTTTTAGTTGTTTACTCATATCCCAGTCGTAACATTTTTCAGGGGTCGGTAGCCAAACATCAGTCTGCGCCCGATACGAAACCACCGCGGTGGAAACAGTCAACGATGTCAATAAGTTTTCATCGAGGAGAAACCTTAATAGTGCTATCTCAGCCCATTTTTTCGTTGAAAAATGTTTTCCCGCCCAGAGATAAAATATCGGATGAAGACCATCGCGGAATTTAAATTATGTCACCTTGACAAACCTCGTCAGTTCAAAATCTGATAAACGTCCGTTTATCACACCACTTGTCATCTCATGTGTGGGATGACCAAATCGTTTAAAATATTCACTGCATTTACCACGCCCGAGAAAACCTCCAGGGTAACACGCTGCCATGTCAACAGATATCATATTTTGTAGATCGTATTTTGTATTCCACAATCCGCTACGACCATATTCTACACAGCTAGCTTGTACGTTATCGAGAAATTCATATCTGGCTGGTTTTCTTGAGTTTTTCTCTCTGGCACCGATGGTACAGTAAAACAATTTTTGCTATTGTTGTTACGTCGTCGGTATACTTCCTCGCAAGGTTGTTCATCTCGGTTTGAAGGATTTTTGTTCGATATAAATCTCCGTTTGTTCTGACAAATTGAGCATATCCTTCTTCTTCATCGCTGAAAAACAATCACACGGAAATAGGATCGGTTTTATTTATCTCGTAGATTACATCGAATATATCTCCGTGGTAGTATTTTATTGATCTCGTTGGAGGAAATACTAGTAAGGAACTACTCCACGCATGAGAATTATGGTCAATGATTTCAATCGGAGTTCCTCTTGATTTATATTTTGATTCATATAAAAACGTCTTGGTGATAGCTTTTACCGTTATCAGAAATTGTAATTTTTTCTCTAACTCGGTAACATATTGAATTGATGATCCAGTTTGTTTAACCGATTCTGTCCACTTGGTTATTTTGGATTTTCTTAACTCGGTTAATCCTTGCCTCGTCGAGTATTATTGAAGTGTTCAGTAACTCTTTCAGCGACACAATTTAACATCGATGACATCTTCATCTGGGAGAGTTTATTAATATCTGGGGGGTTTATAAGGAAGATTCCATATATGGTTACTGTTACCGGATATGCTATATTGTAATATATGCTATCAATCCTGGTTAACATACCGGGTTTTGTTTTCCAGGTTATCATTGCTGGTTTTTTATTTGCTGTCATTACACGCTCATGTTTATTATATACTTTCCAACCCCGTTTGGAAACTCTACTAAATTTTACTTGCATGTAATATTGTTTACCATCGCGGGGTATCTTTGATAATATTTCCCGGGCACGTAAATCCGTCATAGTGTTATCATCGCGGGACGTTCGATATGTCGACCATATATAATCGGCACCATCTTTAAATACTTCGCTTGTTTGATACTGTTTTTGATTTGCGAATTCCATATTCGCGGTTTTATTTTATCATCGGTCGGGTTTCTTCTTCTTCTGATGAGTATAATTGATGTTGGTAATCTTAGAAATATATTCCATATATGTATTAGACAAATTATATGTTCAATTAAATTTTAAAGTATTATATATATAATATATCAATGACACAAAATAATTGTAAATGGAAATGAAAAACAAATAATGGTTGTTGCGGACGACGATGCGTTGGAGAATATTGTGCATTTCATAATCAAAAAATCAAGAACGGTTCTCACGGACTCGTTAAATGCATCAATTGCGGATTTTAATTACGTAGTAAAACTCGATCATGTATCGATTGTGGCGGAAAGAGATTTCGCAAACTAGCTAGATATTATTTAAAGAAAGATAACATCGTAGTTGATGAATTAGTTTTTTTTTACAGGGAATCATCTCGATAAACAATTACATAGTTAATTTATTTAGGAAATATATGGATCCGATTGAATTCGTTGTTCATTCCGTTTACAGAGATTATGATGCTTCCAGATGTGGAATCATTAGGCATCAACGACTAAAGAAAAGCAATCGGTTTGATTGGTACAAGAGGTTATATATTGATTAGTTTTTGAAGTGGCTGATAAGTAAAACATATCTCGCTCATCGATTTATTTATGAATGATTCAATGGGATAATTTGTAATGGATTCGTTATCGATCACATCAACGGAAACCCCTTGGATAATCGCATAGAAAATTTACCGGTTGTCACCCCAAGAGGGAAATATGTAAATTCAGCTCAAAAAATTAGATCCCAATACCATCGATCAGCCCTATCTTTCATGGATAGTGATATAAGATATTTTTCATCAACACACTCTGCTGGAAAATACTATAATATTCATAACCAATCTATACAATATGTAGCCGATGATATACAAGTAGCCGCGTTCTCAACAAAATATAAAAAATGGGTTTCATTTCTTTAAGATGAATAATCATTTGATTGTTTTTTTTGTTGACGTTGATGAAAACTTTTAACAATGAAACAATAGTAAAATATTAACTCATGGTCGTAACAAAATTATCACGGTAAATAATGATATAAGCGCTAAATAAAAATGAGAAAATTTTAAATTACCCCGTATTTTTTGAAGGTGTCGGCGAAATCTTTCTGGTCAATCCAAAAAAATCTTTTTGAAAACTTCCACGATGATCTCTTCTTGTCGTTGTTTCGCGAAATCCTCATTGACGTCATCAAATATTTTTTGATAAGCTTTGAAGCCGGGGTAAACAATTTCAATTTATCATGATTGTGAATAATAATCTTATTTCGGGCTTCTGTCATTATTTTCAATATCCTGTACTCGTTATTATGTGATGGGATCCCCCTGTCTCTCATTGATTTAACACCAGCGTATTCTTCCATGATGAATTCACCAGTGAATTTGTTGTTGTCATCGATGTAATCTTTTACTCGGTCAAGTTCAACAATCAGCGTTGCGATATTTTCGTCGTTCATATACATATACAAGATCATTTGTTTAATTGATAGTTGTGTCAGGCAATCTATTATATGTTTTTCTCGCGTGGGAACAAATTGGTAAATTACAAAATAAGAGTTATTTTACCAAAATAACGGCTCCACGAAAATGGTATGTACAGCGTTTCTGCTGCTTCCAATCAGCAACTCGGCGATGAATGGCTACTGCAAACGTCTCCGCAAATGATGCACAAGGTGTCAATATATATTTGTCAGCTTAAAAAATGTCGAGGTAGTTTGGATGACAATACTGGTCATAATGCGCAATGGTTCTGCTTTAGTTTAATAACTCAGTCGTTGGGAATAAAACGAATATATCAGGGAGGAATTGTGCTTTGGTTTTAAACATCTTGATTTAGTTAAATTTTGCGGAGAAATGTCTGTTTGCATTAACAAACTAATTTCAGGAAAGGATATAAGTTGAAAATAATGCAGATTCAGAAAATCTTTTTTTATATTTTTTTAAAAAAGAAAACAGCATTTAAAATGGATATGCGATGCAAACAATGTGTGTGTGTGTGTGTGTGTGTTTGTGTTTGTGTTTGTGTGTGTGTGTGTGATTTTGATTTTTCACGTAGCTTTAACAAATTTCCTTCATATCGCTACAATGTCTGCAGTGTGGCAGTTTATAGTGATGTCTAGCACTAGGGCATCATGCGGCAGACATGTAGCATGATGTCCGACACAATCACATTATTCAGATGCAAATAATTCACATACATAATAGCTACCAATATGTGACAAGAGTGAATAATACAACACTATAGTAATTACTAATTGTCTGGTGTAATGGTACATTTATCTGTTAAGCCTTTTAGACCAAGGGAAAAAAGTTTATCTTACCTGCACCATTAATTGTGACGGAATTTATATAACTAAGGGTCTGAGAAGACACATATGCAATGACTTGATCACCGTTGCTTGGTGTAAGCGTGTATGTGAAGGTACCCCTGAAATAAATTAGAGATTTAGATATAGAAATAATAATAATAATAATAATAATAATAATAATAATAATAACAATTCTACTACTACTACTACTACTACTACTACTACTACTACTACTACTGCTACTACTACTACTACTACTACTAAAAATAATAATAATAATAATAATTTGATCTACTGTATATTTAGTTTAATTGTACAATGATTTCCATATTTGAAACAAGCATGGCATATTCATGAAAAGTGTCTAATGCTTATTTTGCTTCAAGGAAAATGTGACTTGACCTTTGTCCCATATTATAAGGTAAATAGATTTATAATATGGTCAATGTAACAGTTTATTTTGTATGTACTCCGTATAATTCTCTGAAATATATGTATTTTTAGTCCCTTTAATAGGTTATCAATATGCATCATCCTTTTGGAGCCCATCATTCTGTCCACGTGTCTGTCTGTCTGTCTGCTCTCTAGTTTTGCTCTACACACTGATTATTGTGGTTAGGTTTATTTGATCCACTATCTCTCTAGATGGATAACTAAAGAATATATAGGATAGTAGATCATTCGTATTGAATACTGTAACCAGAATCAATAATACATGCAGAACAGTAATGCACTGATTACAGTATTATTTATAGTTTTAGTAAATGTATTATTATTGTATTTGCATGGTGTAACAAAGAAGGATAAATGGATATATCTCCATTTACCAACCTCACGCACAATAAAACCCAATTACTTATAACAAATACTGGACTTGTATTGTCTATTATGGGAATAGAAGGCAAGTGCTTTTTGATATACGTCAGGAGTACCCTAGTTAGCCTAACACTTTATGTTGAACGATTCGTCACCTTCAAAGCTTCGAAGTTGTGATCTTGTCCTTGATTGCAAAGAGTACATTCTCCTTCTTCATTTTAAGTGTCGTCTATACCAAAACCCTATCATCTTCGTCTTATTCAACAACCATTTATTAAGTTGTCTCAACTATTTTTTTGGCCTTGGGACGGTTTGTAATGGTGTTCTTGCATCGCCTGCAATCGACAGGCATTGTTCGAGTTCTTGTCTAGCCGCTCCATGCAAACATGTCTACCCCTAAGAAGAGTAAAGGCGATGATGATGTTGGTAAAGGCGATGATGATGTTGGTAGAGCAGGTACTGACCTCAGAGCTAATACAGCTGTATAGTTGGCAGGACACAACACCTTGGTTACATTGTGAAACAGATTTTTTGAGATACATCTCCAAGAATCACCAGATACGGTCCAAGTTCATCCACATATAATAATATCGTGCCTCAAGAGAAATATAATTGAATCAGTGTTTGTAATCTCGATCAGGCAAAAGAAAGATAGCCTGCCAAATTGAATCACCTCTGGGCTGCAGTTTGTCAGACTTGGGTAGCACAGGTAAAGCTCAAAGCTTTTGACATCATAGCAGTATAGGCGTAGATGACATCACTACTTATCACCGCAATGTCCTCTGGGATTGTTTAAATACGAACAAGTACGCCAAGATGACATCTGTGGTTAAAACCAAACATTTCCAAGGTGAACATTTCGTCAATACATCATTAACGATATTTGCATAATAAATATCGTGGTCTAATATCTGACAAAGCCTGGAGTGGTGCATTCGCTTATGGGTTTCATTTATGTAATCCCTCTGTGTCCATAAAAATGACAGCGAAACCCTTTTCAACGGGTTTCATAATGATGTCCGATATTCTTTTGGACTCAATATAAAACATAATGTTTATCGAAATGGTTGTATTTTCCTCCTCAACAATTTAGGTCACTAAACCGTAGTGTGCAGCTAAAATATGTCCTTTCCCTCGATATCGAACTTGACAGTGGCATAGATTTAGACCCTTTTACACTTGTTTGTTACAACGGTGGGGCATTTAAGATTATCGCAACTGCACAGTCTTTGATTTTTATGTTGACGTGTAGTTAATAAATGACGTCCTTTTCTCCATTTGCGTTACGACTATTCTAATTTTCTGCATTGCGCTTTGGTGATGGTTGCAAATTGTTGTTGATTTTGCAAACTTGTATAGATTAACTAACAGTATAACATATTGGAATTAAAACGAGGGGAAAGACTGTTTTGCGTGACGAACGTGTTATGTGACGTTATTCGATGTTCTGTCACAGTGTCATATAAAATGTACGATATGTGTACCATTTGTCTATAACGCTTATAACAGTGAATGTTTTTAGTTAAAAACAAAACATTGTAGTCCTTTTTCAAATGGTTCTTGATAGCTACTTACTGAGTGTCGAAATAAGGATATTCATTATCTGAGAAACTGCTGGCTAAGGTTGTACTACTCTTAGAATCGTAGTATGCGTAGAATGTACCCGAGCCATCATAATCTGAAATTTACCAAAGTAATTAGGTTCAATAATTATGATACATAAGTAGTGAAAGTGTTGGAATCTCTGTCCGTAATCTATATTCAAGAAATAATGTTCATTGACCCAAATACTAGAAAATATATATTTATACCGAGAAAGATAGATCGTTGAGGTACTAATCAGTTCAATACGCATACAATGCTAGTCATAGCGAAATGTCCAAACTATTTGCTAAATTATAAAGCGTTTTGATAAATTATCCAATTTGAATTTAATGATTTTACTCATAAAGTAGATAAAATATATTTAGACGAGTGTAAGCACAAATGAATACTGAAGTTCTGATGTCGTGCAGATACATAAAATTAGAATCCAATCACGGTATCTATATTACAAAAGATACATATTATTTAAATAACAAAGATACATATTATTTAAATTATAAAAGATACATATTATTTAAATTATAAAAGATACATATTATTTAAATTACAAAAGATACATATCATTTAAATTACAAAAGATACATATTATTTAAATAACAAAATATACATATTATTTAAATTACAAAAGATACATATTATTTAAATTCCAAAAGATACATATTATTTAAATTACAAAGATACATATTATTTAAATAACAAAAGATACATATTATTTAATTACAAAAGATACATATTATTTAAATTTCAAAAGATACATAATATTTAAATTACGAAAGATACATATCATTTAAATTACAAAAGATACATATAATTTAAATTACAAAAGATACATATTATTTAAATTACAAAAGATACATATTATTTAATTACAAAGATACATATTACTTAATTACAAAGATACGTATCATTTAAATTACAAAAGATACATATCATTTCAATTACAACAGATACATATTATTTTAATTACAAAAGATACATATTATTTAATTTCAAAAGATACATATCATTTAATTAACAAAGATACATTTTATTTAAATTACAAAAGATACATAATTTTTAAATGACGAAAGATACATATTATTTAAATTACAAAAGATACATGTTTTTTAAATTAGGAAATATACATATTATTTAAATTACGAAAGATACATATCATTTAAATTACAAAAGATACATATTATTTAAATTACGAAAGATACATATTATTTAAATTATAAAAGATACATATTATTTAAATTATAAAAGATACATATTATTTAAATTACAAAAGATACATATCATTTAAATTACAAAAGATACATATTATTTAAATAAAAAAATATACATATTATTTAAATTACAAAAGATACATATTATTTAAATTACAAAAGATACATATTATTTTAATTACAAAGATACATATTATTTAAATAACTAAAGATACATATTATTTAATTACAAAAGATACATATTTTTTAAATTACAAAAGATACATATTATTTAAATTACGAAAGATACATATCATTTAAATTACAAAAGATACATATCATTTAAATTACAAAAGATACATATTATTTAAATTACAAAAGATACATTATTTAATTACAAAGATACATATTACTTAATTACAAAGATACGTATCATTTAAATTACAAAAGATACATATCATTTCAATTACAACAGATACATATTATTTTAATTACAAAAGATACATATTATTTAATTACAAAAGATACATATTATTTTAATTACAAAAGATACATATTATTTAAACTACAAAAGATACATATTATTTTAATTACAAAAGATACATTTTATTTAAATTACAAAAGATACATATTATTTAATTACAAAAGATACATATTATTTAAATTACAAAAGATACATATTATTTAAATTACGAAAGATACATATCATTTAAATTACAAAGATACATATCATTTAAATTACAAAAGATACATATTATTTTAATTACAAAAGATACATATTATTTTAATTACAAAAGATACATATTATTTAAAGTACAAAGGATACATATCATTTAAATTACAAAAGATACATATTATTTTAATTACAAAAGATACATATTATTTAAATTACAAAAGATACATATTATTTAAATTACAAAGATACATATCATTTAAATTTCAAAAGATACATATCATTAAATTCCAAAGATACATATTATTTAAATTACAAAAGATTCATATTATTTAAATGACGAAAGATACATATCATTTAAATTACAAAAGATACATATTATTTAAATTACAAAAGATACATATTATTTTAATTACAAAAGATACATAATATTTTAATTACAAAGATACATATTATTTAAATTTCAAAAGATACATATCATTTAATTAACAAAGATACATTTTATTTAAATTACAAAAGATACATAATTTTTAAATGACGAAAGATACATATTATTTAAATTACAAAAGATACATGTTTTTTAAATTAGGAAAGATACATATTATTTAAATTACGAAATATACATATCATTTAAATTACAAAAGATACATATTATTTAAATTACGAAAGATACATATTATTTAAATTACAAAAGATACATATTATTTAAATTAAGAAAGATACATATTAAATTACAATGATACAGATCATTTAAATTACGAAAGATATATATTATTTAAACTACAAAAGATACATATTATTTAAATTAGAAAAGATACATATTATTTATTTACAAAAGATACATATTATTTAAATTATTAAAGATACATATGATTTCATGGTATAATGTATGACCACACCATGCTGTATTCTAAGGCTGAGAAAACTGTATTTTAATTTACAAATAAGTTATTTTTCAAGATTATCAAGACATGTTAACTAAATTTTTCCTTAATTATAGTGTAAACTCTTATTCCAATTGACTTATTTTACAGTCACATGTCACTAGAACTATCTGTATACATGCCTATACTCGCTATGTCCTAACATACACCTTAATTAATTTTCAAGTACATAACCTAACATTAAATGTTTACTTTTATACATCTGGTATTTACATTTATTAAGCGTCAGTCAATTGACGATGTTATACAATGACAACTTTTAGGTCTACTATGAGACATTTGTGTTGCATTTAGTCAGTATTTATTCAATGAATGATATGCATTGATTTCCCATTAATTCTCACATAGCTCGCTTACAACAATGAAATTCACTAACGATTTTGTAAGCTTACAAAAATGTGCATTTTTACGAGTCTGTACTCTTAAAATATGAAACATAAAAGACTGAAAAGCATCAAGCTTAATAAAATTCAACAAATAACGTATTTCTCTAGAATACAAAAGTGAAAATGAAGATAGTAACTCAACGGTATTGCGAATTAAATCCCAAAATAAATCGAGAAGTACGGATACACGTATTAATAATAACTTCTGAATACATTTTAGTGGAAATCGAAATTAAGTCGAAACATATTAATTAATTCCAGGTTTGATTTCACTATAAATCCAAAAGATTGAATGTATCTGCCCAAGAAAGTTATTTATTATGAACACGCTGTCTTTCCCTGAAAATAGTCAATGAATTAATTTATTTGAAGAAATATCTTCCAGCCCAAAAGAACTGTTTAACACAACATTACCAAATTGATTCTGCTAGATCATTAAGCCACAAATACAACATTTTTCAAGTGACAAGATTATACAAGATTATACATGATTATATAATATTATACAAGATTCTGCAAGATTAAACAAGATTTTACAAGATTGTATAATATTGTACAAATTAAACAAGATTATACAATATTATACAATATTCTAAAATATTACACAGACTTCCACTAGACTTTCTGGTTAAAATTAACATTTTCTAAAAAAAGAAAACATTACCTAATGTAAAATAACCTTCTAGATTGTTTACAAAATATAATGTTAGTTCTAATTAATAAGTCTGTTACTAAAATTACACACACACACACACACACACACACACACACACTGGCTATCCATAACAGAAAATGTGTTCTGTGTGCTACCATTCGATAACGGAATCCAGTCCAACATACATATCTTGCCTCACCCATGTGTACACACCAGCAAGATACTTATGATCATCTTCTGACTATCGTATACTCATTATTCCTACTATGAAAATGAAGTCATATGGACAATATTCTTTTGCATACCAGTGCCCAGCAACGTGGAACGAATTGCCCATTGAAATTAGACACAAAGACACAGTGATCCCTTTTTTGACTGCAAGAACAAAATTATATCCCTATTTAATTTTCCTACCTTAAATATTTTCAGCATGTTTATATTTTTTCTAATTCATGGTGTTTGGTAGTATATATATATATATATATATATATATATATATATATATATATATATATATATATATATATATATATATATATAATAGGGGATTTCAAATAACCTAGACCTAGTTCCAAATAAACATATTCTTCTTTTAACAATGATCCTGATTGTAAACTCGTACACTAAGATAATAGTTTAGCTATTTATTAGTTGTTTACAGAATTTTTAAAAAATCGTTTTTTCAGGTCAGGTGAAAAAGAAACTTGATTTAGGACAAGGTTAAGTCGAAAATACAATGTTATATTGCAATAGCATATAACAACAAATAACAAACAATGCCAATTAAATATACATAACAAATAACAAACAATGCCAATTAAATATACATAACAAATAACAAACAATGCTAATTAAATAAACATATAAACGTGTAACTTCTCTACATCTGGTACATGACTAAAACAGATTTCAGTTACATGTGACAAAATAGGTGATATTCTTATGTAACAAAACACCTGTCAATTCAACTACATCAATAAAATATCGACATTTATCGTTGTGTGTTCAGCTCTAAACAATAAAATATATGCATGGTGTTATCTAATCTTTAAACGACATTCAAGCCAATTCCATCTATTTTACTGAATGAAATTTTGACATCCACTTTTGGAATCTTTAGAAGCTATTTGTCTTAACAAAAACATTGAGTTTGCTTAATTCATTTGTCTTCGAGTCAAGACTGTTTGCCTAAATACTAAATTACAGCAGGCAATTTACAGGGATCAATTTTTCTGAAAAGCTTAAGGGTTACAATTCGATATTTCGACGGCAATTTCAATCGGGAGTAGCTACTTTACTGAACAAAAACTTCTAATTTTCCATACATAGAGCAGCATGAGACGGTAATACGATACTTTTAGACCTATCTACTCAAAATTATACTTATGAGCATTTATGGTTAAAAAAATTTATGCACCAAATATTTACACTTCGGCGAAGCAGGATAAAGAAGACAGAAATTGGAATATCATTATTGGAGGTGACTTTAATTTCGTTATGAATCAATAACTTGATACATATAATTAAACCCCCTACATAATTACTACTCACTCAATACACCAAAGGCAAGATTTTGTTATTTGTACCGAATGTAATCTTATCAATATCTGGCGAGAAAGAAATGTGGAGACAAAAGGATGCACATGCTCTGAGAAAACAACTCCATCAAGCCGGCAAAGCTAGATTTCTTCCTAGTTCCAGAAGCTGTTTCTACAATGGTGAACGATGCCTGTATATAATTGGTTATATAACTGAATTGTATCGAGTCCAATTAACTCTTAGTTTACTAAAAACAGAACAATCGAATGATATTCTGGAAATGCAACAATCCTCTGTTGATAGCCTTAACATGCATACACTTATTTTAATAAAGTAGTTCAAGAACAGATAAAAACTGGTCAGTTGTGTGCAAGAGCCATCACTATTTTCTATAATGACAGTGAGTGATCACCAGTTCAAAAGAAAGATGTTATTCTAGGTATATAACTCAAAACAATTTATAAAGACCCATTTCATTACTTCGAAACAGACCAAAATATATAATTGCATTATATTTGAAAAGGACTACATAGGCTTGATAAAAGGAAAACATATCGGTACTCTTATTGGCTTATCTTTTGTTCTAAAAACACAATTTAGGTCAACTACTTTTAATTGAAAAAATTGATCGTGATTATAGAAAATGTAAATGTGAGGTAACATAATAATGATTGTACAGAACTAAAATTGCTCAAATAAAACCAGTATAAGATGACAAGACTATATTTAAAGGAGAAAATATTCTAGAAATATCAGTCCTATGACATGGTTTCACTGCACTTTGTATTTTGCATAAGATTCTGCACAAATTTTTACAGATACTTGTTTTCTGTTTAGTCAACCATTATCCTTCTTTCGTTATGGCGAAAATTGAACAAGGGTATATGGGGGGGGGGTACAAATGTTGCGTCATCCTTTCCTCAGGGGGAACCCTTAAAGGGGAGTATGTCACGCCTACACTTATATTTCGAAGTAAAGGTAGAGGACAATGTACTGCTGGCTTACCATAGGACAAGGAATCCAGCTAATAGATTTTTTTTTTTTTGGGGGTGGGGGATGATTCCTGCGCCTAAGCAAATCGAAATCTTGGCCGCATTACAAGCCCAAGGTCTAGACATGAGCAAAATTGCAGCGCTCCAAAATGCCGGACCAAAAAGGTTTATGTTATACCCAGTAAACCAGGATGTGCCACTATTGAATTGCGAGACTTTCAAGGTCAAGGGAAAAAAAACGCGCACGTACATGAAGCGCCCCCCACCCTTCAAGAGGGAAATTGGTCCCAAATTAATGGAAGTGCACTTCCATGGCCTACCTCTACAAATTGAGACGCATGAACTAGAGAGCAAATTGTACAATAGATTCGAAGTTAGAAGCCATGGAAACAGACAGGCAAACTATTGGGGTTATAACAACATTACAACAGGGGTAAAGATTGTCAAAACCACGAAGGAAGAAGCCAAAATGATACCGGCAATTTTTTACTGTATGGGGTTTTAGACTGCGCATCTGGTACAGAGATTGTGAAAGGGATAGGAAGTGCCCAAAATGTGGAGAGTTGGGACACGGCCCGTGGGACTGCAAAGGGCAGCCAGCACAAAAGAAGGAAAATACATACGCGGACGCAGCGGCAGGAAACCTTGAGAGAACTAAACCAGAAGAACCAAGAGAACAAGTGGAAGAGGAAGCCAATGAGAGAACCCCAGAAAGATTGGAGAAATGGGTCGATATTCTCACCCCAAATAAAACGGGGATCAAGACTCCAATGAGAATAATACCCCAGTTTGCGACCCACAACCCATTCGAAGTATTTCCAAATGAGGAACCGTCAGATCTAATCAACAAACTGGAAAGCATGAGAACTATAGAAACTTCCACCCCTAAAAGGACTGTAAGGAAAACTGAAAAAAGGAAAGCTGTGAATCTATCTACCTCACTGGATAAAACACCTACGAAGGGAGTGCAGAAAGAACAGGGGACATTATCCCAGTCATGGGAAGAGGGAGGAACAGAAAAGAAGAAGGAAGGAAAGAAGACAAACCCAGATGAAATAGCCAAAGATAACGCCCCTGAAAATGCTCAAGATGCAACAGAGAAAGTAGAAGAAGAATATACGGGAAGCACAATAGATGCCCTAAATGAAACAACCCCTGAGGAAATGGTCTTAGGGGATAAATCCACTGATACACCCTATACGTCACAGGTTACCAGTGACTTTGAAATCTTAAACAGTACAGTTAAATCAGCTAAAGATGACTCGGGATCCCCTCAAAAGGGGGGAGCATTAGGGTCCCAACAAAATCACTAGCCATTAACCATATAACCACTAGAATAAGCGGCCACCTGGAGGAAACACACAAATGGAAGAACAAAACTTCTGCTTGATGTCCTTAAATATAAATGGTTTCAATAAGGAAAAAGTACAAAAACTGACAAAATAGGGGACTTTGACCTTTTTTATTATTCAAAAAACACATAACGTACTTACGGACGAAATAAAAGAACAATTAGAAAGAGAGATGGACTGTATAATCATTACTAATAACTATGTAGGAGCGGATAAAGGAGGAGGGGTAGCAACATTCATCAAAAATAAAAGGGGCTGTAAATGGGAAAGGATAGATGAAGGGGTATTCTTTAAGGGTAAATTAATACATTTAAAAGTGGGAAACAATAATTATTTAAATATATATATGCCAGTAAAAACAAATCTGAAAATATCCTTTGCAGCAAAACTGATGGAATACTTGGAAAACTACACAACAGAAAATTTGATCATAGGAGGGGATTTTAACTGGGTAGGGGACGAAGTAGATAGGAAGGGAGAACTGACATACAACGATATAAATAATAAGGACATAATGGAACACACTATGAAATCCTTAAACCTGATTGATATTTACAGACGTTTAAATATGCCAAGGGTGGAATACACTTACACATATCAAAACAATAAGGGAAGTAGATTAGACAAATTCTGGGCACATCTTTAGGAACAAATAAAGATATAAAAGCAGGGATAATAGACTATCATATTTCGGACCATAAACTAATTTATGTGGAAGTTGGGATAAAAAAATAGAACTAAATGGGGGAGGGGATCATGGAAATTAAATAATAGAATATTAGAAAATGAGGGATTTATAAAAGAGATTAAAAGGGAGATAGAAGATTTTAAAAATAAAGGGAATACAAATATTATAGACGAATGGGATAAATAAAAAGTTAAATTCCGGGAAATAGCGATGTATCATTCAAAAAAAGGGCTTGGAAATTTAAATTAGAAATAGAGGCTTTAGAAAATTTGATAAATACAACAATAATCCAGAGCATCAAAACAACACTAGTTGCAAGATTAGCGAATTTAAAAAAATGAACAACACAAGGGAAGGGACATTAAAGCAGGTATCTTTACAAACCTATATGAAAACGCAGAAGGGTTATATAAAAAGGAGGAACTAAGAAGGGGAGGGGAAAGAACATTAGAATCTCTAAACACAGGGAGGGAAGTACTAACGGAAAAAACTCAAATATTAAATTACATAAGAGTTACTACAAGGACCTATATACTTCACAGAGAATATCAGACGAAGATATAGAAACGTACCTACGAGAGATAAATTGTGAGAAAATTACCTCAGAACATAGAAACAAATGTGAGGAATTTATCTCACAAGACGAAATAATAGCGACAATAGTGAAATTATCGAAAAACAAATCACCAGGGAGAGATGGACTCTCAGCAGAATTCTATCAAAAATTATGTGGGGAGTTGTCGCCTATTCTTGAATGGTTATATAATAATATTCCACTAAGAAATACTGAAATGTCCAACACAATGAGGGAGGGAATGATAACATTAATATACAAAGAGAAGGGTAATAGGGATAAAATTAAAAATTGGAGACCCATCTCACTCCTAAACATCGATTATAAAATTATAAGCAAAATACTAGCAGAAAGGGTCAAAGAGTGTCTTGACCAAATCATAAATATAAACCAAACTAGCGGGCCTAAGGGGAGAGATATACAAAACAATATTTTAAACATGAAAACTATTATAGAACATATAAATATGACAGGGAAAAATAGTGCTATGGTACTAATTGACCAGGAAAAAGCTTTTGATAGACTTGAACAAAATTACCTATATAAGACACTGGAAAAATTTGGCTTTGGAAAGAATTTTCAAAATTGGACCAAAATCCTGTATAAGAATATAAACTCAGTTATACAGGTAAATGGAGAAAAAACAGAAATTTGAAATCCAAAGATCCGTGAGGCAAGGATGCCCACTATCTATGCTATTATACGTGATAGCAATTGAAATACTAAGTATCAAAATTAAGAACAACCAAAACATAGTAGGGATAAAAGTTACAAATATTAAAGAAGAAGTGAAAATGCTGCAGCATGCGGATGATTGTACAAACTTTATCCATGATGGAAATTCCTACAAAGAACTAACAAAGGAATTCGTCGAATTTGGTAAAATGTCGGGATCTAAGAAAAATACCGACAAAACAGAAATTCTACTGATAGGAAACTGGAGAGGTAAAACACATGGGTTACCTCGTCCACTGATTAAAGACAGTATAAAAACGTTAGGTATAAATTTCGGAAAATATGACACACAGAGAAACTTAAAGGAAATCAGGGAAAGTATACAAACAAATATGCGGATCTGGGCGCCTGTGCCAATATGCCTTATGGAACGGACACAAACTGCTAAAAACTATATGTATGTGCATCTTAATTATAAATTCAAAACAATAGACATAAAAAAATGCATTAATTACAAAAATAGATAACGAAATTATCAAATATATATGGGGCTTTAAAATGCACTACACCAACAAAGAAACTTTATATAGGGAAGGGAAAAGAGGAGGCCTAGGCCTCCCTCACCCGACCCTAATTAAATACACCAACATTCTAAACAGGTTTAAGGACATTAAATCAAAGCCAAAAATAGCTTGGCAGGGGCTCTATATCTATTATTTTGGTTTCTCTATGAAGCAGAGAAATGACATATATAGGAACAATAAATTAGTTAAACTTCTAGAGGTGCCAAGAAAATTAAGATCAATAAAAGAATTACTTTTCAAATGTAGAGATGCTAAAGACCTATGGGAAATTGACACTAAATCTACATACAAATGGCTCACACAACAGACAATAAATAAGGACAAAAATAATGTGGAACACAAACACATAAATATCAATTGGGATAGGGCCTGGGGAAACTGGGTCAAAACAGGATCGCAAAAAAATGAAAAGTATCCTGTTCAAATACATGCATGATGCGTGGTTGACAGGAGAAATAGCAGTGAGAAGGCATATGATCGTAGTGTCGCCTAAATGTCCACTGTGCAAAAATTATAGCTTTTCTAAACTACACATTTTTACCCAATGTTGTGTTACCAGAAATGAAAGAAACACGATAATTAAGTCCATTAACGAAAAACAATTGTACAATATAAATAATTTGCTATACTTAGATGGAAATTTCTCAAGGATATTATTACAAGAAATAACTAGTTTTATAGTCAAATATATGATAGAATGCGGACCTGTCTATAATATAGGAGAAATTATTAGATAGAAAGGAGGGACGGGGACCTCAAGAGAGGGAAGTACTAGCAAGGAAAGCACGGGGCTAAATCACATGGCGCTACGCGAAGTGGGCAGACTCGTGTAAGAGCTGGGAAATAAACTCACTTAGAGGATTAAGCACGATCCATACAAATACATTTCACGCACTAGATAGGGTTACTTAAAGAAAATCACTTCATTATACCCTAATATCAGGATTCTATCATACAAAGTCACTGGTAACCAATACATATGAATACTCTGTATAGACTCGCATGAGTTTATACAGAAAGCCAGTTTTAAAGGAAATAAATAAATGATCACCTTTTGGTTTGAAATAGGAAATATAAATAAATAAATAAAGGGCGAAAAAAGATCGAGGCAGGTGAAGTACAGATAAAATAAAAAAAATGTACTGATCCTGTCTCGATCCAAGTAGACCTATTACATAAATATGGAAGATTACAAAACATGGAACACTATAAGGCAAACATTAAAACAATACTTTAAAACTTAATTTAATACACCATGTATTTGTACAAAAATTTGAAATTCATAATTAAATTTATAAAAAACAACACTTATAATAAATTAAATAGAGACCGTTTAGGGGTCTCTATGTAATTTAAGAAAACTGGGAAATTTGATCAAAATGGGCTATCCTTACAAGACACACTGTATATATATATATATATATATATATATATATATATATATATATATATATATATATATATATATATATATATATATATATATATATATATATATATGTATACATATAACATCACACAAATAGCACAACACAAATAACACTCACAGGATACAGGAAACCCCTAGCCAGGGTTAACTTAAAGAACGAAGAGGACAGGAGACCCATGATGAGCCTTTTAGCTCGGGTAGCCTGGTCATAGAAAACACTAAGGACCAAAATATCTTTCTATTTTTCATATAATCCCGATGGGACAAAATTAAGGTTAGGGTAAAGTAAATGAAATTTTTCTTAAAAAACACAAAAACTACACATCAGGGGTTACACATCAACACATAAACACTTTTTTTTAGTTTTTTTTAAATAGGAGGAGGGGACATCTGTCTGATGTCCCCCCCTCCCAAAAAAAAAAAAAAGGTTTCCGAAACCAAATGCATTACAAATTACTTGAATCGACGATAAAGGAGTCTGTCACCCGCTATACTGGTGAATTTGCTTATGCAGACGACAGCCAACTTCGCCTAAAACATACCGCAAACAGACGTCTCTAATCAATATAAGAAATGTCAGCATTGGGGGGGGGGGGTATTAACCTGTAATGCAAATGAAGCATACTTTGTCCGCATGTCTATAGTGTCGAGTACTTTGTATTCGTTGATGTTATCCAGGGACTGGCAATTACTGGTATCGTTCCTCTCATCATACAAATTTACTTTAGTCTGCGATGTAAGCAGTTTTCTAAATCATAACAGTAAATAACTACAAAATTACACACTTTTATTGATGGTAAAACTTGTTGTGCCCCACTAAAATGATGCCTTGCATCTTCAAACTTTTATTTTATTTTTATATTTCTCAAGGAAAGAAATTGTCACGTGTTGAATGTTCTAATGAACAATTAATTAAATAATTAAGTAATTATAATGAATTAACTCTTTTTCAGCAAAATAGGGTCTAACTAAGCAAACACGTTAATTTAAATACTTGCTTCATAATAATTCTTAACCAGTTATCGGCTTTATTGCTTTTTTTGTAAATATGTAAGAACTGTTATATTAAAAAATAATACCTATCCATACTTAGATGAGACGTTCTCAGAAGATGAGACTTGTCTTAATAAAGAAACTTTGTCACTGACATTTTCGATCAAATTACAAAGTTTGTACAGTGTTAATCTCCACAAAGTTATTTTTATTTGCAGGAATTATTATGAGTCGTTTACTAGCTTATGAAAAATTTCACAAAAACCCCCTATAGCTGATGTTCACCCGGACAGATATTTTCACATTTATCAGAGACATTTGTCTCTGGGGTGAAACTACTATTACGTCATTTTTCTACATGGTCAAAAAATGGGTTTAAAGCAGGTTTACCTAAAATATAAAACATTCTAAGCCAACTTTTCACTGAGAAAAAAAGGACATTGGAGTAGACATTACCCCAGAGATTAAACATGGACATATTACTCCAGGAGATCAACTACTACTTTCTTCAGTGGAGGCTTTACAATGGCAGTTTTGAAAAATGATGGATAATTGCCCGGATGAGAGACAGGTATTAATAACATCAGTTAGTGAAGACAATATTGGGTCTAAGCACTCAAGCAGCATTGATGTTGGAATTGGATCAAGTTCACGTGACTTTGGTGTACTCTTCATCACGATTGTCCGTACTAAATCAATAGAGTCATTGATGATATTGCAACATCAACATAATACCAAACAGGTTAGTATGTTTATTTTTGACCCAGTGATGAAATATAATTAGACAAAGACAACTGTTTGAATTTCAATTACTCACCTACTCGATTATACTTGTATCTAATTTGGTAACCTCCTGTCCTGTAATTCGGGTCTGCAGCATAAAATTTGAACGTCAATGAACTGCTTCGATAATAGACCGTATTCACATAGCCGTTGTTATTGATAATGTCCGTGCCCCCTTGGAAAGTATAAAGTGAGTATCTAATATAAATTGCACAATGCACACATACCCGTTAAAGTGTTACGCGTTATACAGCCACCCTAGGATGTTTCAAAATTGATGTATAGCTAATTTCACCACCATTTAACACCCCCATCAGACTTCCTCCGTAGCATACATCATCCTAAAAGAATGGACCAATTGAAATTTATTAAACTAACTACCTCTGTTATATCGCCAATCGTTTATGGTAATTTTACTACTTTTTATTCTAACAATCAGCAATTCTGCTAAACTTGAAAGTACGCGGTAACTGACCTTACATTCAACAATATTTACACCTTTCCACTTCTTTCATGACTGAGTTACGTTTGTTAGATTGCTATGCGTTTTGCATGGGACGTTTTGCCTCTGATACGATTTGGCTTAGGTTTACGTGTTAGTGTTTTCTTTTGGTTTTGCTTTATGGGTTTTAACGGCGCTATAACACATTATTGGCTATACAATGCAGAGGAAATTAGAGTGGTTTGCATACATCGACACATTAATTGCTATGTGACTATTTTCTTTTCTATTCGACTTTCTAAAGGATATGTATACTGTCATTTCTCCCTGTCAATTAAAGTTGGAGTCATAACGACAATACATATAGCAAAACTTCCATTAAACTCTCACAACTATGGATAAAATTGGCTAACTAAAAAAAATCATTGATGTTTGACTGGTCTAATATATTTATTCACTGACTGTCCTATGCTAGATACTGTTATGCACTTTAGTGATTTAATTTTTAACTCTCTGAAGTTCTGAGTTGTATGTTTATGATATGCGAAAGTATTTCTTAACTGCTTGTGTATTATATTTAATCTCCTCATATTCAAGCTTGTACGAATGAAATTAGTTTCTTGTACATTGCGCATGGAGAGTAAAATGTTTATAGGTACATTTCCTTTATTTTCTAATAGACTAGACCAAAAACAAAAAGACAGGCATATACATACTGTTTTCAGAGTTATAAACGTACAAATACGTATCACCGCTCTGCACATCGGAGTTATGGATCCAAACGATCACTTTGTCTGTTGATTTCCCTCCACCAATAATAGTGTAGGTGCAATCGTACCTGTGAACGTAGAAGGCATAACATAATTTCTGTACACATGGCATAGATAAAACAATTAACATTACCTCCTTAGAACTATATGTCTGGCAAACAGTATTCTTAACACAATTAACGATAACTGCTTTGAATTGTGTGTCTGGCAAACAGTCTGCTTAAAAATGGATAACAAAGATTTAAAAAAGCAACCAACAGTATTCAACAAATAATAATAATAATAATAATAATAATAATAATAAAAAGATCTTTGTACACAAGCACCAAACCTATATGAGTTTGGGGCCCCGAGTGGCCGAGTGGTCTAAAGCAGTTTCCGTTACGGATCACTGCTATCTCACCTCTGTCTGCGTGAGTTCGAGTCTCGGATTCGGCCAACGTTGGTATGTGATATAGCTTGCCAGAAGCTTCTCGTGGGTCGGTGGTTCTTTCCATGGGGTTTTCCCTGGTTCTTCTTCCACCATCGATACTGGCCATGTACAGCTTATCGTGGCGTTAAACCCTACAGCAACCAACCAACCTATATCGGTTTATTTCGAGTACCCGGCAATATAAAAACTGGTATGGAGGACTGATGGCATGGCGATAGGAGTTGAGCGCGTTGCAAAGAGATGTGCCATGTTGATGCTGACTGTTGTAGACAGAATTCAAACCAGTTGACCAATGGTTGTAAATCTAATATTCTCCTCAGTATGATATACCAGCATACAAAATGTAATAAAATATATTGATTAAATTTAGTTGAATTAGTCTTAATGTAATAGGGTTAAGATACAGGCGATGTCATATGCAGATAGCTGAAAATGTATCACTCAAACATTAGCATAAAGGTTAATGTTAGCTTTAATATGAGTAGGGTACTTTCTCTGATTGGATTGCATCCAATGTTAAGTATTATGGTTGTACGTGGAATAGGGGCCAAAATATTAGGAGGCAACAAAGGAATAGCTGAAATATCAACTTTTTCACGTGTATAAATTAGGTCACAGTGACAAATTCGGTAGAATCAATTAACTCTAAGAAGCAGATACATGCATATCTTCATGTAACAGTTGAGTATGGTTCAATATGGTCCATACAGTATGGTATGGTCTTACGAACGAACACCTTAAGACCCAAAGGTAACCCAAGACTGTGAATTAGGTCACAGAGAGGTTTGTATTGGTAGTTATTTTCAACAAGGTACCAATTGTTTTAAGTGTATTTCAGTTAGAGTCCAAGATAATAAGGATGTAGCGATAAAAAAATTAGAAAGTACAAAAGTCACTCAAGCGTGAAAATCAGGTACTTTAAGACTGAGAAACTTTTCCTGATATACATTTATATACCATTTTTTAGTGTAGGAAAAATATGGTCGAAAAATATTGAGGAAGTAACTAACGAGAAAACATGCGCACAACTATAAGAAAATAAAACGAAAAGGCAAAAACATAACCCCTTCGAACTTTGTTGTCGAGAGACTGATACTGCTGCTATCACTACTACTACTACTACTACCACCACTACTACTACTAATAATAATAATAATAATAATCGCATGGAAACATCAACGTATGTAATATATGAACACCACAGTCAATTTCATTTGTCAATTTCAAGTTCTTTCTTACACAACGTTTTCTCCTGTTTAAATAAGCTTTTTATTATTATATTTATTCTTTACGGAATATCAAGAACCGAATTCTACTTCATATGAAATTTAAAACAGCAACTAAATGGATTCCTAGTATAAGTGAAATAGGTTAAAAGAAATGCGGAAACATTTATTTACTATCTTGTCAAGTACACTTCTAGTACACGTAGTCAAGTCTACCCGTTTCTTATTTAAACACAGGCTAATCAGCTCTAATGTCTTGATGTCATGGTGTTGTGTGTATTTCACAAGCAAGACCACAACATGATAATACATATTTTGCAAAAGAAAATTCAAATCTCCTTGCTCATGCCAGTAGTCATGAAAAATAATTCAAATTTACAGGAAGGCAACAATGGAATCATTAAAAAAAAGTTCCAATGATGTTCATGGTAGTTTTAATAATTTGTTGATCAACTTGATTTACTATGAAGTAGTAAAGAATTTAAAAACAGAAGAAAACCAGTACGCAAAAAATACAGAATTAAAAAGAAGTAAAAAAGGTTTGACAAAATAGTTTTGGAGTATTTCAGCAAAACAAAACAAAAATAAAACGCGTTAAAACACTTGGCGTGGTTCCTTATGTATGGAGGAATAAATACTATTTATAAAGAATCCACAACCTCGACGAAAAAAATATGTTTCTGTGACCAATGTATTTTCCATAGACTATAATTGCTGCATACAAAGTCTTCTAAACCAATTTAAAACTTTTAATTTTTATTACCTGTAGCTACGCAATTCTACGAAAACTAGGGACTCGTCTTTTGCTGTTGTTTATGCTGATATATATATATATATATATATATATATATATATATATATATATATATATATATATATATATATATATATATATATATATATTAGGGTGCATCAAACGCCCCAATGTCAAGCAATTATGATGTCCGTAGTTTTAGAACATTTCTTTGGTCATAAAAAGAATTTCTGCCAATTTTTGTCTAATTCCAACATTGTTTAGGGGGTCCACCTCAATTAGCAAGATTTGCATTATGAAGCATTATATTGCGAGATTCATTTAGCTGAATGTTATTTGCTGTTGACTTCTTTACTTATTTAATTTTTTACAATGTTATTGAATTTGATTAAATAACTATTCTTTGCTTGTTTATTCAAGTTGTTTGTGAAGTCTGCAATCTTTGAAAGTGAGCTTTTACAAAATATTTCAATTTTATCTAATTTTGTATTAAACTTTTTTATTTTTTTTGAACTTATTATATTATACTTTCATGTTGTCACAATTCTATAGCCTGTTTTACAAATGTTATATGCAAACTGTTATTAGTCATTACAGTGCTGTTAGATTTAGCACATGTTGACTGTTAAGTGTTAATCACTATTGTTATATTCATGTTGTTGCCAGACGCCAGTTGAATAATGGAAAGCAGCAAAGAGAGTACCGTTCCAGGTCTGCAATCAACTCCTCGTTCGGCTACCCTGTCCCAGAAAACTCCTCCAACAAGACAGTCATCTACAATATTCGGTCTTGGCAGCAAGATAACGGCAGAAGACTCAACAATTACTGGTTCGGGTCTGCCTACATGTCTGCAAGTCTTGCGGTGTTTGATGCATCATCTAGCTGATGCTGCGCATGAAAACTGTACCAGATGGGAAGCAGCTAAAATTGTCCTGTCAAAGGTATCTGTGTTTTATGAGAAAGCCCATATTCCGATGATTACAGAACGCAGGGCATGCGAACGATTAATTAAACTGCTTGACGACAATGCTAAAGTGAGAGCAATTCCAATTAACCGCCGATCAGCCCCGAACTCCCTGAACAAGCTAAAAATCCCATTGTGGCCTGCAAATGCAGAACAACTCATCAAAAATCCGGAAGATGTCGCTTTCCTGCAGTCAATGAACTAAGGGACAACATGGCAACATGCGGACCACGTGACAAAGTCCTTGCAGCCAAAGTCCAGCGTCGCGAACTAAGGGACAACATGGAAGCACGGCGGCGCGAGAGAATGCAGAGTCACCTTAAGTCGATGACTGAACCTAAAATACTCCATAACAGCGACAGTAGCAGCAGTGATGAGGATGTTGTTAGTGATGGAGAAGTTGGCTCATTGACTGCTGGTCCATCCACCACACCAAGAACTTCGAGAAGTCACAAGCGAACTGCTCCCACAGGAACACCTGCTTTCATCCCTCACGACATCATTCAACGACCCAAACTTGTTCAACTAGCCACACGTCTGAAGATGACTCCAGTGCAACAAGCTGCATACACGGAGGCATTAGTGGCAGAGGCAGGGGGTGATACTTCAAAGATATCCACATCATACTCAACCGCAGACAAGTCCAGGCGTCATATAGGAAGATTGATAGCAGAGAATTGTAAGGACCAATGGATCCCGCCAAAATTGGTATCCCTGCATTGGGACTCATGATGCCATCACTGTCAAAACAGAATATCACAGAAGAACGTCTCACTGTCGTCGTCGAAAATGCCACAGAATTAAAGCTTCTTGGAGTCCCATCATACCAACCTGGAACAGACAGAAAGTCCGGAGATATAATTGCTGATCTGACAATGGGTTTGCTCTCATCATGGCAATGTACCGAGTCTGTTGTGAATATGACATTCGATACCACAGCATCGAATACAGGTCACGTAACTGCAGCCTGTGTGACAGTCCAAAAGCAGCTTGGAAGAACTCTCTTTTGGTCAGCCTGTCGTCACCATGTTGGTGAGATTATTCTGTCTCATGTTTTTGATGATCTGAAGATTGAGGCATCCAAGTCTCCAGACGTCACCTTGTTTACACGATTTCTTAAGAGCTTCCAAATGTTGACGGTGCCATCTAAAAGCAATGATGAACAGCTATCTCGATTGAACTTGACATCATTCAACCACGAGGCACTTCAGATTGTAGATACATGTCGAACCAGTGTTCTCCAGCTTGCCAAATCAGAGCTTTCGCTAGGCCGAAATGATTATCAAGAATTTGCTGAGCTGTGCACAGTGTTCCTTGATGGAGAAACTGAAGATCATCCTGTCACCTTCAAGCGACCAGGAGCCTTACACAAAGCCAGATGGATAGCTAAACTCATCTATTCGATTAAGATATGCCTGTTTGAGCTGCAAATTAAACAACTACCACGTAACACTATTACTACACTGCATCAAGTTCCAAAGGTGAGGGCGTTTGTGAACTTCGCAACACTGGTCTACAGCAGCTGGTGGATGACGTGCAATTCAGCGGTAGATGCGCCGTGGAACAACCTGCAGCAGCAGAGGAGGTGAACAGACCAACTTTTCAGGCAAAATATTTAGTAAACTGAGGTTTCTCAATAGGCCTCAATTTAGTAAACTGAGGCTTCCTTGAAAAATACTTAATTAAGTTTTTTAATAATTAGGCAAAAAAATTAAAAAAAAATAATTTTTACAATTTAGTTGGCGTTCACCTCCTCTGCTGCTATGCGTTAACAATTTTTTTTACGATGAAAGTCCTTAGAATGAAAATCCTTTGTTGAAAATCGAAGATTTTTACGATGAAAGTCTTTAGGACGAAAATCCTTTCAGGATTTCACAAACAGACTAATTTGCAAAACCTCACATCGCAGATCAATTAGATTATTAGATTGGTCAGTGAGTTTAAAATTAATTCTCGTTAAAGAATTATTATGACATCGCATATAGACTGGATTAGTTGGGTCTTCAATAATTAGAAATCCTGGAGGAGCCGTTGGTGCAAATGAATATAAAATATAATCTTGCTAAAGCTTGATTTGATTGCTCAAGATTTATTTGATAGCTTCCTTCGATAACATCACATACTAAATTCAGCGCAATCACCGAGGATATATTTACGTTGTTCGGAGCGATATGTCTACCACCGCCATCTGGGTCGTTATGAAATGTCAGAATATTTGTTTGTTGTCGTGATAATTTCTTCCAATCGTCGTGGATTTTCTTAAACCCAATATCGATGGCATAACTGAGATATTTTTTTAATTCGTCGGGTTTATACCCGGGAATTTTAAATATTTGAATATCCTCTACGCGGATATTATATGATTCCCTAAATATCCCCTTATGACTTTCGTTAATTAATACTTCTTGAATAATTTGCGTATGAAATGTTTCCATATCGTTGATGATTTTGTTACCTGTTTGTACTACACTAATAAACTCATCTTTAGTGAGAGAGCCGGATTTAAGGGATATTAACAATAATGAAAAATCATTATTCATCGCTGTTAAATTTTCTTCGATTAAACCAACTTGAATTATCGCAAGATTATCGTTGTCATATCCCAAAAACTTGTTGGGAGAATAATCTTGATAACTTTTTATTGGATTATCGGGTTTTATCACGTTGGAGACATAATCAGATTTTTTTGGTTCTGGTATATCAACGGTTTCTCGTCGAGGTGGTAATTCAGGTCATACTAACAATGATCTTATAGAACTTTGATAAATATCTACGACATACCCAGGGGAATTAATCTCGATCGCAGATGATAACGTCGGCTCGTGAACCGTTATAGCGATTTTTGATTCTTTTCCGGTGATAGATTTAATTCTTCGTTGTAATTCGTTATTGATTTGTTCGATTTGATATGACCCTGTTGGTAACGAGACAACGTTCCAGTCTGGGGTTCCATCTTCACGATTTTTCCACGCGAACACCAAGGAATTATTTGGTTGTTGACCATCAAATGCTACGGATCTGATATTGGGCCAGCTATGATACACTCGTAGTTTTGCTAGCGCGATTTCGCTCACGGGAACGGGAATCGGAAAATTCACACTGAATTCAGGACGCGTTGAGGTTACTGATATCATGCTTGTTTTCACCGGTGTTATATTTGTTACTATTTGTTGAAGTAGTTCTTGCGACGACATTGTTATTATTATTATTCTGCTCTAATTTTAGCATTGTCGATTTATACAATTGAGCCATCGTTGAGAATTCGCTATCTGATATTGTTGTGTCGTCGAGTGACGATGATATCAACGAGGATAATTGCGAGTAACCGGTAGATGCAATGTGAAATTTAATTACATAATCGTGTAGTTTACTCTGGCTACACGATGATAGTTTTTTTGTGATCCCGGTTAATATACCCGCAATTGTAGCCACCGCAGAAATAGCGATTGGAACTACGACCGGAGCAATCATTGTAACCGAAGACAGTATTATCCCAGCAGCAGTGATTACTCCCGACACCGAGTATACGGTGATATCAACCGCGGTTATTCTTCGTTGGTATTTTTTTTATTTTTATTTGATACTCCTCACAGCACGAGCTGAGTTTAGTTTGAAATTCTCTGACCTGATCATAGCGATACTGATACACTGAAGGGATCGTCATTTTATTTTAAAAACATTAGCGTTTTCAATTATGATTTCCCTTTCAGTTTAATTGTTTACTTAAATCCACTACGAATTCTACGTACCACGTTACTGAAACCCTGGCTAGATTTCTATCTGTGGTGGTTGTCGTGAATTGTTCAGATACATCCTTGTCGATGATCGTTGATATCGTATTATTGACTCCAGATGAACTACTTGATGATATATTAAATTGAGTAGGTGATACTATTGTTAATCGATAAATACCCTTAACTGCTGCGGTTATGTTTAAAATGTTGTTTGTGGGAGTCCACGCAAATGAACCGTGTTGAATCGTGTATACGATATTGTTGGTGCTCTTATGAGGAATTTTTATTTTTTCAACAACGCTTATCATCCTCACTGCATCATCCTTCATTGCGTTGTTAAATGTTTTTAGATCATCGATGTTTTTTTTAATATCAGGAAGGGTTATTTCAATTTTATCAAATGGGGTTCCAATAAACTTGTCAATGATGTTTTTACGAAACATTGAAAACTGTTTCACGTGTTTTTCATATTCGGATTGAAGAGCTGCTAGTTCCAACATAGAATCTTTTATCGAGGTGAGTTTTGGTGTGGTCACTGGTGGATTTCCAAAAAATTCTAGTCATTGATCTTTCATAAAAACACCTCTGAAGTTTTTAATCGCGAGTTTTTTAGCGGCATCAATTAAATCAAAATTTGACATGGGAACTAGTAAACCGGTCCTAGTCTCAGGCCGCTTCCGCTGTACCATGAATACGGGGTTCCTGGTAGTCTTAGACCCTTTCCTTTTTTTTACCAGCGCGGACGGATCCACCTGTTGCTTTCTTTAGTGCCATTCCTGCCGCGGTACCAACGGCTCCTAACGCTGCCGCTTTAGCCACCGCTGGGGCCGCTGCGGCAATCAACCCTGGAATCAACCCTAACAACGGGAATATACCACCAGTCTTTTCCATGTTTTTAATCGCGCTCGCAGAAAGAGTAACCTGAACTGCCTTTTTTTCTTTAAACGCTTTATTAAAATGATTAACCTGAGTCTTCGTCAGCGATAGTTTATTTGCCCCGCCATTCATTTGATTAGGTTTCAGCGTTATTGTGGTTCCACATTGCTTAGTTGATTTGGATTGTAATTTTTTTAGCTGACCAGGTGTCAACGTGACATTGATATTACTATACGACATTATACAAAACAGATTGATTCTAAATCGCTTGCGATTCAATGGAAAAATCCAAAGGATTTTCATTGCACAGCAATTTCCAATCAAAGGATTTTCATTGCACAGCAATTTCCAATCAAAGGATTTTCATTGCACAGCAATTTCCAATCAAAAAAATCCGAAGGATTTCAATCAAAGATTTTCCACTGGTGCATCTACCAGTCTCATTCGTCCACCAATACCCTCGAGTATCCTTGATTTATCACTGAGAATGACAGCAACCGCTCTATAATTAACAATACCAGGAGGACGGGTTACACGAGCTCGGAAGTGTATATCAACGACGGACTGTCTCATTAAGTCAAGATGTTCTAGCGAAAAATAATAAATAGGATACAGACTTCTAAAATCCAACTGTCATATTTGTAGACCAGTATCAACATTTTGATCGCGTCCCATATACGACAGCAACCGATGATAAACTCGTGCAACGTGGTTGTTTTCATAGTTAAGTTGTATATCCTCTGATGGTTCTTGCTGTCCGTTTATTTTCAACGAGACTTCACTACACCCAATTTGATCAAATATCATGTGGGAACGTTCTTGATTATCTAATCGCGCTCTATTCTGTAGCGCAACAAAAATATGCCGTGGAGCTGATATACCCTGTCGTGCTGCCAAGTGCCATGTAAGTGTACCATTAATATCAGAATCCATGGTATCTGTGGACGTTGTCAACCATCTTAATAATCTCCTTCCCCCCTGATCCATAAATGATAGTAACCGTGGTTCTGTTGACAACGACGGAGTCAACACTGGCATCCACAGTGTTAGTTTTGATAAAACGACCTTACCGGCGGGAGCGCCAGCACCGCGCCAGATTGCATAATTATCAGTACCCCTTCTCATTAGCGCTATAGTATGCTTTACTCCATAGATAACTTTTCTGACGTTTCTACAAAATCCAAATATGTGATGGAGCGGAATCGCGCATGAAAACCGTCGTAGTTGTCCCTGCAACGTTAATACGCGTGTTGCAAATCCTAAATTGAAATTATTATTAACACCTCCGAGAATATCAAAGGCAGCAGCTGGTCTATCTCTATGTTCAGGTGTATCAGGTTGTGGATCAGCTGCAGTAGCTCTTGCAGTACCTATTTTAATATGCGGAATGTGATCAGCGTTATCAGTAATATCCTTGGTGAACATCATAGACGGACCCGCTGATCCAGTATAGTCATCAGAATATCTCGCTAACTCGATTATTCCGGTAGCAATATGAACTTCACGCTCAACAGATTCGATTTCTTTTCCATCAATGAGATATCTAGCACTTTCAAATAACGCCATGATGCCATTGTTAACAAAACCAACTTGGATAGTTGTGTCATTTGCATATGGTGTATTAGCTGCAACATTTGTTACGAGTTCACCTTCGACTTCAATAAAGGCTTCAGCGGGTAAAAAGTATTTACTGGTATCATGAACTTGAAGTTCGATTCTCCCTCGAAGATCAGGTTGTACTGCGTGATAGGCAAAAAATTGATAATCGCGTACAGAATCATCTTTAAGTACTGGGGCGTCCATGTCAAATGCACTATCAGGGTTCTGTTTGAACATTTTTATTATATACCCGCTGGTCTAAATTGAAGGTGAAATCGTAAATTGCTTGGAAAATCCTCGATTTTTAATTTCAAAGATTTTCACCGCAAAAATCACTTGGATTTTCGACTTTGACGTTTGTAAAAATTCTTTGAATTTCCAAGGCCACTTCCCGCTATCATATTTGATGTTATGTTATCCTGGGCGTTAGTCAACGATGATGAAATCAACGACTGTAGTTTTTCATCTACTGCGTTATTTATTATTTTACTAACCCGCGCAGGCATAACCTCAGTAGATGGCAGTGAAGCCATTCCTGGTTTCTTTGAATTTCGCCGTCGAACTAGCGCTGTTAGTTTATCCTTCGCGGCTGAAAACGCCTTCGTGGCAAGATCACCAGCGAAATCTCCGATTTTGCTAATACCCTTATCTCGGATAACATCAATGGCTTTCATTGATAATTGTTTTACTAGCGGCGCTACTTTTGGAGCCATTCTTGAAAATAATCCCATTATAGTATTACCGAGACCATCTCCATAGTATGCTCGGTATTTTGGCAATCGTGAGTTTACCACGTAGACGTTAGTTGGTTTATCATGGTTGTAGTGTATGATCATTCTCTATTCAATTGATATTTATCTAATCGTGAAACTCTTCGAGTTTAATCGCTATGATAACCGTGATGAAAATCCAAAGAATTTTCCACTAACTCTTCAATGAAATCTCGATATGTTGCAATATCCATGATACCACCTTGAAATAACCTCCTACAGATATCAGCTGCTTCATTGATTATTTCTGGTGAGTTATTCCCGGCTCGTTTTCCTCCTACGAGTACTTCTAATCGTGCTATATCACCGAGAATATTGCCAGGGCAACTGACGTTTTGTCGATGAAAATCCTTGAAATTGCTTTCGTAATTTTCAGGTGAATATCCCTTTCCGGTTTTTTTCTTAGTTTTTGCTTCTCTTTTTCTTTGTTGTTCTTGTTGTTGTTGTTGTTTTTCTTCTTGTTGTTGTAAATCATAATCTTCAATTCCTCTCATAAACATTTTATACTCCAGTTTTTCTTTTTTTAAACGATTAATATTTTTATTCGTTTTATACAACCAATCAACCCAGTCAGCTCGTGATATTCTACTATCTTTATACTCGTCCTTCAAAAAATGTTCTCTTGAATAATAGCTTTGAACAGCAAAATTACCAAAGGCGGTATAATCGTTGGGTTTTATTAATTGAAATTGTCTTATTTCTGTTATACCCGTCGGAGTGAGTTTGTCTCTAAAGGAAACACCACTCTTAGTGGAAACTGCGCCCTCGTCTTCGACGGATTCTTCAGGGGGATCTCTTTGAGGTTCATCACCGACATCAATACCACTTTGTCGTTGTATTTCCATCTGAGTTGCCATATCACCTGAAAGTTTTTGTATAGCCTGTTTTGTTTGTCCAGTTTCGATTGCTATTTTTTCAAGTTCACCAAGAAGATGTCTCTCTACTCGTTTCCTCTGTTCAGGGACATCTCCGTATATAACTCGTTCAGTAGCTGTTTTCACATCTGTAGTTGCAGTAACAATCGGCTTAAAGAGTTGTTGTGTATGCTCTGTAAAATCAGTCTGAAGTAATTGTCGCTGTTGAAGTTTTTCACGTATACGATCACGAATCGGTAATATTTTATTAAGAGCGCTAAGTCGTTCTTTTGTGTTTCGTGTGGTCAATGATTGTCCTACCATTATTGAAAGAGTATCAGTATTGTTAAATTGCAAGCAATTTCAATTTGAAATCCTTTGGATTTTACACCAAGTAAAAAAAAAAGAAATCACTAAATTGTACACCAACCTGTTATACTTCCCTGTTGGTGCACACACACAATTTTACTTCCTCGTTTGAACAGGTAGTGATATACATGTCATACAATACAACAAAGGAGGCTCTCTACGCGTGGGGCTCATCTTGCTCCATTAACGTTTTTAATTGTCTCACCTTACAATTAATAAGCTTCCTTTGTTCATAATCTAAGCTTAATTGCTTACGTACACGTTCTACGATGCTACATAATGGTACAAATACATTAACGTCTTCGGTATTGACTAAACTTTCACGTATAAGTTTTTGTATGCGCTTAATTAAAAAATATTTTTTAGCGAGGACGTTATTTCCGGTCTGTTCTGCAAATTTTATGTCCTCGAAATCGGTCATAATTTGATCACAATCTAACCCTGAACATAATTTTACACTTTGATCCTTAAGCTTGTTGATTTCAAAAATAATCAATTTGAGATTTTCAAGATTCATATTATATAAAAATATGTTTGTTGAATTGCTTGAATGAAAATCCAAAGGATTTCCAAAATGAATTCTGGACACGCTAAGGTGTTGGTCATCTTAGGATATCCAGAAGCTTAATGCGATTATATACAATGGATGACGACGGCACTTACAACCCCTGATCTAGTGTAACGGCGGTTGTATTATACACATAGGACGGTACATAACAATAGATTATAGGCGATTATGGTATTTACAATGACAATGAATGACGACGGTACAACAATACATTATAGGTGACACAATGAATGAATTGAGATTCAATGACGATGATAATGGTATGTACAATGAATTGATTTCAATGACAATGGATGACGCGGGCTATTCTACATTCAAGTACAAAACAAACCTGAAATCAAACCTGGTTTGAATGTCAATAATAACGTTCACACCACGTGTGACGGTGTGGTTTGATTTGTACTTGAACTTCGGCTAATGCCCAAATATATAACAGACCAGGTTATATATAAACACTCATTACAACGAAGTGACATAGAGAAATGTGTACTTGTAATTGTTTGTGGTGTTTGTTAGCGATCACTGACAACGTTGAAATAAAACATAATACTTGAAACAGACACTAAAAAAAATGTTTAAATACGACGTGTATATAAAACAGTTCTGTTAATGCTTGAAAAAAGACGAAATTGATTATATTCTGTTAAGATTTCATAATAGCGAAACCATCCAATCAAAATCAATGACTGTGTTTAAGATCCGTAACTGTGTCATTGGTGATTTGTCGCACGCGCGTTACCTAACGGAGTTATCTCCGCTAATTCACATAAACAAATTGAATACTGTTTTTAAAACGTTTTGAAAAAGCGGTCTTATAAACCCCCTCTGCTACTTTTTGTACCGAGGGAGGGCAAATATCGAAATGCCTACCAGCTGAATACAAGGATTGAAATACTATTTCCGTGTTATTTTCAGTATTAAACGATCTTACGGGTCTAGCTTTTTTCGAGTATTTTCCAGTCCCACCTCGTTTTGTGTTTTCACGTTGTGAAATAGCTTGTAGATTCGATAAAAAATTATGAGTCTTAATGCGATCAATGTGATCAATAACAAAACCATCCTTGATCAATCCGTTAAATACCTCGAAGACGAAACGATGATTGAGATACTTTTTCCCTCCAGCTTTAAAACTCAAATACCCTTGATTACTCAGAGTACCAACCGGCTTCTTGAGTCTACAGTGTCTAACAACACCATCACGAGAGGCTTCGTAATTTTCAATAACAGGATGTCTTTGAAATTCTTGGTTCATTTGTATACTAATATACTTTTATTGTCTAAATCATTATTTGGTTTAGATATAACATTGGCAAATCTGTCTATGTAGTCCTGAGCAGTTTTTATTATTTTGTCGTTGGCAACGTCATTGACGTCATTGACAGAGTCAGGAGTTTTGATTCTTCGCTTGTCATAATAACGCTTCAACTCTCTATAACGCTTACCCTCGCAATTAATGCATAACTGCGACCTGCCTCTAACACCTACCCCACAATACAGACACGGAAGAGGACCTTTTGAACCGTTTCTCACACTTTGCATATGATACCCACAGAATTCATTTCTGCATGATTTGTTACACGGAGTCTTTGATCCAATCATAAGCCATTTGCAATGATTCATTATATAAAAAACTTTTTATTTAAATACTTGTTTTAATTATAATATGAAGGAATTCAAGAGATTATCGAAATTTAATCTCGATAGAGTTTCTGTTAAACCAAAACGTCTAAAGGACGATAGCATGAAGGAGTTCAAGAGATTATCGAAAATTAATCCCCGATTTAATCCGGATACTAAATTCGATCTCGATAACATCTCTGATATGAAAGAATTCAATAGATTATCGAAAATTACGCCTTGGAAAAATGCTAGTTTTAATCTCGATAGAATCTCTGATATACCAAAAAGTCTAATAGATGACAAAACCCTGTTGAGTAAAATCAGCGACTGTTTTAATGAATTTAAGCGCGATGGAGCATCTCATACGTGGTCGACATTTCGAATTATCCACAACATCGAAGATGTCGGTGTCAATGTACCCGTAATCGATGCTACTATGAACGATACAAGAGCAGCTGAGATAATCTCACACCTTGTCGAGCCAACGGGGAAATCCAAGGGTAAATTGCAAAGCAATTCCCAGCGGAGGTATTTTTTTAGAATAAAATTCATTATCGAAGACGAAGGTGAATGGGTTATCAGAGATAAATTTGATCCAATCCTCAAGGATAAAAAATTTGTTATTGTGAGTAGAGATTCCAAACCAGGAATTCTAACTGGAATTGACAAACCATACTACGAGAAATCCTACCCTGTAACAGCAGTTGTTTACGGAATATATCAGCTAAATGATAAGCCAAGTATTGCAAAACTAGCACCTATGAAAACGGCGTCGAAATCACAAGGTGATTCAGTGTTGAATTGTGTAGCAACACGGGTAATGGAACACTTCACAAATGCATCCCGGGGAAACAAACTAACTGAACAACGACGAAAAAAAATAACCGAATGGGAACTGACAGTGAAACAGCGCGGGGCAATGATTTCCGATATAGCTAAATTAGAAGCATCATTAAAATTTCCAATATCGGTAGCGACGATAACCGGAGAAGTATTATACGAACCGAAATATCAATCGCGAGGAGCTCCAATTGAAATTATTGATCATAACAAACACGCGTGGACACCTGCGGTAAATACATTTCCACGAGAACGAATCGTGAGATATATCCCCCGGGAATTCCTCAAGGATGTGTTCTATGAAGAGAGGTCATTCGATGCTATTGTTGCGTTGTGTAAAGATGATCCCGTGTCGGTGTGGTTACTTAGCAGCGCTGGTTCCGAATCAGGATTTGATCAGTTTGTAAGACCAAATGGAGAATTATATCGCATTGAAGAATTAGATAACAGAATGAGAAAAATCGCTAATGAATTTTTACCGGAGAGTTTCCATGAAAAACTACTCACGGATAGCTTTACAATTCCATCAGTGGTAGTTCATTTTGCAAGAGAAAAAAACTCATGGCGTCCAACACGAAGTGATTTTCTCGAGGATGTCAAATTGAGTTGCGTCGAATTTGGTCATGGAGGATTGTGGAATACAAAATACTCACGTGATGGTATGATTTCAATTGATATATCCGCGTGTTATCCTGGAAGTTTTCTCGGGTATGGAGAATGCTCTGAGTATTTTAAACGATTTGGACACCCCACGCATGAAATGACTCGTGTTGCGATTAATGGTCGTTTGCCTGATTTTGATTTAACCGGGTTCGCTCGTGTGATATCATTTAAACTCGCTGCAGGGTTACATCCGTGTAGTTATGTTTGGCTTGGTAGACATATGTCTGAAAAACACTGGATGCCAATAGTGCTATTGAGATATATGATCGATTGTGGTATGCTAATATCGTTGATTGTCGGTGAAGCTATTATATGCTATCACGCGCAAAAAGAAGTTTGGTTACCAAAACCTGATCTAGATCGTATAATTAGCAAACAGCGAAAACAGTTTCCTGATGGAAATTCTTCGAATGGAAAATAGGAGATTTTCAATGAATAACATATCATGAATTGGTCTAAGGAGTTATTTGAAATTAAAAACAAAGAAGCCAAAGATTTCGGACGAAAAATAATTGGTAAATTCACTCAAGGTGGAAGATTTGACAATGCAAAATACTCTTCGAGGTTGATCATAGACGCCGCTGAATACGATTTTATTGTAGCGGATTTAACGAAATAAGGAAAACTTGTAACCCGTAAAGATGCCTTTCTTTCCAATGGTGAGAAATTGGGTACGGTTGTTACCTATTGTGATGGATATAATTCCCAGTATACACATTTGAGGAGTTCTATGCTCGGTTATTCTATTATTAATCTATTTTCGATGATAAATAGATTTCCAGATACCGCGGTTAGAGTAGCTACTGATTCGATGTATATACACAACAAATACAGATCAGCTGTAGCAGCATTCACAGATCCCGAGGAAGCGTGGGGACGTTGGCGATTTAAAAAAGAAACACTACATGAGTATTGTGAATCCGCAGACGTTGCCAACGACGATAAATATCTTTCATGTAACCCCATTGAAATTCAATCAGAATTTTCTAATGCACCACCGGTATCTGATCCGATATGTAGATACAAGACAGTTTATTTAAACGGCTGTGGTGGATCAGGAAAGACAACTCGTGCAATTGAATTATTCCGTGGGGAAAATCCTACGGATTTCACAAACATGATTGTGTTAACACCAACTCACAGACTCGCCAGAGAGATGATAGCGCGGGGAGTAAAAGCCTGTACTTATCACAGCTTCTTTCGATGGAAAGGCGATACATGGACTCCTGATCGAATGGGTGATAAATTCATTCCTGAAATCATAATCTGGGATGAAATATGCACGGTATCGTTGACAGTATTACAGATATTTCTTGAATGGTTGTTATTGAAAACTACAAAAGTCGTCATGTGCGGGGATCACGGCCAACCACAGCCATTTGTTGGTGGATCTCCACATGAATGGCTAAAGGGTTTTGTAAATTATTATGAAGAGATTAATACCGACCATAGATCACTTGATGAACAATTACGAGAATTCAAAGCGCTAATTAGATTACAACCGGATAAAATCCAATGTGAAATAGCGCGTGAAATAATTTCAGAAACTCCCATGAATGATTTTTGGGAAACATGGAGACCAAATGATTTAATAATCGCGAGTAGAAAAATAGTCAGAGACGCACTTCAGATGAAGTTATTTGAATTGCATAAATGTAAATTTGCAACACTTCCAGTACCATTGTGTTATAGACCTTCAAATACACGAAAGCAGAATATCGACGTTGACATTCCTGGACAACAACAAAAGCAGAATTTAGTGTTAAATGATATTGTGCTGGTTGATATCAGCGTCGTCGAAGATGCATTGGGGAACTCAAAGAGTTCTGCTGATAAATCCCCATGGACGTTAGGTTATGCAGCAACAATACACTCTTCACAGGGATTAACTATCACAGACACAATTGTTTGGATAGTAGATAATCGCATTGAGTGGTCAAATTTAGTTTATCTCGCAGTATCCAGAGTACGGCGAATAAACCAACTTCGTAGAATTGTTGTTGACGATGCCAGTGACGATATTGTCACTGGTGATTTTATCAGAAAAAAACTCTCTGGTTATAAACAACAGGATAAAAAAAATAATAGAAAATTTGACATTGATGCTGAATTAATAATTACGCTGAAGCATCAACAGAATAATCACTGCGCGAGTTGTAATTGTATAATGCGTTGGCAGTATTCGGATAAAGATCCTCGCCAATTCACCGTAGACAGAAAGAATAGCAGTGTAGGTCATACCAACGATAACGTTATGTTGACTTGTCTTGAGTGCAACAGACGCCGGGGTGCTAGCACCCTGGGCGCTAGTTAAGACCACGCGGTGGCAATTGAGTATCCTCGGGGATCACTTGCAGTTGTTGTCGAGTAAATCCTCGCTGAGGAGCAGTTGAATCCAGTCTATAGATTGCTGGTCTAGAAACGCTACCCGTTGATCGTGTTATACCGGATATCTTATGCGTCGTGAAGCTCCAAATAGGATCAGTAGCTCTTTTTTTACCACCCTCAAGCTCTCCTGGTTCATATAAGTACCTTACAATGACATTACTACCAAGAATTGGTTCGGAAACGCTAGCGTTTCTAGAGAAATCTTTTTGTGGTTGTACGGGTATATACTTCTTTTTAATAGCGTTGACAGGTTTCATGTTAATTGTTCTAGTAATCTCATTATTGATTGCGGTAACTACACCTGGTAATCTCTTGACCCATTCACGGGATCGTTTATCCTGGATGAATTCTTTCGCTTATTGATATCCAAATAACCGCTCAGCAAGTGTCCAATTAAACCGTTCAACAATTGCCTGATCGCGATGTAACGCAATATGCCCTCGTCTGATGGCGACATTATGATGTTTCATCGTTGTTAAAACAGCGCCTTGAAATTCCTTGCCAGGATCAACTTGTAACAGATTTGGCCAGCGCAGAGGACCTCGTCGATAAATTTTTTCGAATGCAGAAGCTACTTCAGTAGATGATTCTGTCCTTAGCGGTTCTGCTTGTTTGTATCGACTCACAATATCAACTAACGTTAACGCGTATTTGTAACCGTTGTCATGCGGCAGAAATAGTATATCAGCTTGATGAACTTCATTAGGTGTTGTAACATCAAAATGCGAGTAGTTAATTCGTTTAGGCGCTGGTAGATAAATTTGCCATATAGCTTGTTTAGATAACCAGTTTGCCGCTGTAGTTTTTTTCACCGCCGCAGCGCTAGCGAGTTTACTTATTGCTGCGTAACCTCTCCAGTATCCTCTCGGAGAATAATAAATAGATTCCATATTTTTAATTACCAGCACCTAACATCAATTTGCCTTTCATAGCAGATTTTACCAACCACGAAGCCAATTTTTCTTTGAAGGATTTATCAGGAATAGCATTTAACGCATGAATTAATTTCACATCCGCAAGATGTCTGTGTTGAAGATTGCTGCTTTTATAAGCAACATCATGAGCATGACACGCCTTATCAATAGCGTTTATTGGATACTCGCCGGGTCGGGGCAGATTTTGATCATCAAGTCTGATATCTAATCGTGTTCCCGGTCCACAGTAGCTATATCCTGGAAGGTGCTTTTCTCCTGGATACTTTGCCCACGGTGTTCCTGGGAGTTTTGCTAACTTGGCTGCAATATCACCTCCTCGTTTTTTTTTAAAGGTTTCGTGGAAGTAAATCTAAATTTTTTCGTACTACATTGTACGCATTTACCAGAAAGCGCTGATCGATTATTTTTCGTTGTAATCGTCGTCAAGTCATTTGTGCCAGTACGCGTCCTACATTTCACACAATATAGATCCATAATTTATATATAACGACATGAATGTAATTGATTATTCAGCTACGAGACGACGGGAACCTATTAGACACCATGCAATGTTACCAAATTCTATTCGCGCGATTATCATCGGACCATCTGGAAGTGGTAAAACACAATTGCTACTTAATTTGATAACGAGATGGATGGCGTGGGATAAGTTGTATATGATTGCTCCGAGTGTAGATGATCAGCGATGTTATGAAGTGTTAAAGGATTTTAACGAAGCCGCGCGAGAAATTAACGGCGATGATATCATTGAGTTTATAACCGATATCGAGGAAGCACCTAGCATTGACTCCATCGACGAAAGTATTTACAATTTAGTCGTATATGATGATATCATGTTAGATAATCAAAAAAATCCTGCTAGAATATTTTCCAGAGGCAGACATAAAAACACCGACGTGATATATATCACTCAACGTTACACTCAAATACCAAAAGTGATCAGAGATAACTGCAATATGCTGTGTGTATTTAACGGAGTTGATACTCACACGTTAAGAAATATTTGGCAAACTTGGTGCGGTGGCGATATGGATCATAATCAATTAAAAAATTTCTTTAGCCGCGCTCAGACAATCCCACACGGATTTGTGACGATAAATTTATCAGACCCTCGGACAAGATATCGTGTCGGACTTGATCAAATATTTAGTTAGTAAAAAAAATTGTTAACGCATAGCAGCAGAGGAGGTGAACGCCAACTAAATTGTAAAAATTATTTTTTTTAATTTTTTTTTATTTTTTTGCTTAATTATTAAAAAAATTAATTAAGTATTTTTCAAGGAAGCCTCAGTTTACTAAATTGAGGCCTATTGAGAAACCTCAGTTTACTAAATATTTTGCCTGAAAAGTTGGTCTGTTCACCTCCTCTGCTGCTCCTGCAGATGTACAAGTCTTTATTGCAGTACAAGGTTGTGAATCCAGATGTCTCTCAGAGTGCACTGCATGCCTTCAAACTGCATCTCTGGTACCTGACTGCAGAGATGATTCCTCTTGCTCTGTGGAGCAGTAAGGTGCCTGACGCTGAACAGCGAGCCCTTGCAGACAGTCTGCTGGCTGTTAAACCAGAAATGGCCCTCTTGGCACCACAGAACCGGTTTGGAACAGGTTTTAGCAAGCCAAAGTTTCCAGCAACTGTTACTCTGACCACAACTCTTGCTGATTTTGCTAGTATTGATTCCTGGTACACATTCACTCTTCTTCAGCTGAACGCTGAGTTCTTGACTGAAGAAGTTGCGTACTGGCCAAATTCTACTGCGTACCAAGCTTCTCTCGGCAACCTTTAATCGCTTAACGTTGTCAATGACTGGGCTGAGAGAGGTGTTAAGCTCAGCTCAGATTTCTTGGCATCAGCAAGGGGTGAAGAACATTACCAGTACGTGCTGCAAGTTGTTGAGAAGGACCGTAAAGAACAGCCCAACTTGCGAAAACGCAAAGGACATAGCGCCTAACTGAAGAATCTACCAAATAACTACCATTGACTTTAAAACATTGCTGAATGTAGAATATATTTAACTATATTTAACATTTTAAACATTAAACAAATCATTTAGAAAAATGTTGAAAACAACATATACTGTCTGAATTCATTGCGATGAAACTATTGTCTCCGATGAGTTGAAAAATGTTAAAAGATGTAGTGAATGGTTAATTTGTTAAATAATAAATACTTCTAACACCCGTTGTATAAATTTAGCATCATACTATTGAATATAATCAGATAAAAACTGAGAATGTACTATTGCAATATCTATATACAACTCTGCATGCAATATTATATAACATAATGACATGTTTAAAATGAGTGAAAAAACTGGAAATATGCCCTAAATGGCGAGTTTTCGATATTTTGACAAAAACTTCATTTGAATGGTGGACCACCTAAATGTACTTCAAACTTCACCAAACTTTGCCATAAATTTTCTTTTTTTATATAAAAAAAACTAGACAAGAGACAAAATGATCCATTGAAGTTAAAACAATATGGGGCGTATGATGCACCCTGAACTATTTAGCTACAGATCATGTATTTTGCCTTCACACTCTTACTGAAATTTTAAATACTTGCAAAATGAAATTATTTCGTGCTTTTATTTATGTTTTGTAGCTATTTCTACAATGTTGTGGATGAACTGGATGTGGAGAAAACTATTTTTTAAAAAAAAACCCATTGTCAATGGTAAAATGGTTTTAATAAAATATAATATGCATCATAAATTCAAATCACTTATGCTGGATTCAATCTGCATTCTTTCATTGTAGTATAGAACGTGAGACAAGGTGGACATTTTTCTCCAATTCTATTTAACATATATCTAAATGACTTAGAAATATATGTTAGAAATGAGAGTACAAGCGTGCAGTTACATTTCAGATCACTATATGTCTTGATACCTTCGAATTTGTATACTACTTTATGCCACTGATATTGTTATTTTTGTACAAATGAAAAAATATTTAAAAAATATGTTAAATGTTTTATGAAAGCTATGCAAATTGAGTATTATTTTTACAAAGATAAATATCTTGATTTTTGGTACACGAATAAATGATAAATATAGATTTAGAATTAATAATGATCTAGCAAAAATATGTGCTGAATTTGAATGATTATGTGATTTTTCCCTAGAAGTCGATGGTTTGTCAAGCTAGAAATGCAATGCATCTACTTTACCGAAAAATAAGATACTTCAGTCGTCCTATAGACCTGCAATTACATATTTTCTATCATACTATATTACCCATTTTAATATACGGTTGTGAAATTTGGGGATTTTAAAGTATTACAAGTACTGAAAACTTGCATAACGAATTTATAAGAAACAGAAAAGTACGCCTTTCATATGCTTTATTCACAACTAGGTGGACTAGGAAGGAAAGCTATTGAAACAATTGTCAGATCACGAATGTCAGGATTTGAGATTTTACGAGTTCAGTGCTAATACTAATACTTATAAATGGATGAGTAACATAAAGAACATTCTGTAATCTATTGGGAGACCTGACCGCTTATATTATAAATGTATTAATAATCCGAAAGGAATAAAAAGCATGACAACAGAAACTTTTAAGAGACCTGTCTATATAGCAATGGCATTACTAGAAATATTACCAGACTTATCGTGATATGTAGATAGTAGTGTATCGTGTAGAAGGAGTACGTGAGTATTACAAGACTTCTCGTGATGTGTAGATAGAATACGTATATATTACAATGCTTCTCGTGATATGTACATAGTAGCGTATCGTGTAGGATAAGTACGTGCGTGTTACTAAACTTCTCGTGATGTGTAGATAGTAGTGCATCGTGTATGGGGTGTCCTGGGAGGAGGTAACACCTCTGGCGGTATAAGCAGCCGTACTCCTTCGGGGATAGCTCGCCTAGACAGCGTAACATTAGCAGCAGTATGATACCTTGCTGAAGCATGTAAAAGTGTTAGTGGCTCTCCATCCATTTCCTCCACCATGAGAGACCACATTATGTCAGCACCTGACCCAACGAGTGCTCACTTGTATAAGTTTTGAAGAACGATTTTTGCAATCTATGTAAAGAAAATAAACTTGCAGTAGTTGGTAATATAAAGTGTGTGTGTGTGTGTGTGTGTGTGTGTGTGTGTGTGTGTGTGCATTTTATATTTTCCCAGCCCCACCATTAACCAGAGACACATCCTCAGTATCCGATTTCGAATACCAAAAATAAATAAACAATCTATGTGGTTGGGATAGTGGGATACCTACACGGAATACACACTAGTGCCGTATCCAGGGGACGCAATATATCTGTCTTCTGTTGATGCAGAAAGAGTATTGCTGCCACTGCATGCACCTCCCGAATCAACTGAAGATGGAAACAGAAATGCATAATAATAAATGATAACAACAACGTGTTATTTTTGAGGGGACAACTCGGCCACTCGGGGTCCATGTATGTATGTATGTATGTATGTATGTATGTATGTATGTATGTATGTATGTATGTATGTATGTATGTATGTATGTATGTATGTATGTATGTATGTATGTATGTATGTATGTATGTATGTATGTATGTATGTATGTATGTACTTGTAATGTCTTGCGCTTACTAACAATTGCAGAAATACCAACTATGACTTAAGTTATGAGATACTTGCTGATACTAAAACTAATTTTGTCGGACTTTTGGTGCAATATACATCTTTGGAAAGTGGTGATCATTTGTACATTTACGATGGATCTCTCTCTCTCTCTCTCTCTCTCTCTCTCTCTCTCTCTCTCTCTCTCTCTCTCTCTCTCTCTTTCTCTCTCTCTCTCTCTCTCCACACTTTAGACATGTTTGTGGTCCAGTACTTCGAAGGGACAACTGGTCATGTGATATCCACAGTATTCTCCACGACATGTCTTTCTAAACGAACTAATGGTCCGATCATGAGCCATCTACAGCTATATTTTGCCTGATGCATAATGTTTTATTGGATTAAGTCCAAATAAAGATAATATTTTTCCTAATTATATGGAGGACTAATTATAGTGTTGTAAAACGACATCATTTTTAGTCCGATTGGGAAAATGCAGCTTTCTCAAGGTCAACCATTACGTAAGAATAATTACGGAATGAGATAAATCGTTATTAACCACTCATGAACTTGGGATAATAAAAAAAAGAACAAAATAAAGAACAAAACAAGAAGTGCCGAAGATAAGCAGACATTTAAAAAAAAAAAAAAAACGAAGACGAAGAAGGTGTTCTGATGATGAGCCGTAGCACATCACCAAATAATATTTTGACAGATTAATTACAGATAAGGAACAAATACCATTTGAACAAACCATACTACAATAACGTATATACAGTTCCCGAAGTTGTTTACGTGGTTTATCGTTTGAATGAAATAGAGATGGTTGTTCTTGTTCCAGTGAGAATAAGCTCGCTAAATTGCGTGGCTCAGCGTGTCAGAGAACATTTTACAAACTCTAGACGAGGAAATTGTTTTACTGAATCAATAATAAAATAAATAACTGGGGAAACTCTCTAAATATTGGATCTAAAATAAATGACATGGTTATTTTAGAAGAAAGAAAAAAAATCCAATAATTGTAAAAACAATAACCAATTAGATTTTGTAACATTCTGGCAAATACTGTTGTAATGGTGCTCCAATAAGTTTATATGATTATAATTCACATGCATGTACAGACTCGGTGACAAAACATTCTGAGGGAGAGAATAATACGATTTTATGACGGCAATATCAATGAAGAAATCTATGACGTAAGTAAGCGTGACCTTATGTCGGTCTGGCTATTTCAGGGAGATAACTCCGATTAATCAACATTTGATCAGTTTCTGCCGTTTTTTATTGGAAGTAATCCCTTCAGCAAAATATGACACACATTTTGGCAAAATATAACATAACGATGATTTAATCGTTAACTGTTTTGCAGCATCGTCCGCTGTAGCTCATATAGCTCAACGGGGGGAAAAAATAGCGTCCAAGTGAATGACCAGAGATTGAATAAAATTTGAAAAACATATACCCTTCGAGTCTGGTAATGTATCATTTGTATTTTTGTGTGATAAAAGTATAAATACCGGTGTGTGTGTGTGTGTGTGTGTGTGTGTGTGTGTGTGTGTGTGTGTTATATTTGTGATGGTTATATTCTCTGTTGTAATTGTCTTGTATTCTAAGTATGCGCTTGTATTGTTCTAGGATTATTTCGTACCATTTCATCTCACAAAAAATCCCATAATCAAAAAGCAGGCGTTATCATTTCAACCCTAAATGAGAGAAAGCTCACATCTGGCGCCCACCGTGGGACATGGTATAGAGAGAAGATCGTATATGACGGGCAAACCAGACCGAAGGGCCGCAACCAAGAGATCTTCGAAAAGGAGTAAGAATTGGAAATTTCAGCATTTTGGAGGACTCTAACGCACGGTTAGTGATCTTTTCTGAGCCCGAGCAGGAAACTTGTGTACATACTTTCTACATTCGTAGTGTTTATCGGAGATGACAACCGAACTCGGATGACAGTAGTGTGACGTTACAGAAAGTTGAGACTATTATCTTCACAGCTGGTGGACAATTAACTGTGAGGGGCCACGAGTGGCCGAGTGGTCTAAAAGGCTTTCCGTTACGGATCACTGCCATCTCACCTCTGTCTGCGTGGGTTCAAGTCTAAGATTCGGCTAATGTAGCATGCCATTAGCTTCTCGTGGGTCGGTGGTTCTTTCCGGGGGTTTTCCCGGGTTCTTCCTCCACCAATAATACTGGCTGCAATGTATAGTCTATCGTGTGCTGAAAAATGGCGTTAATTCAATGGACATGGCAATCACATTTATAGCTATTACCATTAACAATATCAGACACCATCATCTAGATTGTTGATAATGGAATCGAATAGTCAAATTTGGTTTATCTGCTTGTGTCGATAGTAACAAAAATCTGTTAACAACTGGTTGTCTGCCTTCTAGAACTGCCAACAGCGTCCCAAACAACGGCGGTGTCACCAGGAATAATCAACGCAGTAAAGAACAAAATTAGCAAGTTATGCGCGAAATGAAAAACATTTAGGTCAGTTTGATTTGGATGTGGGATTTGTCATGACGCTGAAGCAACACCAAAGTTATTAATGCACCTGTATTAACACAATTTAGTTGTGGAAATATTTATTTAATGACGTACGACAACTTACCGTCGGCAAAATCGATATTAGTCTTGGTCACACGTGCGAAAATATCTTTCTTACATGTCTTGGATGTAACTCGTTGAGGAGCTTCGGTCATTAGCGTGACTCTTGTTATCGTGCTTTGTTCGCGCATGTAAAGAGTCCTCTAGCGTCTGCGACGCCGTATCCAATCGGGTGGTAACTGGGTGTTTTCAGGAATTACATGTACATGTTTATGCACAAATCCACGTTGAGGAGATATTTAATATCATCCATACATTGGTGGCTGTGTAGTAGATCTGACCTCGCTGGACATTTTATATGTTGTTACAATCCACGCGTGAACAATTGCTCTTGCTGCATCACGGGGTTCATGTAAATAAATAGCTGTCTATTTACTACCCAACACTGGTTATTGTAGCTGCTCTGGTTATTTTCGTCGTGGTATGTGTTTAGTTTTAATTGCATCTGCAGGTTTCATGTTTATTCCGTTCATGACCTCGTTGTTTAACATGGCCATTACGTGAGATAGTCTAGCAACCCATTTACGAGATCTGTCCTGAAGGTGCAGTGATTTTTATGCTGAGGATGTCCAAAGAGTTGCTGTGCAAGTGAATTGATCTGTGTCCACTTCTGTTCATAGTTTGTTGTTTTTGGTTTCGCTTCATTAACGCACCGATACATTCTTTGCCAGAATCAATCTATGTAAATTTTGGCCAGCGCAATGGTCTTCGCGTGTATTTTAGTTCAAACGCTCCCACAACTTCAGTTGATGTTTCAGGTGAAGACGGTTCACCCTCGCCTCTTTGTATCAATTTGCAACGTCTATGACAGTCAATGCGTATTTGTATGTGCGTCGTTTATGTACGGCATGCAGTACAAACAAGATATCTGCATGATGAACTTCACTGGGTGTAGTGACATCAAACTGTCCATGTTGAATCGTTTTATGGTGGAAGATAATTTTGCCATATCGCCTGTCGAGATAACCAATCTGCGGATACAGATAGTGTGACCCCTGCTGCATCGGTGAGTTTTGAATTGCTGATGTAACACTCCAGTAACCGACTGGACTATAATAAACCGACTCTATTATGGAATTACTCCAGACACAAATTTACCTTTCATCGCAGATCGTATCAACCAATTCGAGAGCGATTCTCGTCTTTTGTATTCTTTATCGAATTCAGCATCTGAAAAAATTGACTTCCGAGATATGTCGCTGTTGTAGATATAGATTCGTATACGCGACATCAACAACATGGCACGCTTGGTCAATCGCATTTATTTGAAATTCGCCCGCTTTAGGCTGAATTTTTCCCCCTCAAGTCCTAATATGAAGGAGAGTTTCAGTAACGCAATATTAATATCCTGGAAGATGTTACTCTCTAGTATACCTAGTCCATGGCGTGCCAGTTGCTTTTTTTCGACTGCCTTAGCAGTATCACCACCAGTTACTATTATAGGAATTCTCGCACACTTACATTTTTGTGTGCCGCATTTTATACAGTTCTTGTAAGTGCCAGCGTGTTATTTCACAGCGATATACTCCTATTCTTAAGGCGATGAGATATAACTGTAATTTCTTGCTTACTTATAACGGGGTTGATGTACACGTCTCCTCGAAATATTCGACATATTGTCGCAGCGACATGGATATGGGAAAGATTTCTTCGTACATGCACTGAAAATCCCTCATGGATTTCAACAAGATACGCTTACTCCATCCAACAACACGTTATTGATTTGGTCTCGATACCATCACAACAGCTAGTAAAGATTTATCAAATTACTCCAACGCAAAATGGAATTGCCCATTGGTGGATTTATATGAACAACATGATATAGCTAAATTTGTTACATTGGCAAGCGACATTGAGAAAATACGATCAGAGTTATCTAGACAATATGAAACTCTAGAAACTGTATGTGCACGTGCGAGTCAACTAAAGGTAAATAAATGACCATAAATGTTTTTTTTTTTGCTGGTGTTAATTTTTGACTGGCTGAGAGGTCGTTCATCATAAAAATTTCATGGCCTATGAAGCACATGCAAAATAAATCAATTCGTCACCACGTGTGTTCAATAATTTACCGTCTTGGTTGGTTAGGAAGAATACGTATTTGTGGTAGCGACGGAGTATGACATCGTAAATAAATGTGATTAGTGGGCACCAAGACAATTAAATGAACCGACAGGACATCTGTAGAAAAGTTGTAAGGAACATTGACCTTGACCTGCCATAATGCTTGCCCAAGCGCGATATACCGTCGACTATGTTACTGATTAGATTTACAGAAATCGTCGACGTGATATTGACAATACCCGACACACCACCTTTTGAATCGTTATTATGTCGGAGAATAGCTGGAATACCCAGTAAGGTCTCCCATGCAGGAATGATTTTCTGAAAATATTAGCAAATTATGCCTGCGTCAATTTATCTGGATTCAACCCGGGTCGTATGAACGTAGATATTTGCTGTTGGGCGATCTTAAAATAATTAAGAAATAACTTTCTATAGGAGCCCCTGGATAATATTAACTGAGTACCCCGGCCAATTGCCGTTTTTAACACAGAATGTTATAGTATTCTGCATCAGATTTCACGAATCTCATACGATACTACATTTCCTGTTTAAGATTATCATTTACCGCGCAACAAAAAAACCTCACATTGCTCGATGCATTTTTTTTTCTTGCGTTATATTATCAATAACTGATTCATTATAAATCCCATTTAGTGCCATTGCACTAGTTCTGATTCGGTCGCTTGTACATCATCATGAAGCCAATCGGGGTACATTTCACCTTCCCCAAAATACTCTACTTCATCTTCCCCTATGTTCCTCTGTTACATAGCTTTCTCAATGTTTGTGTCATGGTTTGAAATAAAAAATTTCCTTAAATAAAATCATTTCAATTTCCTGCTATTTGTTTAATCAAATCTACTTGATTTATGATAACCGTCTAACTGAAGACTGTAGCCAGCAGGGACGACGTCATTTCAATTTTTCGGGGTGAGTGGGTGGGCTTGATAGGCTTGTCAATTTTTGTATATAGGCATCAGCAATTTTACAGCCCTGCCCCCCCCCCCAATCGCCAGTACTGCTATCATCATGACATCTCTATATAAGTGCAGTAATGTAATAAAACAAAAGATTGCAATATTACAACAAGCAAACGGTTCAAGAAAAAGCCAGCTAAGCATGATTATAACAGTGTCTTGACACAAGGTCCTAAAAAGAATGCTAGATACAACATATTTCAGTTCAACCATTTTGTTAATAGGTACAGTTCTAGATCTCGAGTGAAATACCGACGATACATGGACAGAGACTTACCCAAAGCCAAAAGGATAGCTGCCAACAATAGAGTACGTACGAAAGACGACTTCATCCTTCTGTTAGATGAAATGTATAAGAAAAATGTGAACTATAAATCAAAGAAAATAATTATAAAATTGACATATATGAATACTATTTGCGACTAGATCTAAAGCAAGCGTCAAAATAATGTTAGCTCGTACCAACTTACCTTACCTACACACACACTATATATATATATATATATATATATATATATATATATATATATATATATATATATATATATATATATATATATATATATATATATATATTAGATTAAGTTAACATTGATTTTTAGTTGTCTTATTATTTTGTTTATTTCATTAAATGCTATTGCAGGTTGGACTTGACTATGTAAAAAAAATTGAGTTCTTTTCTGTTGGACCCAAATTGACCTTTTTATATTCTAATAATTTTTGGGGTGTATGTTTTGGTTTTGGAATTTCCTTCATGATTTTTACAAATTGCAGGTTATGGCGTTTATCTTGCAAACATCAGGGTCATTATAAATTTTTCCATTAATTAATGGGTTTTTCCCTTTAGAAAATGCTAATTGTGGCATGTGGCTAAGTAGAGGACTATGTAATCTTTAACTGAGGTATGATTTCAAATGTGCTTTAAGACCTAGCACTTCTACGTTGTATTGTATTTAGTGTAATTGTTTGAGTTTTAGGCTGTAAGTTTTATTTTTCCAAATTATTCAATTCAGGTGATTATTGATTTCTGGAAATACAAAAGTTCTGATAAAATTCTTGGATAGAGACATTACTGGAATTTATTGTGAATTAAAACCAAAAATTATGTTACTGTGATTCGAGAAAACACTGTTGACACATCAATACTCTTTCACCTACCATTGATACATAATCGCCTCCACTTTCGATTAGTCTCGCCTTCTACTCAAGTTTATTCAGGACTTAAATTATTAGGACTTGTCTCTATATGTAATATTTGGTGATCGCTAAACCGTTAAGTTTATTTGGTGATCGCTAAACCGTTAAGTTTATTTGGTGATCGCTAAACCGTTAAGTTTATTTGGTGATCGCTAAACCGTTAAGTTTATTTGGTGATCGCTAAACCGTTAAGTTTATTTGGTGATCGCTAAACCGTTAAGTTTATTTGGTGATCGCTAAACCGTTAAGTTTATTTGGTGATCGCTAAACCGTTAAGTTTATTTGGTGATCGCTAAACCGTTAAGTTTATTTGGTGATCGCTAAACCGTTAAGTTTATTTGGTGATCGCTAAACCGTTAAGTTTTTTCTTCTCATTTTTACTTTGTATTCAAGGGTAATACATTATTTGTTGATTTATACAAAACCTATTGCCTTTCACGTCTTTTGTGTTACTTAGTTTAAGAGCAAAAACGCGCAAAAAATATATATATGAACGGATGTAAGAACGTTCGTAAATATATTCTTAGTTAAAATAATGACATACAAGTTATTATATAAGGCAAATTACACTGGTCTGTAACTTTTTTAAGTTGTCTGCCTGAGAGATAAAATGTGCTTTTTATTATGGATGTTTGATGTGCTGAATTCAAAAATTACAATTAAAACAACTGATTGGCTGCTGTGTCCAAAATATTTAAGTTTTTTATTTTACGTCTACGTGTGTCGATAGTAGATTTAGTCATAAATTGTAAAGCTAGGTCTTTTCATGTGTTTTGGTTGCTTAACTTATTAATATTTCACCTGTTATGTAACACTTTAAAAACAGCAAAAGAGTTAAATAAATAAATTGTATTATGACCAAAGGAAAAAAAATAGTATGCATGTATAAGTGCATAGTTTAGTCCTTTTTCAGTGTCGACTAGGCGCAGTTCAGCGTAAAAAAGATCTAGATGAAAGTGAAAAAAGGTATCTGTAGTGACATATTGCAACCAAGGCTTTTGTTTTTCACCAGGTCCCTGTAATTCTCTGCCTTGTTGTTTCCGAGAACATTTCTTGCCGCTAACTGGAAGGCTTTCCATGCCGTCTTGTTCTTGCCACGTAGTGCATGGTCAAATGCATTACAGCAAAGAAGTTCACGAATCTGTGGACCAACAGAGATACGTTCCTTTATATCAGCTTCACTTAACCTTGGAAATTTCCACAGAGGTACTAGAAAGCTGCTTGTTTAGTCCATGGTCTTCACAAAGCTCTTCATCAGATCCAGCTTGATGTGAAAGGGTGGTAAGAAAATCTTCCTTGATTCAACAAGTGGTGGATGATTAACACTTTTCCTCCATTGCTCCAATCTCTGTCGGAGTGGCCTGTCTTTCTTGATGTAGTAGGAATCGATCGCACAACTATCCCATTCGCAGAGACAACAACATTATTTGTCTATCCAGTCTGCAGACCAAAGAAGACAGCAAGAATCTTCAATCTTGGTTAAAGTGTATTCAACTCAACGTTGTTTAATATTTTCATAGGTTTCGTTCATACGTACCATATGTCCAACTGGAAATGATGGCAAAACATTGGAATTATACAGGAAAAAAGATTTAAGACTCGCCTTCGATGAATCAATGAACAGTTTTCACTCATCTGGTACATGAACGATGTTGAGAGCTGCCATCACACTATCGAAGCAATTGTAGGCTACAAGATCACCTTCCATGAAAAAGAATGGGACAAGATCCTTTTGACGGTCACGGTACATAGCAACCCTAATATCTCCTATCGTATGATTCTACTGCTGTAGTCTGGAGTCAACAGATCTACCTAACTCTTGGACAGTTCTAAATCCCTAACAAGATCATTCAGTTCCCCTTGTGGTATAAAGTGTGGTTTAGAAGAGGAGGATGGGAGAAATATAGGTCATGTGACATTGATGGTTTAGGACTAGACGTATCATCCTCTTCCTCTTCATCGTCTGACTCAAGTCAGACTGGTTATGGGGTATCATGAACCATTAGTCCTTCTCATTTTGGTACTGGGCGTATAACTGACGAAATGATTGGATAATATACAGTCCAATTTTTCTTTCTTGACACACCTTTTCCATCTGGAGGCACCATGCACAAGTAAAAACAAGTACTGAAATGATAATCTTGCTTCTTTCCAAATCATTGACACTGCAAAATGCATAGGTTTCCTTATCCTCTTTAACCACTGGCGAAACTTTGTTGCACATGTGTTGTAGCATATATGCGGGGCCCACCTTTTTCAAAATCTCCAATTTTGCTGCCAAAATAAATGTGCTAGGCATTTATAACCAGAGTGGTTATACATTGCTTGTGTGATGCAAAGGTTATTTCACCACAAGCAAATTATTAGCATTGTTCACACAAGCATAGCATAAATTATCAGCAATGTTCACACAAGTACGAGGCATCTCTGCTAACATTGGCTAACCTTAAATGTGTCCCTTTGCAAAATAAACACTTAAACATAAGAGAGCATGCCATTGTATGATTTCTAGAGCTGATACAAAGCAATACATTCAGCAGATCGATGTAAGCTAAGTTATGATCGCATGATCATTACTTCTAGGAATAACGTGATGCAAAAATAATCCTGTATTACACAATACCAGCTTTAGATTGCGTCATTCATTGTGTTGTCTAAAAATCAAGTTTTGTTCTAACCCAGTCATAGATTTATTCGTAGACCCAGTCAAAGATCTATTCATAGATCCAGTCATAGATTTATTCATAGATCCAGTCGAAGATTTATTCATAGATCCAGTCATAGATTTATTCATAGTTCCAGTCACAGATTTATTCATAGATCCAGTCAAAGATTTATTCATAGATCCAGTCATAGATTTATTCATAGATACAGTCATAGATTTATTCATAGATCCAGTCAAAGATTTATTCATAGATCCAGTCAAAGATTTATTCATAGATCCAGTCAAAGAATTATTCATAGATCCAGTCGTAGATTTATTCGTAGACCCAGTCATAGATTTAGTCATAGATCCAGTCAAAGATGTATTATTGTCATTTCTGGTTTTAATTGAGACCCCTTACCTTTATAATTCATTTATCCTTCGCTATTCTCAAGTTAAGGGTCGTATATACAGACCTAGTATGATCTCTTTAAACTCTTTAAAACTAGAGCCAATCAACAATTTTAACCATCATTTTCGTAATCAGTGACCCAGAATTAGTAACGTTTTTTTTGGAAGTACCTTGGCTGTATGCCAGTGATATAGATATCCTGAAAGCATTTTTGAAGTAACAATAGCAAGACATACACACATATATATACACATAAATATTCAGAATTTCATTGATTAAAAAGCTCTTAAAATCATGCAAAATTTTAACTAACGTGTTGTCAGATTGTTTTCATATATCCCTGGACACGTTTGTGTATGAAATTTACCATAATGATATTTCTGTATTAAATTATTTTTTAAGAACTAAATTTGAACTTTAAAATGACCAGCACGACACACTTTTCATGGCTACAGTAAGATCTCAAACAGTGAAAGTGCTTTCATTTGATCAATGGTGAGAACATCAAAGCATGTGCTGAATAGACTAAGCAAAACAAAAGAGGTAATTTAAAGTTACTTATTTAATCAAAGTCGTTATTATAATTTATTTACATTTTTTCTACTAGAGATGCCACCTGTTATTTAACTAAGATAACGTTATTTAATGATAAGTAAATGAAGTGGTGTTAATCTTATATATAGTCACACACACACACACACACACACTCTCTCTCTCTCTCTCTCTCTCTCTCTCTCTCTCTCTCTCTCTCTCTCTCTCTCTCGTTGGGCACAAATGTGTGGATTCTCACCTATAGCATGTGACGCTGTCTTTGAACCGATGGTGAAAATATTGATTGGCAAATGAAAATCAAAGAGAGAAAAATGGTTGGTAGCACTGATAGACAAAACATAATAAAGACTTTTATCATGTGTTCGTAACATTTACATATATGAATTACCTCTTGTTAGTCCGTCATGTCACTTAGTCTGTATTCACCATTGTATTCGCCGGTGATTGGCAGCGCGTTCATTGCTGCAGAATCTGGCGAAGCATTGCTTTTAGGGCATCACTTTCTCATTGAAACCATTTGTTTTAATTAAAAATATATACATAGTATACATACTATCATAATAAAAGAACCATAAATGTTTATCTGACGTTCACAAAGAAAGCCGTTTCCAGCACTTTTCAAAACTTTCAAATCAATGTATTTTAATTATAGGATAATTATAGCTAAATTAATTTAAGTAACAGAAAAGTGTGATAGATTTAAATTAATTAATATAGATGTTTCAAAATAATTTTGAACAGAGTAAACGTTTTAAAGAATGGTTGATTCAATAAATGATTGATTGATTGACTTGACATTTGATTTAGTTGATTCGTTGTGTAATAAATTTGGAGTTGCTAGTCCGAAATAGTTAGCCAGTTAGTAGGAGCAAACATCACAGAGAGGAGTGTTAGTGAATTTGAACCATGCTGGGTTCGTTAGTAGTGATTTTAGGCACAAGCCGAATGACTGTCCCTTTCAGTAACATAGTCCATATTAAAATTCAGCGGTGTATACAAGTATTGTGATTGAAAAGGCAGCATTTATGGTTGGAAATCAGTAAATTATAGAATGAAATCAATAAGTTGGAACTTGGTAGGTACCGTTTATGTGGCCATAGTGGAAAATGGGCGTATGTATATGAGCGTGATACGCCGGAAATTCTGTGGATTGACTGGCCTAGGGTCGCGCAGTTAAATATTTCCCAGTTAGTAAGGGAATACTGGTGTAATTTCTATGGCATGACAAGCTATCGGTACGGAAAACGGATGATAATGAATAAAAACCATGCAAAGGTGCAGTTAATGGACGTTTGGGCAAGTTGGCACGTCTGGGTCGCCAATTGATTAGAGCAAAGATTATTAGTTATAGCAGACACGTCTTTCTTTCCATTTTACAACTCAAGTTGTATGGAAGTCTTTGGAAATTTGGGGAAAACTTATGACTTCCAGCGTGACTCGCGCCAGGGTTTTGACACCGCTCGGTCAAGTGAATACCCTTGTGCGTGTAACAGTTGCTTAATGCTTATTGATACAAAAGAATGACTTAGTTATTTTGTAAAATTTCTACAATGATTAAACTGAAATAATCCATATTTTTTTTAAATAACAATTAATATACGTTAATTAAATAAAACTTTGTATGAAAGTTAAACTACTGTGATATCTTATCGTTCTTTTAACGAATTTACAATCTGCCCAAAGGATCGAAGATAACAAAGTCAAAAAAGTCGTGTCTGAGATGCAAAATTCTAGACAACGCACCGTGGTCATTTAAGTATCTGTAAAACCATTAAATGATCTAATTAAAATTTATGATTCAAAACTTACCCCGAACATTGGAAGATAAGACTTTCGTGTGCGTTTTTCTTTTTCACTTGGTGAGATAAAAGAGCCTTTTTGCACCTGTACGTCTAATGATCAGTATTTGAGTAAACTAAGTTTAAAATATCTCAAGTATTGAACAATCACCGACCTATACCATTCCGCTTGATCGCATTCTTTGTTTTATTAAGAAGCAAACCGAAAAGAAAGTCTTTGTGCGCGATGCGGTGGTCGTTTTGTTGAAATGTGTTGTACACGACTCGTCAATCATATCTGAATGCTACGACCAATATTATAAATGTTACTTCTACGACAACAACTACTACTATCGCTACTACTACTACTACTCATATTGGTACAACAGCAAACAACAACACAATAATAATAATAATAATAATAATAATAATAATAATAATAATAATAATAATAATAATTACTAATAATAACAGCAGCAGGAGTAGAAGTATCAATGGGTGCAGTAATAGTAGTACAGACAATACAGTGCACGCTTAGAGCACTGTACCTGAGGACAAGTTAAGAGTACAACATTTCTGATCCCCAATGTTGCAGGTAAACTAAGCCACTGTCTGCACACACAGCATGGCTTGATTCAGATCCATTGGATTTGTCGTTTCAATAATTTTAGCATTGAATTTTGGAAAATGACAACCGTGGAACATTTCGAACGAGTCGCATTTTCACACTTCTCACATTGGGTTACATCACTTGGTTAAGATATCTCCACTCCTACAACGTGGTTAATTTGGTAACAGAATGCCACCTAGAGAAAACTGCACACCGTGATAACAGTATTACACCTAATTTAAATTGCATCTGCAACGAACTTTTCTATACAACATCATTTGGTCAAGATTGTGCAATATATGTACGAGGAACACGTAAGGAATTATTGCAGTTGCAGTGATGGAGTGCAATACTAATTATGTAAAAAGGCAGAATCGTCATATGCAGTCTGAATCATATACAATTTTAATGATTGACAAATGTATCATTTAAAGAACCTAATTTTAACCTTGGATTTTTTAAAGCGTCGAGTACAATTTCAAAGGGTGTCTGATTGAGGTTTTGTGTCCGATGTTCTCACTCACATATTCAAGTTTTGCAGAAATGTTTACAAGGTTATTTTAAGAGCCAAATATATAATTATGTCACAACAAAAGAGCACCGCCAACGATGCAGGTTAACACGATGCAGGTGCCGCTGCTTGCCAAGTTATCTTGTGAACATTAAAATTATGGATATCTTCGCTAATTCTTTCACAAGAAGACCGTTTGCTGACATTATGCAGTGAACCCCTAGCGTGTTCTCATTCGTCACGCACATCAACGATGAGCAGCCAAGAAGCAATAATGACGGATGTTTACAATGCAAAAAAAGTATCCAAAAGTACACGTAAGTGCCCCAAGACACTTGTTCGTAGAGTTTCAAAATATATCAAGGCAAAATAAGCAGCACCAGAATGCTGTATATATATATATATATATATATATATATATATATATATATATATATATATATATATATATATATATATATATATATATATATATATAAACTTGAGTCTATGAGATTTCTTTGCGTTTAAATGGTCATACAATGAAACATTTTCAGAACTTAAACAACAATCAAGTCGCATGTGCATACCACAAACTATGGTCGTGCCTGAATAGACATTAAAACATTAACACAGTTCTGCAGATTTCCCAGAACGACTTTTATACGTTTAAAAAGAAAACAATATTACTTTTCACTGCAACACTTGGAATTGCTTAAGCAGTCCGTGGTCGATATGTACTTTCATGCACCTGTGTGTGAACCCGTTCCTATAGACTTATATCTCAGATTTTACGTGATTACGGATGCATTGGAGGGCATGGGTTGCCTGAAGAAGATCCTTGATGTGCTTCTAGAATTAATTCTTAATTTAAGTTTGTAAGAATTTCAAATAATATTTTATCACGATGTTTAGGTTGGTGGTATCCCAAAGCAGCTTCCGAAAAGAAAGAAAATAAAGGAAAGGTATTAAAGATAGGTTAAACATCTAAATTACACATACACATACACCAGGAAGGTAACTGGAATTATATAAGTATGGTTGATAGAAACACAACGTAATCAGCTTAATGCTAAACGAAAGAATATCTCGTTGATGTTCAAGTCAGAAATAGCACAAAAGTTGAATATTTCCATTCTTGCGGCCATTTTAGCGGCTGCGACTCCATTGGTTGACAAAAGTGGCTGCGTTAGGGGCCGTCGGAGTAGTGAATGGGGATTTTCAGGGTCTATAGGTAAATACATTACAGACCCCCAGGGCTGCTTAGGGTCAAGGTTTTAAAAATCACAGTGGGGCTGTTTAGGACAAAGAAAATTGAACATGGGAAATAGTGTGCCTGTATACTGACAAGGAACATATATGGTGACGCAACGCTATTTTGGAATGTTGCAAGGAACTGACTCGCTACTCTATGGAGAGACAAATACAGCAGAGATATATAAAATCTATGTTGGGGTTTGGACCAAGACAATGAAATCTCAGCCTAGGAGTTATATTATTTGTCTCCCCACGAGGCTTGTCCGAGTGGGGAGACATATAATGTAACCCCGCGCCTGGGATTTCATTGTCTCGGTCCAATCCCCAACGTAAATTATTTTCCTCACCCAATATTATCCTTTAAAGTAAAACGAACTCTTTAAAAGTGTGCATGTCACAATGTTTACATGTGGCGCATGAATACAAATAAGCTAATGAGGGCTGTGGTGTGACCGTTGCGTCCGAAGACACAGTTCATACGCGTGAGCAAAGAAACAAACCCAACATAAAACGTCGTATAGTAATGTGGTATTATCACATTAAATATATGGATGTTATATGAAATTAATAATAAATAGTTATAACTTATTAGAAAGAAATTGTTTCCTTTCATCATTTCTAATTTTGAGTACTCCACACTCCCGTATAAAAGACCCTTGTCACTCTCCAAATATGCGGACCACAGAGGATAACAATGTGCTAAACTTTCAAGTTCACGGATTCTTTGAAAATTTATATTTCTGTCTTGAAACTATGGCAAATGATGCAGTGAAATTAGCTTATGGATTAGCGTGTTGAGGGATAAATGATTCTTTCTGGCTGGTAAGTGTATTATTTGTCAATAGATATTACAGGTATATTCAACTGGAGCACAATGGAGATGCTTAACAAAATTATAATAGAGCATGTTTAAAATAACACATTTCTGGCTGTTGCTAAGTTTTCCGTTGTTGTTTAGAGAGTTGGGTTGCTATGAAGTGTATAGGTATATAGTGCGTGGATCAATGTTTTCTGACATTGTTCATTTCAAACACCATTGAGAATTTTATCCTATCTGTAGCACAGTAAATTTTCAGGTCAGCTTCATTAAATGTAGCTAACAGTAAATACAATGTTTCACGCTAAGTGTTTACAACTAATTCAGTTGCTTTAGCTACATTAAATGATCTGAAAATGTACTGAGCTAGTCATGCATATAGGATAAACTTGACCATGCTAATTTGAACGAACTAACATAATATCAAAACCTCGAAATAGTATGCGTGTGTGTATTTGTCTCTATCAAAATATTTTTGTTTTGGTGTGTTTATAAGACAGATTGACCTTAAGTAACCATGCTTTGGTTATGTATTATTTGTTGTTGTTATTGCTGTTGTTGTTGTTTTATTTGAGAAAAACTATGGCACAGCAGAAGACAAGAAGGGTTTCTTTTGTTAAAAGTAGGACTCAGGGCGTGGACACCATGACTGAGACGATTGGTCTGAGATGACTAGACTGAGATAAGAAAAGTAAGGTTAGCAAAACAGCTAGATTTCTCTGTCGCTTGGGTGAGAAATGGACATATATAATCTATGTTGGGGTTTGGACGGAGACAAGAAAACACCAGTCAAGGGGGTATCATCATTGTTTCACCACGACGCTTGACCGAACGGGGAGATATATAATGTAACTCCGGAGACTGAGATGTCCTTGTCTCGGTTCGAACCCCAACGTATAGTATGTTTTATCAAAAAAACTCTTCACTAATGTTACCTTCTCAATTTTTACATGGATGGCATGCATACACATATGTTAATGAGGGCTGTTGTGTGACCGTTGCATCCGAATTACACAGATTATACGCGTGAGGAAAGAAAATAACATCATAAAACGTCGCATAGTAATGCGGTATTATCATATTTAATATATGGATCTTTTATGAAATTGACAATAAATAATTAACATTTATTACAAGAAACTTTAATTTCATCAGATCCGATTTTGAAGAAACAATACATTCTTGTATAAAAATCCTGGCAAATAACCATGTGCTAAACTTTCAAGTTCCCGGATTCTTTGAAATTTTATTTTTCTGTCTTGGAAATTTGGCAAGTGCTGCTGTGAAATTCGCTTATGAAGCAGTGTGTTGACGGATAAATGATTCTTTCTGGCTGATAAATGCATTTGTGTCAACACATATTGTAGGTATATTTTTGATTCAGCTGTGGCACAGTGAAGATGCTTAACAAAATAAGAATAGAGACTTTTTGACAACACATGTCTGACTGTTACTGAGTTTTCCGTAGTTGTTAAGAGAGTTGGGAGGCTATGAATTGTATAGGTCTATAGTCTATGTGCATGGATAAGTATTTTCTGTCATTTGACACAGCATTAAGAATTTTATCCAATCTGCAGCAGATTCAGTTTTTAGGTCAGCGTCATTAAATGTAGTTCACAGTATTTAATTTATTTCACAATATATAAAACTAGTTAGTTTGCTTTAGCTACATTTAATGACATTAATCTGGAGACCAGATGTTGTGTGTGTTCTGGCGATCTGTATTTCATTACCACTTCCTCTTCGTCTTTATCTTGGGGTTATGCTTCTACTGTGTCATTCCATTCCATTTCAATTGATTCTCTACTATTCAAAGAAGAATAAGTATCTTCCATGATTTCTAATAGCTTAACGCCTCTCCAGCTGTTGATTTCTATGGTATTATCGAATTCAGCATACAGAATGACATTCACTCGTCAGGTGAAAGCTTTATTAAACTAAAATTCCAGATAAATCAGACAGGATTGTATACGGTGGAAATGTCTCCCGTCGCTGCTTTGGTCTGGAGTGAAATCGAAAGCCCACAAAACACAGCATCCTTTATAATCATCGTACGTAATGCCGTGACTGGTGTTTGTTCCTAACTGTCCGTTTGCCTCGTACAGAGACAAGTACGATCTCAATCAATTCTTCTTCTCCTTACTAAAGTCAGATTCGAAAGGTCTGGTACACAAGGTCTTGCAATCGCGACTGACTTCGATCTTGGATACGTCATAGTGTTGAAAGTGGAAAGGAATTTCATTGCGGTATCCGTTGAAGGCTGCATTGCAGTGTCCATAGCTTTTCCATCCAGATCGAGAACATTGTAAAATACAAGTAATTGCTACTCAGATCAATGTAATATTCGGGCTGTCCTTTCATTTAAAACTCGATGGGGGATTAATCCTGAGTCCTTGACAGAAGACACGCGATAAAATTCGACACATTGGGATTTTTGCATCGTCATCATGGTGGGTGGCATGGCAAACAGATCCAGTTCTGAATTGGAGCAGGAGCAAGCTTCTCGGTGCATCATTTCTCTTCTTTAATAATCAAAAATGTCTAATATTTAAAAACGTTTAAGTCTCGAGCCGTTCTTCTTTTCTTAGTCTTTATAGCTTTATGAGTGCGAAGGCTTCTTAAGAGATGTTCTCGTTGTCGTCTCTTTCTGCCTTGTCCATGCTGTGACACCAGGGAAGCAGAACTGACTAGTTCAGCAGCGACCATGGCATTTAAAGGAATTTCTCATCCACCCAAAATATTCTTGCCCGTTTGAAGCAAGACATTTTTACGTGCACTCATAAGAGCTTTTATGGGAATTTTGTTTGTCTATGATGGCATTTTGTAAACATGTCTTTGCTGTGCGGCAATGCGGCATCTTTCGTGGTGTAAAATCCTCCTGTCACCATCGGTTTCAAAAACAGAGGTCACTGAACGAAAATACGATTATAACATATCTCCTAAACCATGTGCTCGTAGTGGAGCGACTCCTCGATACACTGCATACATACCTTATGGGTCGTTAAAGAATCGTTTTAGAAAATGATGTTTCACCATGACGTTCCCTTAGGTAGTTAGATAATCGTTTTCGAAAATGGTTTCCTTTTGGTGAATGGAATATTTTCTCCAAGATCCCCTTTCATAGCAATGTTGAAACTATCAAAATGCGACTCACTGAGGACAAATATGAAATGAGGATCTACATATTTGCCGCCAACGTGATAGGTGTTACCAACTTCCTGGTCAGGGTTCGTGGCAGAATCCATTTTGAAAGGTATGACACGCAGTAACGTTACAGTAGTGTGTCCCACTACGTTGTACGCCACCACATCGGAAAACACAAAGCCCTGCGTTCTACAGGGCAACGAATATACTTGTAAAATTCCACATTGCTGTTGATCTTTGGCTTAACATTCAGAGTTGTTTTTGTGTCTACACCTATTAAAACTGATGGAAAGGTTTTGTATTCAAGAAACCCATAAGTAGGCGACGAACCACATTATGGTTTTCGAGGTTGACACTTTTTCAGGCTTTGCTTAACGTGTAATTGACATCATCTTTTTAACCCAAGCTATCACTTCTAGTTGGGGAGAGAGGGGAAGGAGTTAAAGGAGACACTGAGATATTACTAAACATGGGAACTGCTGACGGTAATTGAAAGACTTCTCGTACCTTGTCTTCCTCAAACCTTCGTGGCTTTTTTTTTTGGCTCCCGCAATTCCTTTTATAATTGGTCCTAACACTATAGGACGGACAATATGTCCCCATGTCTGGCTAAGCGATGAGGTTGTCCTTTTGTTTTCTTTACTTTTATAGTCAAAGGGTGGTGTGCACTTCCTTTGAGGACATCTTTGAGCCTTCAGGATCACATAAACACTGTTCCCCCATCCTTTGCCACAGGTATATGTCATACTGGAATGCGTCGGCAGTGATTGTCTTTACGTCGAATCAACTTGATAACATGTTATACACGTCGTGGAGGCAACGGTCCGAACGGCCCAAATCGGGACATGAGATAAATCCAGTAAACTCTGTAATATGCTCTATCTCTCTTGGACTTTGATCATGAGAGCAGATACTTTATGAGTAGCTACCACTACCGCTAAGATAGAAGAGGGTGTCGCCGCTAAACAGGAAGATTTGGGAAACGCGGGTGTCCATTGTTGGATCAAATGAGGAATAAAAGATGTTAAAATGGGTTTGGCTGTCATCATTAGCAATGGAGTAGTGGAAGTACCTTACGCTGCTGCAGACGCGGTCACCATCGCTGTAGGTTGTGGTTAACAAATGTTAGGTTGCGTTATAGCCGACGTGCCTCTCGCGAGTAGAAGCTATTTTCTGTGCGTTTTTAAATCTATGTGGGATATTCCTTTCCTGTGCTTCAAACTACTGCTCTTTTTCTTCTTCTGGGTCCGTTTAACGTTTTTGTGTTGCGTCGAGGTTACTTTGTTTTTCTCAAAAAATGTTTGGCTTGATCTGCTGACATCGTAAACCATCGGTAGACTTGAGATTGGTTACTAAGACGCACGAATCAATTTGACGAGAAGATGAAATGAAGGGACGCCTTGTTGATGCTTTGTGAGACAGACTTCAAAGTCCGAGGTTTTTATATATTTGTTTTATGTTGTTAAGTCAACGAAGGGGATGTGTGCACGATTTATCCATGGAACTTTGTGGTGTGATGAGCTTTACTTTGTTGAAACAAAGTTTACGATATATAAATGACACTGGCATTACGATGATGCCCTATGCGGATAAAACACAGTTTAATTTCTTCGTCGCCTGTTCCTAAGATGTCGTCGAAAATGACCAAATGAGTTTGACTGGGGTCAGACACGATCCCGTCGTCTTCGCCAGGAATGCCTACCACAAACACGGTGGAATTGCCTTGACCTTATTGCAAGGGGCTGTATGCCGATGCCAATCTTTGTAACACTACACGATTCAGAATCAAACACAAAATATGTTCTCTGTGCTACGTTTCACTGACGGACTCCAGTCCAACATACCTATCTAGCCTCTTCCATGTGTATACACCAGCAAGATACATACGCTCCTCTCCTGCCATCGTATACTCATTATTTATACTTTGAAAACGAAGTCATATGAACAACGTTCTTTTGCATACCAAGGCTCAGCAACGTGGAATGAATTGCTAACTGAAATTAGACAAAACAGCACAGAGTGCTCTCTCAAAACTCACCTTTTTCGAATGCAAAAAAGAAACATAAAGAACTTATAATCTTGTCGTCGGGATGCTCATCTGTCCATGCTTTTTTAATCGGTCTCCTTCGATTTTAGGGTGACGTTGACCCAAGCAATCGATGTAAATGCAACCGTCTGTGTCTAGATATAATACGCAATCTCCTAACATTACTAGAACATTGTAAAATTTTAAGCTTGCATGATCTGTCATGTAAGCCACAATGATGACATGTTCAAATTCGTAGGCTTCTACAAGCACTTTAACATCACTTTGGTAAACAAACACCTTCTTTCGTTTATTTCTGTGTGGTCTAAAGTGATGCCTTTATACTCCCAGTATTTCCCTTTTTAATTTCTTTTGGTCTTCGGGTATTGGGCACCAGGAAGGATAGCCTTCGGCTTTGTGTTTCAATTTCAAAAAGTTATACCCGTAGTCTGCGAAAATACCTTTCTGAGTCTCATCGCCATTGTGGTATTTTGTTTGCCTTGGGAAAGCGGTGGATTTCGTACAATTCTAACATTTGGAACCCCTAGGTCCAGAGTTTTAGACAATTCCACTCTGACCAACTTTCCCGTCATGACGGGTTCTTCCTGGGTTTGCTGCCAAAACTGGTCTTGACTGCACGTTTCGGCACAAGTACGGCACAAGGAAAACATCAGTATTCCTTGGCAATGGTGAGATAAAACGTGATGGACAAGTCCGTGGGAGGCAAGACTTTGCATTTTATCAATCATTTGTATTGTTCGAATGTTGTCCACGTCGATGTGATAGTTCAGCAAGCGTGGGTGCCCTACCGAAAACTGACGATATGTTCACACCTAACGATACATCGAACACACGTCCAAGTATTTGATGTCTTCTCCTTTATCATCGTCATATTGATACAGCAAACAGGTAACATTTGTTCATTCTCCGTACAAACTGTACCGCGGATTCAGTGGGTCTAGCAACTTTTGACTTTAAACGATGCGTTTAAACTCGGGATCGGTTTTTAAAGAGTGATCTTACTCATGTTCGCACATTTCCACTACTGTCATCCTTGCTGTTCTAACTTCAAGCGTCTTTACAAGTGGCCTCAAACAAGTCTTCCATGGGCCGTTGTAATATCTGACGTTTGGTGTCACGCTGAGGGTAGCAGATGAGACATCCGTGAAAAAAGAACCCGTTAAACTCCTTCAGATGTTCTCTTTGCCTCCTTGGTTTTGGGCGTGTTGACTCCATTCGTCTTCTTTGTCGTACAAGTAATGTTGCCAGCGTATGGCTTTGATGGCGTCTAACAAAGTTGGTCTTTAAGGGTCTATGACAGCCAGGGTGTTTTGGGGCATGTGTTGCTCTCGATTGTTATAGCCATAGTCAAATTTCTTACAATAATAACTGTATCCTAGAAATAGGGCGATACTGGTGATAGAATCGAAATGTTCATTGTAATGATAGACGTGAATGTATTTTCCGTCTTTGAAGTTTTGCCTCTAAACAACAGAGGTCCGCGCACTTCTTGAGGGTATAGTTTTCAAGGTGTAGCATGGAGCCGAGACGTCTTGCAAATTTATCATTTCAGAAATGCCGCATGGTGTGTTTTTGGATAGTCACTCTTGCTGTATTAAGGAGTTCTGCTTCTCGTCGCTGTTTGACTCGGTCCGATTGTCGAATATTCTCGCAAGCTCTCTTTCATTCTACCATGTCGTTCTTGTCGGCATCCTTTCGTCCTACGATGATGTCACAGGCTACACATATATTGTCTTGATGATTATTAATTTAGATAAAGCACGTTTTGGTGTTGCAAAGGGCTTCCACCAATAACACCTCTTTGCGTCTTCTTCCTTGAGGAAGAGAATCGTGGTTCATGAACAGTCTCGCTTTTCTGTCGGAGATGTGGAAGGTGTTAATTCTGCTTGGCTGTTAAACTCGATCCGAACGGGGTACTTCAACTTGTCGTGATGAATGGAAAGTCACAAGCGATCGTCTTCTTTGGCATCACATAACCGTTGCGTTTTAGCTAGAAAAGCATCCCACACCTCGGTGATGAAGTCTTCTGCATTCTCCAATAGGACATCGGACATAAGATCTGTAAACATCACCTTGTACTAGTAAGCCGTAGTTCTAAAGTTTCTAGAGGAGAGCTATTCTGTCTCTTGAATGTGGTGGTAAGTTTGAGGAGTTAATGGTGGAATTTGTTTGGAGTCTCTGGGTCTGGATTCTGGCATGAATTTGAGACAAGACTTCAAATACTGTGCGAGGCGATACGTTTATGCCTCATACTTTATTCTTCTTACTTTAAGAAACGATGCTATCGTTTCATCTGGACTGCAAATGGTCAAATTACTACACTTTAAAGGCTATCGTCCACTATATGTCCATGTGAGACCAGTGTATATAAAAGGTTAGTATCTACCCTTCGAGTATTCATGTCACTCTCAAACAGACCAGAACGATGGAAGAACCCACACAAATCTAACTTCTGATCAGAGCTTTGCTAGTTGTCATGCGAAAGTTTTCTTAAGAACAGTCAGACTACTCCCCTCCTTTCGCTATACAAATCAAGATACTTGCTATATCTGTAAGAAGAAATGACATTTGTCTTCATAATGTCCAAACCTTGAAAAAGCAAACAGGTACCAGAAGAGGCAAATTCAAGATACCTGTTATCAGTGTAAAGTGAAAGGACATTGATATTTAGGCTGCTCTAAGAAACAACAGAAACAGGAGCCGAAAAGACGAGACGAAAGTGAAATAGAAGGGAAAACAAAACTTTTGATAGTGAGGAAATTCAAAAACTTGGGTAAGAGTGAACAAAAAGACAGAAGTCTATGAAGTCTATGAACTTTTTAAAGTTGTATTTTGTTGTGATACTGGATGGTAAGATTTGTATCAGAACAAACCAGACAAAAGCAACGTAAGTGTCTCTTGGTTTTGATTGTTTAGAATAAGGACCTACATTCAAGCACTCACACACGTACATTAAGGGGTAAAAGAAGATGTAGAGTTTAAATTGATTTTGGCAAAAGGAATACTATTACTTTTAGAAAAATGTTGGTGGCCCTGAAAAGGACCGGTAATTGTTTGTTTTCTTTAACAACAAAATACAAAGCAGGAGCGGGACGTAATGTGCTTTAACTGCCTTTTCTTTTTGTCACGGTCAAGGTCTGAACTGGCTCCTGTTGATGATGGTTTGGTAGAAGTCACTAAGGGCGGTATTTCAAGTGTAGTAACGGATTTGGTTTATTTGGCACGGGTAGGTCATTTCTTCTTGGGTAGTATTAAGGAAGTCTAATATATTTGTTTCAATCTCCTTAACTCAAACAAAATGTCACCGTTTGATTTTCACTGTCCTACTTCTCTCCTAGACCTTGCTTCTTTACTGCTAATTCTTCGTCCTGTCGTTTCTTTCTTCTTAACTGATCTTATCGATGCCTTTGTAGGATGAAAGCGTGTTCTGTTTCTTTATGTTGCTGTAAATATTTCTCCAGTTTTTCTTTTTGTCTCTGTTTTTAATCTTCGACGTGTAGTAAGGAAGACGAAGGCGGCAAATGTACATGTACCGGAACAAATTCTTGCAAAGAAGAGAGAAAGTCAACTGAATCCCAATTAAAAGAGGTCTCTTCTAGAAGTATATATGTTTTGAATTTGGTAGTCACTGCTGTACATTCGCTTCTCGTTTTCTCGGCCAGTGCACCCCAGTTCATCGTCGTCATGGTTTCCATCATGTTTGAAAACTCAGTCGCATGGATTCACTGCGCAGATACGCTAGTGCACCTATATGGGTAATGCGACGTCATATACTACTCTTTTCGGATTGGAAGTCAGACTGTGATGAGTTGTTTAACACGTGTTGGGGTTGGTGAAAGACCTAATTGCGTTTCGACCCGCTCTTCCGCTATAAATAGCCACAGTTCACTGGATTCCCTTCATTAAATTAAGCGCCAGTCCTTGATTGATCCTGTGCACCTGGCGATTGTATTGACCCACAGTTAGACGTCGTGGGGAAAAACGTGGCAGTAGCGATCCCACACACACATGGTGCACTCCCATGGATACTAAATATAAACTAAGCTCGATTATGTCAGACACTATCCGCTCTGGGGTATGGGACCCAACATCATTCTCCCCGACCTTTAAAAACACAATATCAGGCGGCGAATCCAGCACTAAGGGTGAGGGCCTAATTAAGAAATCCCTAGTCACAGCCCCCGAACGGCCGTCAAAATGAACAATAAGGGAAGATGGTTGACGACATACATCGGATAACCAGTCAAGCCGACTAAGACGTCTCACAAAACTGTGACCACAGACTAGCAGGTGTATACTAAACGACAGTTGAACCACGACTGACAATTAACTAGACAGCATAGGGTTTTAATACAGACCAGTAGGGGGTGTTTACTTCCACGTCCGCGCTAACGGACGTAAACATTATCTCAGCAGCCCGGTGTCACATAACTAACATCTAGCTAAGTAACAATACAAACCATAGAAACGACCATACAGGCAAAACAAATCAAACGAAACCAACAATTATGGCCCCAAATAAAACTCATAAGGTAGTTAAAGACCAGACTACCAGGACCGGCAGCACAAGGCTGCAACCAAACATATCACTATACATAGGGCATAGGACCCCATAAAATCAATAATAATGATATATAAGGTGGCTCAAGCCCAAAGCTATCAGGCCCGGTGGCACAAGGCCACAGCAATATAACCACCCTAGTACATGCACATACCACCTTAAATAAAAATGACACACATATACACCCGGGCTGCTGAGGTTGACCATCCAAATATTTAGTACTACTTAAGTTGTGTAGGGAACATATGGCACAATGTATAGATAAACAAACCAGGTAAACCAGGACTAAAAGCGGCAAGCATACCGACAGGGGAGACAACAACTACAGGGACTCCTAGATGATGGCAACCCAAGGGATAATGCAGAAAAGCAGGGCAGCGAAGACCAGTGTGCAGCCAGAAATTTAATTAATAAAAACACACCCAACACCCTACCCCCCGGAACGCTGCATATACTGGAGGATGCACAGCCTGGTGCATCCATCAGTAACTCAAACCTAAATCTATAGCCCTCCCACCCTTCCCCTTCCGGACACTGGAGGGTGCATAGGCGTACAGCCTGGTACGTCTGAGCGCCCATCCCAGTAAGCAAGCCCAAGAATAAGACCCTCCTCCACCTTCTCTCACCCCTCTTATACCATATATATATACTCTAAGGGTAGGACTAGAACCCGCCCCCCCCCCCCATTATTTTTTATCTCTCCCCAGTTATTAAATAATATTATTCTTTTATATCTCCGGTAATAAGGGAATATCGGTGTAACTGCACGGGAACAGGCTCTTTCCTCGGAATCGCCTGGACTGGAGCCCGCGCAACTGTAAAGCTCAGTACAGCTCTGTGCCTAACCCGGTCGCTCCCGCAGGGTAGCCGATTGACCCACTATTACCCTATCCTAAAGCCCTGTGCTGTCCCTAAGTGTTACATGTAATATAGGGTGCTCATTTATTTTTTTATCTCTCCCCAGTTATTAAATATTATTATTCTTTTATATCTCCGGTAATAAGGGAATATCGGTGTAACTGCACGGGAACAGGCTCTTTCCTCGGAATCGCCTGGGCTGGAGCCCGCACAACTGTAAAGCTCAGTACAGCTCTGTGCCTAACCCAGCCGCTCCCGCAGGGTAGCCGATTGACCCACTATTACCCTATCCTAAAGCCCTGTGTGTTCGTCTGTGCTGTCCCTAAGTGTTACATGTGATATAGGGTGCTCATTTATTTTTTCTCTCTCCCCAGTTATTAAATATTATTATTCTTTTATATCTCCGGTAATAAGGGAATATCGGTGTAACTGCACGGGAACAGGCTCTTTCCTCGGAATCGCCTCGGCTGGAGCCCGCACAACTGTAAAGCTCAGTACAGCTCTGTGCCTACCCCAGTCGCTCCCGCAGGGTAGCCGATTGACCCACTATTACCCTATCCTAAAGCCCTGTGTGTTCGTCTGTGCTGTACCTAAGTGTTACATGTATTATAGTGTGCTCATTTGGTTAAGAGCGACCCTCCTCGAACAACTCTTCCGTGGCCCTAAAAATACTAATTTGGCCCCATTGGTGCCGCCTCCAAATAAAACTCTCGACCAACAATCAACATACCATTGACTACACTACTACATGTCACTTAGACATATTTAAAACATCAAAATTGTTAGGGAACTATCATATGTACGCTTACGTACTAGCTCTCTTGGAAGATAGGAAAGTAAATGACAATACTTCAACTCTAATATTTGAGCAATTGCACTGGTGGCTGACACATTATTGGATCATAGATTGTCCATCAGTATAACTGGACTGAATTTGGAATAAGTATGACCCTTTTGTTGCAGGTGTGGACTGCGTCCTTTGCTGTGCTGTCTTGCTGTTTGCGTGCCCTGGTGTGTGCTGCTGTGTCGACGCCCTCCTGGACCTGGACCCTTCCCGCCTTTGCCTCGTCCGACTCACCAAATTACTAGCGAAATGAGAAAACATTTTCCCTCGCTACCACTGTTTGCTCCGATAGGTTGTTAAGGGTGGGTGTGAGTGGTACTATTCCTACCCACCCAAGAAACGGGCTTTCACTTCTTCCGATAGTCACTAATTAGTGACTCGGATGAACGCCCAAATTAATAAGTGCCCTCGTTGGCACAATAAAATGCCCGAGAGGAGGGAGTAGCGACCCCTCCCCGAGGGTCAATAAATGGCCCTGCGATATGCGGGCTATAAAAGCTGCCCATATGTTCTATGAACGGTGGTAGCTATAAAAACCCCAACTGATTGATTGGATTCCCTTCACCTGTTCTCCTCACAACGGTCAAATGTTAAATCATCTACCCTCCTATCTTTAATGCTGTTCGGCAAAGACTTAAACATGTATGTAAAATCATCATGGAACAATATCAGGATCACCGATACGAGCATTTGAAAAAGAAAGAATTAATAGAGACAAGGCTGTCTGAAGATTGTCCTCGTCTACGTTCCAGAAGTCAAAAGTTTAAGAAAGAGAAGACCTATGTGATACTCTCTATGCTAGCCAAATAATGATCACATAAAAACCAACGGCCCTTTCCAGGGCCACTCATATGTCTATAAAAGATTAGCTTTCTTTCCTTTTTAAAAAGGTATGTATGTATGTATGTATGTATGTATGTATGTGTATGTGTATGTGTGTGTGTTTGTGTGTGTGTGTGTGTGTGTGTGTTTAAGTCTTTATACATGTTTATATGTGTCCTTAAAATCACGCCATATACAAGGCTGTCCATGACGTTCCTCCAGATTCAGGTCAGTCCCTTGAAACACTGTTGCTAATCTTCAGTATCGTGACCTCACCTGTTCCATTCATATTGTCCCTATACAATGTTATGACTATAAATACCCAATATTCCCCATGTTCAATTCCCATTTACCCTAAACAACCCCCGGGGTGGGTGGGTCTGTAATGTATTTTCCCATAGACACTAAACATCCCCCTTCACTACTTTCAGAATAACATCCGGGATGCTACTGAAACAGTGGAACAATCATGAAATGGAAACCGTCTTCGAATATCCAGGCCTGGTAGCCAAAGGCTCTCCAGCGGAAGTGGCCTTCGGTTGTGACTTTGCCGTTTATTCATGAATAGACTAATTTAGATATACTCGATATGGAAGGTCAATCCAGAACTTCCGATATGTTTGTATGCGGGATGACCTTGCAACTTTAAAATGGGGATACCAATAGGACACGTAAAGCATTGGGTAGCATATGTGGTGACACCCTAACATCTTTTTAAATTTGACACTTACAGCCTTGCACAACCACCTAAAGTTCTTGATTATTTAACCCGGTGCGGTTATTCAACCAGGCGTGACTGTTCCATATTGTTAGTTTTAAAGACTTTGCATGCATCTGAGTGTTCTCCAACCTCTTGAACGCCTTTAATTTGACCTTATAACTGAGAAAGAACGCTTAATAGTATACGAAATGCCTGCTGACAACGCCTTTAATTTGACCTTATAACTGAGAAAGAACGCCTAATAGTATACGAAATGCCTGTTGACAACACCTTTAATTTGACATTAAAACTGAGAAAGAACGCCTAATAGTATACGAAATGCCTGTTGACAACGCCTTCTATTTGACATTAAAACTGAGAAAGAACGCTTAATAGTATACGAAATGCCTGTTGACAACGCCTTTAATTTGACCTTATAACTGAGAAAGAACGCCTAATAGTATACGAAATGCCTGTTGACAACACCTTTAATTTGACCTTATAACTGAGAAAGAACGCCTAATAGTATACGAAATGCCTGTTGACAACACCTTTAATTTGACCTTATAACTGAGAAAGAACGCCTAATAGTATACGAAATGCCTGTTGACAACACCTTTAATTTGACCTTATAACTGAGAAAGAACGCTTAGTAGTATACGAAATGCCTGTTGACAACGCCTTCTATTTGACCTTAAAACTGAGAAAGAACGCTTAATAGTATACAAAATGCACGTTGACAACGCGGCATTGATGTGGATCTGTCCAGGTTTGCCAACGAAGTTGTATTGACAGAAAGTTTCTAGACGTGATTTAAATGAATTATATGCTATCGAGCTTGTGTTTTTATAGATTCAGAGATTCTAGTCTATCGATTGCATTTATTAATGACCACATTGAAGATAATGATACTATGACAAAATAATACTTGGATTAACTGATCGGAGAGTTGCCTTAACCACCACGCGTAGTAAATAACCTCATGGGTCATATAGGTGAGCATAGTAAACAGCGAAGAAGAGGAAACGAAATACAACATAGCAAAAGGCTGACAAAGTTTCATTCATGTTCGTAGTGGTTTTGGTACACAGAAACCTCACATCTTAAGTGTACGAGATTCTGGATAATATTTTTACATTGTAGCCTGAGTTGTAGAAAAATGGAGTGCAAAATCAATAAATAATGATCTGTTGTTAGACCATCAGTAACGTGTACCGTTGAAAACTACAAAGTAATGTTGGTCTCCGGAGATGAAATTCAAATCGAAGAACTCATCGTTTAACCTTTTGGTGTTGATGTTTATGATTAGATGTATAATTATTTACAAGTCATGGATCCTGACCGCGATGATGAGGTTGAGAAATTAGCCGATTTGGTCATGGAGCGGCTAATAGTGGATGCTAACATTTATGGTGATTTTTTTTCCCCCTACTTGTCCACAAATATTTGTGTCAGAGAGCTGTTAATAAGTCAATTATACAATGAAATAAATCATATTAAGTGCCAAAGAGAGACACATGGTATCAGCCTAATGTACCAATTGAAACTCGAGACCAGATTGGAGTTACAGCAAAGACATGTGACAATGCTTAATCCATAATTTCATGCTTGGTGTCAATCACCTAGCGAGTTTTCTATCACACTAATGAGATGGCCACAGACAAGCCCAGGATGGAACATTATCCTGCAAGCATATCGATGCACAAACAAGCACATATTTGTGTAACAGTTCTTGGACAAAACAATAATCATTCCCTTGACAAAATGAGAGTAATCAGAGTGGTTCTGTGTAAACCTGGAAGCATGCAAAATAATTGATTTCTTTGATTGCACGGTAGTTGTTCACACCAAGAAAATTATATATATATATATGTATATATATATATGTAAGTGTGTGTGTGTGTGTGTGTGTGTGTCACGTTGTAAGGATTAACCAGATTTCAACATGTTAGACCGTGAGGCTAATAATTTCGCGCCGTAACTATGAAGGTCAATTCGGTGAACAATGGGGTGTCAAGCCAGTTATTTGACATGGTCATAAAATTCGTGACTGGCCTTATTTTGCGTAACCAGTTGCGCAATAATTGCCACCACATATTTCACAGGTAAGTGGTGGAATTCTGTGTTTGGAATAAAGGAAGATAAAAAAGGTACATCCAGTTTGGGTCATAATCCATCCTTGACAGACTTTTGGGAGGGGCAGTGTCTGACAATTATATGAATGAACAACCACTTGAAATTGAGTAAGGCTTGGCCAACATTATAATCGCAAGCTTCAATCGATTATCTTGAGAACTAAACGACCGTAGTCGCTAAAACCAACTTGTGTGAATTATAAGGTAAGATAAGCTACTCTGACGTCATTCAAAATTGGTGGAAACTTGTTAATCTGGGAATTACAAGGAGCTTCAGTACAGGTAAGTGACTATTTGCTCGATTGTTGTAATCTATTACGGCAAAGTAGTTGTACGTTAATTATTGCAGTATGTATACCGTAGTACGTAGAATTACCACTTGCAGGGTTTGATTCATTCGTTATGTTTGATATACATGCATATTTTAGGAGCCCCGAGTGGCCGAGTGGTCTAAAGCACTTTCCGCTACGGTTATTACCATCTCACCTTTGTCTGCGTGGGTTCAAGCCTAAGATTCGGCTAATGTAGTAATGTGAGAAAGCGTGCCAGTAGCTTCTCGTGGATCGATGGTTCTTTCCAGGGGTTTTCACGGGTTCTTCCTCCACCAATAATACTGGCCGCCATGTATAGCCTACCGTGTGCTGAAAAATGGCGTTAAACTCTACAACAACATGCATATCTTGAGATATGAACAATGTTTTTGTAAAGAATTATTATTGTAATTAGCTAATGTGTTAATTCGTAGTAACCTCATGCATTAATTCCTTTGAAATTATAGATTTGCAAATGTTGTATAACGGTTACAGCGTGCAACATTAGTTAGTAGGGATTTGCCTATTTGTGCAAACCTTTTATGAGTATCATGTGTAAGGATATATTAGTGCATGAATACGTGCATATCTTTGTACACTTTGCAAAAGTGCAGTGTATAGAAATGCGTCAGATTATGTGATATTGTTCTGTATAATAAAATTCAGAGAGATTGTGTATTAGATGGGCACGAGTGCGTGACCAAAAAAAAGTAATAGCTTATCTGATGATGATGATATTGTTTAGTGTGAGTTAGATAGTTACGGGAATATGCTATGCTAATGTCCTTGAGTGTTAATACAGGAAGTTTTTAGGGACCAGAGGAACTGTAGAAGACAGAGGGAATTACCTTGAGTCTCTTGGAGACAAATCAAGGAAGAACGGAGACAGAAGTTAGAAGGACTGGAGGGAGTTGGATTACCAGTCCAGAGAAAGATCATACAGATGAGTAGAAACACTGGACAGGAGGAATATCTAACACACTAAGTCAAATTTTGAAATAGACCGTCACTTGGTCGAGTGAAAGACGAATAATAGGGTTTTAATTTGAATTTTATTTGAGACATGACTGTTATTAAATTATACCAATTTGTAGTTATTTGAATTTCACATTTTGTGTATTGATTAATTTAACTGTCGGCACCGCTAACTGGGGGCTCTGAGCTTTGCATTTCTCTATCACTTTTTCAATTTGTTACAAAAACGAGCCAGGGTGGGTCTTCTGAAACAATTTAAAAATATTGGAAAAACCTCTAATATATATATATATATATATATATATATATATATATATATATATATATATATATATATATATATATATATATATATATATATATATATATATATATATATATATATATATATATATATAATGTGCTTGATTTTTGTGTGTACCTGATTTTTGTATTGTTTGTAAGTTATAAATAAGTTGTTTACTTGAAGTTAAATTCCTAGCCTTTAGTTTGACCTTAAAAGATTCTGGAAGCAAACTTGTTTCCATTAACATGGTTCATTTTTCTGTCTCAGAAAATGTTTTTTTTTTCTCTCACAGAAAATGCTATTGCGATATAGAAGAGTCAAAACAAGGTCTTCATTCTTATCTAAATATCAGTCTTTGGGAATCTATGGTCAGACTGTTTTGGTTGTGTTCAAATATAATTTGAGAAGAATCTTCCATTATAATCATGTTTTTAATACAAAGATGTCATTTTCATTTTAGACTAAACACTACTTCGGGGTTATTGTGCGTTCTTTTAAAGACAATCTGGACTATTTCATTGAAATGCTTAAAGACTATAGGTACATCAGCACATTCAAGACTTAATTAAAAATATTCTATACCTTTTGGACTCGTGACATAACTTTTATGATTATTTAGATTATAACTCAGATTACTGTACGTACCTTGTAAATTTTTGCTTTGTATCCTAAGCAAATAAATTATTTGTTGAATGTTGCAAAACGTGTTATTTTAGCTTTCTTAAAGTTACTAAGTTATATTTCATATAGTCATAACATAGTGATATTTGTCAATTCCAGTATACCATAGACTATACTCCAAAACGTAAGATATAAAACTTCGTTTTTAATAGCGAATGTTGTACACTAGTTAGAAAGGGCAACCACCAACTCCTAGATTTCCACATCAGGTAATAAGGCAGTTTAATCCTCCTCCATGTTTGAAAAGTCCTCCATGTTTAAACACTTGAACAATAACTACCGATCGAATAAAATACAAGAGCCACGATCACAACTAAGTAATATGACCAACATAAAATGGATAAAAACCTATTACCTTAAAGATATTTATTGACTAATTAATTTCAGAGAGAGAGAGAGAGAGAGATTCATATTATGCACTTATCATTATCTTGTTTCTCTTCAAAATCTTGGGCCTACTCCAGGAAAGAAAAATGGATATCATGTTATGTAAGGAGTTTTAAAAAACTAGTCTTGTTTTTGCGGTTGAGAGAAATGTCTAAAGATTCCATTATAACGTATTTTGCTCCTACATTAAAGATACTAAAGAAAGAAAAAATGTAACATGGTGTATTGTTGTTATCTTCCAAGTGGATCTCGGTTTAGTACGGCATACATTTAGACCAAATAAAGGATCAAAGTACAGGTAGCGTTATTCAAAATAAACAAAGACTCTATTTCAAGTTCATATTCGATTTCATAATGTATTGTAATGATAACGCACTGACACAAAAATCTTGTATGTGAATGAATAGGAGTAAACGTCGCCATTTGCGTTTTGAATACAATTGATATATATTATAGAAAATTCCATACGCAAACTATTTTCAAAAGCAAAATCTTAAATATCATGGTCTAATAAGCACAGCAATTAAACTATTTAGCCTAAGTTTTGCACGTTTCGTACATTGATTAAAGCCTGAGAGAGAGAGAGAGAGAGAGAGAGAGAGAGAGAGAGAGAGAGAGAGAGAGAGAGATTAATATATAGGAATGTATTGAATTGAGTAAAATGCACTTGTAAAGAAGTTCAGCTAATCCGTTTTCAGTACTGTCTGAAAATATTATTCTTTATCGACATCAGCTGAGATCTGGATAATTTATAGACAATAGTAACTTGCATCTAAATCTATTAAGAAAATTAGCGATTGGGTGTAAAGAAGCTTGACATATATTCAACTCGCGTCGATGTGCCTCATAATGATATTGTCTTCACTAACTGATGTTATTAATATCTCTCTCTAATCGGGGGAAATTCCCATCATTTTTCAATACTGCTGTCGTAAAGCCTCTGCTGAAGGAACCAACACTTGACCATAACGATTTAAGAACTACCGCCCAGTTTTTAATCTCCCAGTCATATAAAAAAAATCTTAGAAAAAGTTGTTTGAACCAATCTTGTATCAAATTTGAATGTAAACATTCTTTTTATCAATGTACAGTCTGCATATCTCCCTTGCCGCGGTACTAAAACTACTCTTCTGAAAGTATTTAATGACATTCTCTCTGCTTTGGATAGTGAAAAGATTACAGTCCTCACCATCCTTAATTTGTCTGTAGCATTTGACACAATAGACCATTCACCGTCTCCAGCATGTATTTTGCATTCAGAATATAGCCTTACAGTGGTTCAAGTCCTACTTGGTCAACAGGACACAAATTGTATCTGCACCTGGAATACATTTCTGCCCAGTTGATCTATGTTGTGGTGTTTCACATCTTGGACCTGCTCGCTTCATTCTATACACTCAGCCGCTCTCAAGTGTGATAGATCATCACCCAGTGTCTCACTAACTGTACGTTGATGACACCCAAATATACAAGTCTAGCCATCCAACTGAAGTTGATGCTACCATCCATGGAGTAGAGAGGTGAATTGTTTAAGTGAAATCATGGATGACATGTAACAAGCTGCAGATAAATGATGATAAAACTGAGGCCATTCTGATCACAACGCAAAGACTTTCTCATTCACATACTTTACCTCAGACAATAAATATAAGTAACACCAACATTAAATTTAGTCAGTACGAAACCTAGGTGTTGCTCTAGACAGTACTCTCACATTGCACAAACATGTCATGAACATATGCAAGGCTGCATATCTTGAACTGCGACGCATCAGTTCCATTCGCAAATATCTTTCAGTTGATGCCACTGAAACATTTGTGTGTTCATTAGTATTTTCAAGATTGGACTATTGTAACTCAATTCTGTCTGGTTCGTAACAATATCTACTCCATAAACTTCAAAAAGTTCAAAACACAGCTGCTCGGATCATCTTTAGAGTACCTCGATCAGAGCACACCTCACCGCACACCTCACCACTGCTCTGTACCCTAAACTGGCTATCCATTCGATACAGAATCAAACACAATTTTATTTTTCTCTGTGCTACGTTTCACTGACAGACTCCAGTCCAACATACCTATCCGGCCTAACCTATGTGTATACACCAGCAAGATACTTACGCTCCTCTTCTGACAATCCTATACTCATTGTTCCCAATATGAAAACAAAGTCATATGGACAACGTTCTTTTGCATACCAGGGCCCGGCGATGTGGAACGAATTGAGCTTTGAATTCCCTTTTTTTAGTGTACAAGTAATGTGAGTAAATTGTGTTACAGATTATACAATTCGGCCTTACCTTTAGATGTAAACCTTTAAAAAGACAGGAAGCTTCGTTAGTCAATTTCGCTGCCTAGATTGCATTGATAAAATGTACGTCAACGAGCCGATAAAAGTTTTTTTTAATAACCGTTTGTAAATATTTGTAAATGTATTCATTGCGCTTTCAGAAATACCTGATAAAATTTAGTGGTTTTTTTTAGATTAGTTCAGACTGATATTTCCAGGACAGAACGATTAAAGTCATCAGTTTATATGAAAATCGGAATGATTCAAGTCATCAGTTTACATGAAAATCAGAATGATTCAAGTCATCAGTTTGTATGAAAATCAAAATCATTAAAGTCATCAGTTTATAGGAAAATCAGAATTATATCAGTTTAATCAGTTTATAGGAAAATCAGAAGAGTCATCAGTTTATATGAAAATCAGAATGATTAAAGTCATCAGTTTATATGAAAATCAGAATGATTAAAGTCATCAGTTTATATGAAAATCAGAATGATTAAAGTCATCAGTTTATATGAAAATCAGAATGATTCAAGTCATCAGTTTATATGAAAATCAGAATGATTAAAGTCATCAGTTTATATGAAAATCAGAATGATTCAAGTCATCAGTTTATAGGAAAATCAGAATGATTAAAGTCATCAGTTTATAGGAAAATCAGAATAATTAAAATCAGTTTACATGAAAATCAGAATGATTCAAGTCATCAGTTTACATGAAAATCAGAATAATTAAAGTCATCAGTTTATATGAAAATCAGAATAATTAAAGTCATCAGTTTACATGAAAATAACAATGATTCAAGTCATCAGTTTACATGAAAATCAGAATGATTCAAGTCATCAGTTTATATGAAAATCGGAATGATTAATGTCATCAGTTTGTATGAAAATCAAAATCATTAAAGTCATCAGTTTATAGGAAAATCAGAATAATTAAAGTCATCAGTTTATATGAAAATCAGAATGATTCAAGTAATCAGTTTATAGGAAAATCAGAATAAATCAAGTCATCATTTTATATGAAAATCAGAATAATTCAAGTCATCAGTTTATAGGAAATCAGAATGATTAAAGTCATCAGTTTATAGGAAAATCAGAATAATTAAAGTCATCAGTTTATATGAAAATCAGAATGATTCAAGTAATCAGTTTATAGGAAAATCAGAATAAATCAAGTCATCATTTTATATGAAAATCAGAATAATTCAAGTCATCAGTTTATAGGAAATCAGAATGATTAAAGTCATCAGTTTATAGGATAATCAGAATAATTCAAGTCATCAGTTTATATGAAAATCAGAATGATTAAAGTCATCAGTTTATAGGATAATCAGAATAATTCAAGTCATCAGTTTATAGGAAATCAGAATGATTAAAGTCATCAGTTTATAGGAAAATCAGAATAATTAAAGTCATCAGTTTATATGAAAATCAGAATGATTCAAGTAATCAGTTTATAGGAAAATCAGAATGATTAAAGTCATCAGTTTATATGAAAATCAGAATAATTAAAGTCATCAGTTTATATGAAAATCAGAATGATTCAAGTAATCAGTTTATAGGAAAATCAGAATAAATCAAGTCATCATTTCATATGAAAATCAGAATAATTCAAGTCATCAGTTTATAGGAAATCAGAATGATTAAAGTCATCAGTTTATAGGATAATCAGAATAATTCAAGTCATCAGTTTATAGGAAAATCAGAATAATTCAAGTCATCAGTTTATATGAAAATCAGAATGATTCAAGTCATCAGTTTATATGAAAATCAGAATGATTCAAGTCATCAGTTTATATGAAAATAAGAATGATTCAAGTCATCAGTTTATAGGAAAATCAGAATGATTCAAGTCATCAGTTTACATGAAAATCAGAATGATTCAAGTCATCAGTTTATATGAAAATCTGAATGAATCAAGTCATCAGTTTACAGAAAAATCAGAATGATTAAAGTCATCAGTTTATAGGAAAATCAGAATGATTAAAGTCATCAGTTAATAGGATAATCAGAATAATTCAAGTCATCAGTTTATAGGCAAATCAGAATCATTCAAGTTATCAGATTAAAAGTTGACATCAGAAGGATTGAAGTCATATAAACCTAAGTTGGAAAGAAAATGGTTTTAATTTGAAGCTTGCAAGAAAATTAGAAAAAAATTGAATTCATTAGTTTACATGTCAATCAGAATGATTTCAATCATCAGTTTATATGGGGACTGGAATGATTTATAACAGCTGACAAAAGAATCAGAACGATTTAAATCATCAGTTTACATGGGGACTGGAATGATTTATAACAGCTGACAAAAGAATCAGAACGATTTAAATCATCAGTTTACATAGAAATTCACATTGACCTTCATCCATTTGTATGGGAGATTGAAAGCATTAAACTATCAGTTTATAAGGTGGTCAGAATAGTACACATCATCAGTTTCCACGTGAATTAGAGGGATTTAAATCGTTAGTTCACATTGGAATCGGAATTAGATAATTAGTTCACACGGGAATCGGAATGAATTAGATCATTAGTTCACATGGGAATCGGAATAAATTAGATCATTAATTCACATGGGAATCGGAATAAATTAGATCATTAGTTCACATGGGAATCGGAATGAATTAGATTATTAGTTCACATGGGAATCGGAATGAATTAGATCATTAGTTCACATGGGAATCGGAATGAATTAGATTATTAGTTCACATGGGAATCGGAATGAATTATATCATTAGCTCATGGGGGAATCGGATTAAATTAGATCATTAATTCACATGGGAATCGGAATAATTAGCTCATTAGTTTACATGGGAATCGGAATAAATTAGATCATTAATTCACATGGGAATCGGAATGAACTATATCATTAGATGGCATGGGAATCAGATTAAATTAGATCATTAGTTCACATGGGAATTGGACTAATTAGCTCATTAGTTCACATGGGAATCGGAATAAATTAGATCGTTAATTCACATGGGAATCGGAATGAACTATATCATTAGTTGGCATGGGAATCGGATTAAATTAGATCATTAGTTCACATAGGAATCGGAATAATTAGCTCATTAGTTCAGATGGGAATCAAAATGAATTAGACCATTATTTCACATGGGAATCGGAATAAAATAGATTATTAGTTCACATGATCTCATATTTGAACCAACCGATTCCATTTCTCCTTGCTCTACTAATTATCAGATAGTAAAAATAGCGATTGTTCCAAACTTAGAAAACGTCTTATTTATGGTCCATATTCGATTTCATGTCTTTTTTAATGACTGCATTGTTTTTAAACATGTGCACTCTTTCAAATGAATGAGCATAGTGCAAATCTGGCCAAACTTGCGACCGAGCACATCATAGATATACTAGATTTATGAGAGTTGGATTTTTAAAAATTTTTCAGTCATATTGCTACGATGTTTGCAGTGTGGCAGTTTATTTGATGTCCAGCACTGGGGTATAATGTAGCATTATGTCTCCCACCCAGCCACATAAACCCTTACACCAGGCCGAGTCCAAAACTTTTAATGCTGAGTGCCAAGCGAGGCAACCGTTAATACCATTTTTCATTCTTTGATATGACTCGGCCAGGGGTCGAAAACCTGACCTCCCGTATACCAGGCAGTTGTTCTAACCACTATGCCACTATGGTCTGCATAGATATCTAATTGAAATGATATTAAGCCTATAACAAAATATATAATAGTTGTGGTAGGGTTTAACATCATTTTTCAGCACATGATAGGCTATACATGGCGGCCAGTATTGATGGTTGAGGAAGTACCCAGGATATTCCCCCCTCCCGAAAGAACCACTGACCCACGATAAGATACTGGCAAACTTTCTCACATACCCACATTGGCCGAATATGAGACTCCAACCCACGCAGACAGAGATGAGATGGCAGTGATCGGTAACGGAGAGCGCTTTAAACCACTCAGCTCCTCAAAATATAAGATAGAACAGTAAGTCTAATAGTGAGCATGCGAATTACACACACGCACAGACACACATTTGCACTAACTGTCCTTTTCATTGCCGTCGTCAATTTTTCCTAAGATTTGTTCTTCGTATTTTCGTGTGTTCAAAGAAACGCGGGCTTACCCTCTTGCATTAATTGTCCATTTTTTTTGTCGCCGTTTATGTTGTTCGAGGGTTTTGTTGTTCGTATTTTCGTGTGTACAAAGAAGCGAGGGGATGTTGTAATGCATTCTGACCATCCGAAATTGTGCAGTGTCCTTGAATTACTCTGACACCGTCATATATAAGGTTGCACATATAAACTTGTATCAAAGATAGTCCGATGGGTCTTGCATTAGGAGGGAAATTTTATTACACACTTTGTGTGTGTGTGTGTGATTTGGATTTTTAACATTGCTATAACAATGTTCCAGTCATATTTCTAGCACTGGGGCATCTTGCCGCAGACATGTAGCATGATGTCTCACACAGTGATATTATCCTAGCATCCCAAATTAGTTATTTGTCTCGGCTTACACTTCAGATGTGGTATTAAATAATGTGGTATTAAATACGCAGTACATGGATTAAAACTGTAATATACAAACACGAACAAAATACACAGCGCTAATTGCAATACAATTCGCTAATTGCTCATACTGACAAACGTCAGCAAAATATGACATGAATATGAACATATTATGATGGGAAAATGCGCTGTAAATAATTTATACATTTTTAAAGACATTAGTGCAAGTTTCGCGTGAGAAGTAAGCAAGCTAGCGCGCGCGCACACACACACACATACACGCACACACATAGATAATCATTACTCAAGTAAACACTAGATGCTATATTTTAAAGTCTTCGATTTTTTTAATATAAAAAAATATAAGTCTTTACGAGGTGATACCTAATACAATCAATACTATTAATTTGTACGGTAAACATAAATAGGTTTGGGTAACTACTTTTTTTTTCAAATCCCCAAAGTACTGCTGTTTAAATACTCAGCAATATTCTTTATCGGTAAAATGATCAAATAATCTTATTAGGATTTAATTGTTCCATTGTTGTACAAACTCAGTTCTGCTAGTTTCTCACTGTGTTTGGACTCAATGCTATTTAATATAAAAATAAAAAATCCTATGTATTGGAAAGATATCGTGTGGAATAATGTATCAAATATTAATCGGTAATCGATTGGTTAACATAAGCCCAGAATTCACACGGCATCAAATGGAACAATATTAGGATTCCTAAAGTAATCATTTGGAATCTTATAGAAACAATTCTCTGCTTGCTCAAGCTCAACACCAAATATGGTTATTTCTACTCAATTATGATAGTGTGGTACAAGAAGAGCCCATTTTCAATATAAAAATACATTTTCTGCCTAAGGGATAGGGTGTTGGAGTAAGTTTGATCAAGGATAGAATCCTGTAGTTTTTATCTACTCATCTATGCAAAACATTAGACCTGATTTGATCATCGTCCCTCAACAATTCGTGTTACTAGGATAACAGTGATGTACGCGCTGACACACTGACGGACATGGCCAATCACAATATAGCAGCAAAGTGTGGATATAAGTAATAATGTATCGGACACATATACTAAACACATGTATACCTCCTCAAAGATGAACTTTGGCCGGATTTGGTACCATGTAAGTATCAGCAGAGTAGAACGCATTATTTTTGACTGTGTTGATTTTTAGCCTGTCAGACGAAGCATTTTCACGTGAACTGCGTAAAGCAACTGTATGCTTATGTACCATCTGAAAAAATCGTAGACTTTTTGGCGAAATGTAATATATATATATATATATATATATATATATATATATATATATATATATATATATATATATGTCACCATATATTGTAGTGATTTCATATTTATTACAATTATCACTTAATATATACACACTTCGCAGAATATTACCATCTTGTGTTTTCATTTTATCTTGTAGTACTTTCATGTTTTCATTTATTTCGAAGGATTCATCTTCCTTAACTTAGTAGCACCTAATATAATAGGGTGCTGTAAAACATTACTTCATGCATACATACATCGTTAATTTCATAGAGTATCATCATTCTCTCTCAATTTCTTTATATAATAAATATGGAGTATGTTCATTTTGTTATAGCGCGACGGCTTTAAGGAATTCTTAGATTTTGTAATTACTTGTTTGATTATTGGAACTCGGTGAAGCGGATATATTGGATTCGTTACTTATGGAGTCCTGCAGATTACTTCAGATAGCAAGCTTTTAAATAAATTATTACGTGTGTGTGTGTGTATATGAGAGAGAGAGAGAGAGAGAGAGAGAGAGAGAGAGAGAGAGAGAGAGATCTATTTGTTTAATAGGAGTTTGGTGTTGTACTCGATCAAAGCATTAGCTTGGCGTCCACATTCAAACTGGGATCGATTCGGTGCTTTATAAAGTTTCAGAAGCGTTTACTGATCAGCAACCCCACCCTTCTCGTTGGAGCCCTTGAGGTTCCGAAGGAGGTTACGATCCATATCTGAGAGAATGTGTATTTCGATGGGCACGAATATATGACCACAAAGGGTAATGGAATATCTGATGATGATATTGTTTAGTGTGAGTTAGATAGCTAGGGGAATATGCTATGCTAATATCCTTGCGTGTTAATACAGGAAGCTTGTAGGGAACAGAGGGAATTACTCCTGTGCAGTTGGTCCGAGTGGGAGACAAAATAAAAGGAAAAACGGAGGCAGAAGTTAAGCGGTCTGGAGGGAACTGGATTTCCAGTCCAGATAAAGATCATACAGATGAGCAGGAACACATCATAGGAAGAAAATCTAACACAATAATGAAGACGATGAAATAGGCCGTCACTTGGTCGAGTGAAAGAAGAGCGATAGGGTTTTAATTTTAATTTTATTTGAAACATGACTGTTATTGAAGGATATTAAATTGTTTTTTGAATTTCAAATTTTGTGTATTCATTTATTTATGATGTCGGTACCGCTGACTGGGGGCGCAGAACTTTGCATCTCTTTAACACTACTTCAATTTCTGACAAAAACGAGCCAGGGTGGGTCTTCTGTAATAATTTAAATAATTAAAAAATAGTTAAAGCTACATTAACACACTGAGGAAAAGTTCATCTTCCATGAGAGCTATTGCCTAAATAGAAGTCATTAAATAATTTAACCAAATTGATCCACGTGTAACAAAACTTGGGTGAATGATAATTGGTCTCCTAAGACAGTGTTCTTTCAAATATGGTTTGTCTACATTAACTGTTGCTATAATTTATTTATGTAATTATTAAACATGATGATGACCCAAAATACCAGAAATACTCACACCAGGACAGGTTGCACTAAAATCTAATTAAATTTTTTCAAGAATGAAGATTTTACATCATTACTACTGTTGGAATCTTTCTCTGTCCCCGAGAAATTGATTTCTAATTTCAGTTCGTGCTGTTTAAAGAAATTACTACTAACTGTTTCAAGTCTCAAACAAAGCACAAAAAGCAAACTTCTTGATTTGAGGAAGAAACTTTGAAAAGTTAAGTTAACTAGAGTATATAGATAATCTCTACTAATTTATATTATATATAATATAATAATATATTATATTTATATCTGCTGTAAATCAGCTTTGCAGGTTTTCAGTTGTGGAAAATCAATGTCATTTTGATGGCTGTCATACTGAAAAAAATTCACTCACCGACAAACAAAACTTTTTCCTTTGTTTATTTGCAAGAAGTCTATATTCTTTCCCTGGGTAAATTAGAATTTCTAAATTCTTATTTTATTTTATAGTTAATCAGTACTGGTGCACGTTTCCCAATATATGATATTGAAATTATTCTTTCTTTAGAGTAGATAGTTAACAAAATGCATACAAAAAATACAACCTAAACATTTAAGTGACTTAAGTTGGTTAGGACCTTTAGTGATGTAAATATATTTACAATTTTCACTAAGTCAATACTCCAACATTTAAAAAATATGATACAATAAGTAGAACATAATTTTAATTAACTGTGTATAATAGTCATTCAACAGCCAATGCCATAGACTAAGATCAGTTATTGCATAACATGCAGACAAACCGGGGTATACTCTATTAACATTATTTACTGTAATATCTAGACACTAATCATTAATTATTGAATAATATCAAGACAGTAATAATTATTTATTAACTTTAATATCTAGACAGTAATCATTAATTATTTACTGTAATATCTAGACAGTTATCATTAATTACTAATATCTAGACAGTAATCATACATGCCAACCCCTGATGAGGAAAAAGTGTAATCCAAGTGGTCAAAAAGAGGAATCCAAGCAGAAAAAGAGTAATCCACATATAACATACTACAATTACAATTAACAATGATTTATTTGCTTTTCTCATCTTTTATCATTCATTAATGGTTCAAGTGTTCATATGTAGCACTTTTAGCTTTAGAAAGCAACAGATTGTCATGTTGCATTTCAAAACATTTTGTACCAGCTGAGGCCATGAATGTTTTGCATACCAGTAGAGCACTCAGTACTGGGTTACTTAGCCTGGACCTGAATTCAGTTTTATTTTTGTTAACAACACTGAACAATCTCTCACAGTCAGCATTAGAATGGTAAAGAACCAATATTCCTTTCATAACCTGACAAAGAAGAGGAAATTTATTTCTTCCAGTGATAGAGTCTTTTAGCTGGGAAATAAGGTGCCATTGCACATCAACTCTATCTGCATTAAGTATATTGTCAGGTAGAATCCCAACTTGATACTTCAGGAATTCTTCTTCCAGATGATCCAAGTTAGACAAGGGTGGCAATAGAAAGGGATATCTCTTGACAAAGAATCTAACACTTTTGAAGCTTTTTGACTGTCTCTCATTTACATCAGCAACTGAAGCATTTAAAAGCAGTTCATCTCCATATGGGAATTTATGGAGCATGTAATCACAGGCTGTAGCATAATAATCTCTAACATTATCATAGAACATCTTCACAGGAAGAGTAGAATTGTGTTCTATGAATTCTCTTGTTTCTGCACCAATAGCTAGATCTTCATTATCTTTCTGGTTTGCATGGTCATGAAAGTCAATATCAGTTAAAAGTTTGGCTGATGTGATGATTTCTGGCTTAATAAACCTTATTAGCAAATCTGACAACTGGTTTGACAGAATCTTGTGCATAATATGAATGCATGGTTCTTCTTTCTGCAATACAACATTTGCTGCATCAAACAATGGAATGGCACTCTTCATAAACAAGCAGTACAGTTTTGTAACTGGATCATTAAGCTTTTTGTAAACCATCTCACATTTAGAGTCTTCAAAGCAGTGAACAGATTCTTTTTCTTTCTGTGCCATCTTAGTATCCACTTTGCTAGTTTTGCCCTTGAAGTATGAGAAGATCCAGTATGCTTTTTAACAGATTTATACTCTGAAGAACCTGATCCAGATGGCTGATGAGATTTTATGTCAAAAGATTTATCTTTCACAGTCATGGTCTGAGCCTGGAGGCCCTCTAGCTGGATAGACAGAGGCCTCTCAAATAAAAATTCCATGGATTTAAATTTCTTTCTTTCTGCTACACCAATCTCTTTATTGTTAGTATGTCTGTCTATACTTTCATCTCTTGTTCTCTTCTGACTTGCAATAACAGATTCTGCTTTTGTACCACTCTTCTTCACTTTTCCACCACGTTTTCTCAGTGCAGAATCACTTTCAGTTTGAAAGAATGCTTGTAGTGCATCCCAAAGCTCAAGTAAACGGCTAACACATTTGCCAAGGGATAACCATCTTGTACACACATGCTTTATAACTTTATAGTCTTCAAGATCAAACTGATCTTGTAACAACTTTAGAGCCTGTTTCCTTTTACTACTTTTCTCCAAATAATAGTAGATATCTATTAACAAATGGCCAATATCTACTTCTAATTTATCAGCAGCCTTACCAGCAGCAAGGTGCATCAAATGACAGGGGCAACCTGTTATGAACACTGATGGAGACATTTTCAAAATATAGGATGCAACTCCTTTATGAATTCCAGTCATCACTGATGCATTATCAGCTGCAAACCCCATACAGTTCTGCCAACTTATGTCATGTTTCTTCAAAACATTGTCAAGCAAATCAAAAATGTTTTGTCCAGTGGAATCTACTGTTAATTCTGGTAAAGAAAGAAGAACACTCATGACTTTGCCTTTTTCACTGTCAAAGTATCTAACACATACTGGGTACAACTTTTTATCATCATAATCACAACTCCCGTCTGTGGCAATACTAAACGGCCCAATTTTCATTGCTTCTGCAATTTTAAGTGAACTATCTTCTGCTAGGCACCGAACAATGTGAGATGATTTTGTTCTTGCACAAGCATATTTTTCCGCAATTTTCGAATCAGGAAACATCCGCTTGAACAAGGGACCGTGGTCTGCTACCGCTAAGGGTAGTCCGTGTTCTATTAAAAACTCAGTAAATAACACCTCAGCATTTATAGTATTCAAGTCTGCACTTGAGCTCTGCTGTAAATAAGAAGTTACCTTAGTATTAGAGTTCGTAAGGCGAGCTAATTCGATGTGTTTCCTTGTTTTCATGTGTTTTTCCACATCAAATTTACCACCATGACCAATGCTAAAATCGTTTCCGCACAGTCTGCAATGAGCATGATGCTTTCCTAGAATGGAACGCTGTATTATGCCATTCATATATTCATCTTTGAATCTTTGGAGGACTCGTTGTTTTGCTTTTTTCTGATCCATCTGCGAAATTCTTGGGGAAACAAATGTGCTCTAACATACACAAAGACTAGAACCCATCTTAACATCTGAAGCCATTTAGCGCCAACGATTAGACGTCATGTGATGATGCCCTCGTCGTGTTTGGAGGATTGATTACATTTTGCTTTGTTTATTATTGACTTTTTCTAACCCATCTGTGAAATTATTTAAGAGATATTTTTTGCACTCATAAACGCATTGAGAATTTTGTAATACTTTTTAGCGCAAAAAAAACTTTTAGACTGGTTCTGCACTATACAAAATTATAACAAAGAGTATGTGCATAATGATTTAAACAAAATAGAAACCAGTCTGTTCTCTCCTCACTAAGCCGCTAAAAATAGAATATGAGGTCGAAAGTTTGAAAGTATCTTAGTAACATGATACATGTAGTTGCTATAAATAGAACATGAATATTAGGAAAGTCCACGGACAAGTATACTCGTATATCGTAGTTATGTAGAAGCGGGGTATTTTTTAATTAAAAATAAAACAGTATGTAAAAAATAAAGTAATGCTAATAAAAACGAAAAAAAAAATTTTTTTTTTTTTTTTTTGCAAGATGGATATATCGAAAAAGCGTAATCTATAAACGTTAACGCGTAACGCGGAATTTAGTGGGAAAAAGCGTAATGATTACGCCAAAAGCGTAATGGTTGGCATGTATGAGTAATCATTAAATATTGACTAATATCTAGACAGTAATCATTAATTATTGACTAATATCTAAACAGTTATCATTAATTGTTTACTGTAATATCTAGGCAGTAATAATTAATTGTTTACTGTAATGTCTAGACAGTAATCATTATTTACTGTAATATCTAGACAGTAATCATGAATTACAGTAACATCAAATAATAATCACTGTTTAATATAGAATATAGAGACTACTGGTAATCATAATTTATTTACTATATCTAGAGTAATCACTGTTTACTGTAATATCTAGCAAGTAATCACTGTTTACTGTAATATCTAGAGTAATCACTGTTTACTGTAATATCTAGGCAGTAATAATTAATTGTTCACTGTAATATCTGAAGAATAATCATTATTTACTGTAATATCTAGAGAAAATATAAATTATTTACTGTAGTAATGTAATAGTTCATACGAGTCTATGTTGTATAGAGTCCCTTTATGTAGTAGTTCATGTGAGTCTATATTTTATAGAGTCCCCTTATGTAGTAGTTCATGTGAGTCTATATTTTATGACAGAGTGCCCTTATGTAAAAGTGCATGTGAGTCTATGTTTTATAAGAGTCCCATTACATAATATTGCATGTGGGTCTCTATGTTATGTCATGGAGGGCACATTACACAGGTTTAAATGTGGTATATGAATTTTTTATAGTACTTATGACCTCTTGTTATTAGATATCTGAGTATTAGATACATGTATGAAGTAGCATGCAACCATCATAATAAGTAGAAGTATATATATATTCCAAAAACAAATACCGACACAAATTATGCAATAATATTTATGAGGCACTGACAATATATACATATGTAAGAACATTTTCACAGATAAGGGTCATGTTATAAATTAATTAAATCTTACATTCGAATGGACAATCTTGTACAAAAATAGTAATATACATTTTTCACTGAAAAATTAGACTATAAAAATAATAATGATTACTCAGAATCTAGTATCTTGCCTGCTGTGATGCACCCCACAATTAGAAACTGGTTAGACAAACCTTGCTGTAATGTACCCCACTGTATGTGACAAACACTGGTTAGACAAACCTTGCCGTGATGTACCCCACATTGTGTGACTTGCTTTGATGTATCCCACTGTATATAACAATAAAACACTAGTAACACAAGCCTTTTGGTGACAAGGTGGGGATGGAATTCAAATTTCATAACACAGGGTTAAATATCATTTTGTAGCACATGATATTTTGTAGTTCTTGTGTCCATGTAAATAAGGCAAATGAAGTAATAAATAATCTTTAGACTTTGTTTTAGCGCCTGTAGATTTAGGCACATTGGATTCAAAACTACTGTAAATGGTTCCGATATACTGCATGCATTCATATAAAATGAAGACAGCTCTATTTAATATGGAATTTCTTTTTCATCATGCTGAGTAAAGTTTGCTGTCACACAGGTAATGTTTTATCTTCATGTTTTAGGATGATTTTGTAGTGCAGGTAGTTAACTTTGTGTATTGTGGAAAAATTATGGAACATTTCCAATGGTTTATTTAAGAATAATGTTAATTTTATTGCTGTGAACTTTTAAATTTATAATACTTCTAAATTATATTGAACTCAAATAATAATTCTGACGGATAGAATTTTTTAGACTGGTCACCTTCAATTATCAGTGTACAGTTTTTTAAGTTTCCATTGTCACCATCTAAAACAAACCCCTGAAATGAATTATAACGCCCATTGTTAATGATGACACCATTACTAGAATATGAGACATATCTGTTCTCATCTGCTAAATGTGAGCTCAACAAAAAGTAATGACATTGAAAGGAGAAACATGTTCTGCCTTATAGGTGTCATTTTATTACAAGTTCACAACTTACAAAATTCCAAGTCTTATTATTGTCTAGCTATATAATAACAACCAATGACATAAGAATAATGCCATTTCTCTGACATTACACACACACACACACACACACACACACACACACACACACACACACACACACACTATAAATAAATATATGAGGATGATACCCCACAAGGTGTTTCATATGTTTTTTAAAAAAAACATAATTTAAATATTAAAACATCCCAGAGTTGCAAAAGTCTGAAGCTGTCTGCATTGGATCAAGGAGTGGCCAAATACCATACAATATAGCCCCAATAACAACCAAAATGACTAAGAAAAGCTGCAAATAGAAAAGTCTTCGAACAGATGTCTGTAGAGTGAGTGTCCTGTCCAGCAGCACATCAACCTGAAAGATAAAATAATGAGCTTTAATCTACAAGAATTAATAGTAGAACTTCAATTTCTTTGAAACCATGCATATATAAATTACTCTGAATTCACCATTATTTGTGGCAAACAAATTTTCATAGATTTTGTCAGTGCTTCAAAACATGACCAAGTGAACAGGACCCAAATCTGAAGAATCTAAGACCCAATCTAATACACAATAGTGTATTATAATGATATGTGATTTGAAAACCGTATAAAGTTACAATACTGATGAGACGTGATTAGAGCACCCTGTCAAGTTTTTGTATTTAGAATGAGATGTGACATGAGCATCCTATCAGACTACAGTACTGATGAGACGTGATTTGAGCACCATATCAAGTTAATGTACTGATAATGAGATTGATTTGAGCAACCGCTTCAGTTAATGTACTGATAATGAGATTGATTTGAGCACCTGCTTCAGTTAATGTACAGATAATCCCCAACCTTAATATTATATGACCCTGATACATCTGCTAATATATTATGTGACAGAAAATATCGGTGTATGTTATTTGCAATTACACACACCACACAGATAAGTGTGCTATTGGCAGTATATAATGGTTGTATTATACACTCTACACAGGTGAATGTGCTATTCGCAGCATATAATGGTTGCATATTAAATACACTCCATAAATATAAGTGTGCTATTAGCAGTATATAATGGTTGCATATTAAATACACTCCACAAATATAAGTGTGCTATTAGCAGTATATAATGGTTGCATATTAAATATACTCCACAAAAAAAATGTGCTATTAGCAGTATATAATGGTTGCATATTATACACACCACACAGATAAGTGTCCTATTGGCAGTATATAATGGTTGCATATTAAATACACTCCATAAATATAAGTGTGCTATTAGCAGTATAAAATGGTTGCATATTAAATACACTGCAAAAATATAAGTGTGATATTAGCAGTATATAATGGTTGCATATTAAATGCACTTCACAAATATAAAGGTACTATTAGCAGTATATAATGGTTGCATATTAAATACACTCCACAAAAAATGTGCTATTGGCAGTATATAATGCTTGCATATTAAATTCACTCCACAAAAAATAAATGTACTATTAGCAGCATATAATGGTTGCATATTAAATTCACTCCACAAAAAAAAAATGTACTATTAGCAGCATATAATGGCTGCATATTATACACTCCACACAGATAATAGTGCTATTATACCTTCTGTGAAAGCAAAGAGAATGGAACAGCATTGGACATGCCATTATATCCCTTGTCCTCAGGCTGTGCAATGGTCACAATACATCTCAATCTGGAACACAAGAAAATACATTATCACATGATTAGGCTAGGCCAAGCTGTATCACATGATTAGGCTAGGCCAAGCTGTATCACATGATTAGGCTAGGCCAAGCTGGTTTGAGATATGGAAATGTATTATGTCCATGATTCAAATGTAGCAACTGCATGTGACCACAAGTACAGGTTTTCTGATGTGATTATAAAAACTCATTTTTTTTACAAAAGTAATTACTTAATAGGCTTTATTTGTGTTACATGTTAACTCCAATCACATTTTGTAATTTAATTTTAATTGGTTTTTTTACATATCAGAGTTTGATAGAGACTTGCTGATTGAAACCAAAGGACTTTTATCCAAAACATTCTTTTCTAACATATACTGAACCAAAATATTTCTTATTTCTTGTTTTGTTAAGGAAACTTTTGCCTCCGAAAGATCATATTTTTGGGCAAGTTGAATTATATCATCTTTTTGGAACAGTCTAATTGTTCCTGAGTAGGATTTAAAAGAAAGATTTCCACTTTTGATGTGTACCTGAGGAAATTACTTACCTATGTTCCATAATAGATTCTTTGGTAACATTTCTCCATAACTCTGTGATATTCTCTGTTTCACCCTCTGCCATTCCCATTGCCATAATGAGAAATTTGTCCTTATGTGCTGTTGTGAAGTACTCTGAAATAAAGAATTTTAGTCACTTTATTAATAATTTGTGCTCATATGCAGCCTTGAAGAAATCTAAAATAAAGGATTATTAGTAACTTGTCATGCCAGGCAGTTTTAAAGTACTCTGAAACAAGAAATTATAGCTGTACTCTGAAATACACTGCCAGCAACATTTGTACTGGTAGTTCTAATATACTCTGTAATAAAGAACTATCACTCTATTGTTAACCAACTGTCCTTTAAGGCTGTTATGAAATATCATGCTTTCTATCAAAGTTGGGAAGATTTTCTTGAGTTTTTTGTAAAATAAGTTATTTAAACATTTTTCTATTTTTTTTAATGGTTGCCTATAGCAGATTAGCATTGCTTCTATAAACTTCTAATGGTCTTTGATCTAGAATGCTGTCAAAATTTGATCTAATTCTACTGATTACTGTCACAGAATTAGGCGAAAATTGAACTAATTTTTGTTCTACTTGAATTGCAAACGAAACTCACCATTTTCTTGATTTCGTCGTACACGCATTACCTGGGGTGATTAAGTGGCGTGTAACGATTTGCATGTGCCAATTTGTAATTTACATGAAATCCGAAATACTCGTTGTACGTGGTGCACGTCAAGCTCGATGTGATTTATGTTCACCTATAGAGAGTATATAAGACTAAGGATTTCTCATTATTATTTACGGGAACCCAAATATCTAATCGAAGGATAGATTACCTCGTCTTGCAAATCTCCAGCCAAAGGGGTGAGTGTTAAAATTACATTTCGTTTTATTGTGAATTTTATTCAGATTATCATTTCGTATAATGATGCCTTTATTGCAATGAACGTGGAATATTTGGAATTACTAGTCACTTTTAGACTTTAAATGAAATATCGTAATCTACAGCTTAGATTATTTTTGAGACAACTATTATTAGTCTGGTTTTGTTTATTATAGTTGATTCCGGAGATCTAATAACATCGTTGATTCCGTAGATCTGATAACATCTGACAATCACTGATTCAGTCTGATTCCGTCTGATTCCGTCGTTGATAACATCTGATTCCGTCGTTGATACCGTAGAAGTACATCACTGATAGCGCATCTAATAACATCGTTGATACCGTCTCTGATACCGTAGCTGCTAACATAGTTGTTACATTGTTTCTGATACCGTAGCTGCTAATAACATCGTTGATACCGTAGCTGCTAATAACATCGTTGATACCGTAGCTGCTAATAACATCGTTGATACCGTAGCTGTTAACACATCTGATACCATCTTTTGATAAACGTCTTTGATATCGTTTGATTTGTTGTGGGACATCTATTGTTTGTTCTGGAACATCTCTGTATAAATATCTGAATGTGCTTGTGCCGTTAATTTGTGCAAACGGAATTGAAGTATCTGTCTGTGTGTCGAACTGTCTGTTCGTCAACATCTGTGTAACGTGTAAATATCCGGAAAGCTAGAAGTCCGAGTGTAGGAGCTGTCTTAGAGTTGTAAAACGTCCGGGTAGACATCTAGGGGAGTGAGGAACCGTTGGTTCGGGTAGATGTTGTATGCTGTCTGAACGTATAACTGTGGTGGATCCGTGTAGGGTAACGTCCGATAATAGTATTGGTCAACCCTCGGTTCTCGGGGAAACTGGGAGACGATTCAACTGTTGCTGAATCGTGCGGTTATGCAGGGGAGACACATAGGTGTATTGAAATTGTAATATAATTTAATACATTGTTGTATTTGCATGCTTATGTCAGATCGCAATAATATTTCAAGTGATCACATAGATATCAATAAAAGCTAGCAACTTGATTGAATACAAGTATATGATCGTGCTAGTTATCGCAATCCATCGTGCGATAGATAGTTTGTCGTTTGTGTTTATTTTTTTTTCGTAAATCATTCTTGCATTTATTTAACTTTCGTAAAGGATTCTTGGATCTGTGTATAATCCAAGAGATCCCTTTACATCTGAGATTCCTTTTGTATTGTTATTTAATTTGTTCATGTATTGTGAATGGTTGTGAGTGTAATTGTGGGTTGAGTGCATGAATTATTGTGTTGTTACATCTGTATTTTTTTCATTTATAATTTATTACATAAATTTATATTTTCTTTCACAAATTGTGTTTGTATTGTTCATTTAATCCACCCTCCTCTCAGTAACAATTCTGTTACAATTACCAGTATCAACATTTCATGGATCTGCATTGTTTGCATAAATTTTCAATCAATTATGCCAGGAATTGTTCTGTAAAAAATTTTTTTCAATCAATTATGCCAGGAATTGTTCTGTAAAATTAGGTTAGATATAAATTTTCAATCAATTATGCCAGGAATTGTTCTGTAGAATAAATTTTCAATCAGTTATGCCAGGAATTGTTCTGTAAAATAAATTTTCAATCAATTATGCCAGGAATTGTTCTGTAAAATTAGGTTAGACATAAATTTTCAATCAATTATGCCAGGAATTGTTCTGTAAAATAAATTTTCAATCAATTATGCCAGGAATTGTTCTGTAAAATAAATTTTCAATCAATTATGCCAGGAATTGTTCTGTAAAATTAGGTTAGACATAAATTTTCAATCAATTATGCCAGGAATTGTTCTGTAAAATAAATTTTCAATCAATTATGCCAGGAATTGTTCTGTAAAATTAGGTTAGATATAAATTTTCAATCAATTATGCCAGGAATTGTTCTGTAGAATTAGGTTAGATATAAATTTTCAATCAATTATGCCAGGAATTGTTCTGTAAAATTAGGTTAGATATAAATTTTCAATCAATTATGCCAGGAAATGTTCTGTAGAATTAGGTTAGATATAAATTTTCAATCAATTATGCCAGTAATTGTTCTGTAGAATTAGGTTAGATATAAATTTTCAATCAATTATGCCAGGAATTGTTCTGTAAAATTAGGTTAGATATAAATTTTCAATCAATTATGCCAGGAATTGTTCTGTAGAATTAGGTTAGATATAAATTTTCAATCAATTATGCCAGGAATTGTTCTGTAAAATTAGGTTAGATATAAATTTTCAATCAATTATGCCAGGAAATGTTCTGTAGAATTAAGTTAGACATAAATTTTCAATATGCCAGGAATTGTTCTGTAAAATTAGGTTAGATATAAATTTTCAATCAATTATGCCAGGAAATGTTCTGTAAAATTAGGTTAGATATAAATTTTCAATCAATTATGCCAGGAATTGTTCTGTAAAATTAGGTTAGATATAAATTTTCAATCAATTATGCCAGGAATTGTTCTGTAAAATTAGGTTAGATATAAATTTTCAATCAATTATGCCAGGAAATGTTCTGTAAAATTAGGTTAGATATAAATTTTCAATCAATTATGCCAGGAAATATTCTGTAAAATTAGGTTAGATATAAATTTTCAATCAATTATGCCAGGAATTGTTCTGTAAAATTAGGTTAGATATAAATTTTCAATCAATTATGCCAGGAATTGTTCTGTAGAATTAGGTTAGATATAAATTTTCAATCAATTATGCCAGGAATTGTTCTGTAGAATTAGGTTAGATATAAATTTTCAATCAATTATGCCAGGAATTGTTCTGTAGAATCTAGGTTAGATATAAATTTTCGATCAATTATGCCAGGAAATGTTCTGTAAAATTAGGTTAGATATAAATTTTCAATCAATTATGCCAGGAATTGTTCTGTAAAATAAATTTTCAATCAATTATGCAAAGAATTGTTCTGTAAAATAAATTTTCAATCAATTATGCCAGGAATTGTTCTGTAAAATTAGGTTAGAAATAAATTTTCAATCAATTATGCCAGGAATTGTTCCGTAAAATTAGGTTAGATATAAATTTAGGGATCCATTCATTTTCCACAGTGCAACCAGACATTCTGATCATGGGTACACATAAAAACTACTGTTTGTAATAAATACTCATTAAAACAAGTAACTGTTTCAAATTTCCATATGTCTCAATTTGTGCCAGCAGCAAACCCTAAGTTTATCTTGATGATTCGCTATGGTGGGGTGGGTTGCTTTTCAGACAAAACATACATGTACAGTGATCATGAGTTAGCCACATTTGCACTATGGTATATCAAGCCACTTAAAAGTACATCAGTTAGGCAAATGAATTCTCTCTGTTCTGTTGATACTAATAACTGTTTCAATTTATGTTTAGCTTCCTGACTGCCAGCCAGTCCTTTATATCAACACTGTAAACAACTTTATGTTTTGTGGCACAGTTTTTAATTTACATATACATGTAAGCAATCTGGAGATTATTCCAACCGAGATTATTTCAAAAGAACATACTCCATTGATTAGTATTGCCATGGGTTTCTTATACTGAGTCTAGCACACCCTGTACTAAATAAAGCCACCAAGAACTGACACTGAGATACATTCAAATGATGCGGACAACCCAATCAAATATAGTTAACAAGAGGGCTTACTTAGACTGATGGAGTGGTCTAAACTTTAAGCAATAACAGGCATCATTTGTGAAGGAAAAGTTCACTAAACGTGAGTCTTACTCTGAAAACAGTAACATAGGAAATAGAGACTGTCTAGGTAAACTAATTCAAAAGAATGGCCACTCTGAGATTTATGGTGACTAATCTTGTAAAGCGGAAATGGAATTGTTACCTTCTATTACTGTAATTATGTTTAAGTGAGCTATGACATGTATTTGCATTTACAGAGTCTCCTCACTTAACGACCAGGTTTCGTTCTTACGACTAGGTCATTAAGCGAATTGGTCGATAAGCGAGGAGTTAAAAACATCGACTGCACTATAAGCGAGGGCGCGACTTACCGAGGGGCCTAACGAAAACAACTTATAAAGAGATGGGAGATCGACCGAGGCGAAGGGGGGGGGGTGCATTGTTAAATACTCGCTTTTTAATCGTGCTGAAAATAACTGTGAATAAATATTTATTTATAAAGGTGTTATTCGTTTTTCTTTATAAATTAACTTTAATTTCTGGATAAAATAACTTGAAAAGATCGTAAAAACGAACATTACATGTACATGTATTCCACAAGGTATCAGTGCTCTTAACATGTGCATCGTTGAACTCATTGTGTATTACGTCACTGATTTATTTGTGTTCATTTGGATACATTCTAGTTTTATTGTTCTTTCAACATGAATCAAGATTTCTTTTATCAAAAAAGCTAACATTCATATCGAAAAACGACAACGTCGAAACTTGTGTTGCTCTAAAAAAATATATATATATCTGCTATCACTGAACCAGGTGTACACAGCATCATCTAATTCTGTGTCATTTGCAGTGCGTGCCCGTTTCCGTTTAAATCCCTCATCAGAATCAAATTCGTGCAAATAATCCCGAAATTTATGCTCATCCTTGAGCCAACCTCTGAGTGTCGACTCGGCAAGTTTAAGTTCACTACAAACTTTTGATCTTGATTCACCATTACGAACTCTTTTTCTTGACAGTAAGCTTTTCATTCCCCGAGAACACCTTTCGTTTGATTCCATTGCTCTCGATGATCACATTTAGCGATGCTGACGATAAAACGGGCGACATATCAAGGTTTCATTAACTAGTTCTGATCACAATTTTTTTTTAAAATTTAAAAATATTTTCTTTTTTAAAAAAAATGGGATCCGCGCCGGACAACGTGAATTAAGCGGGTTAGCTAGTTATCAGTGCGCGTGTTATCGAGGGAGCGGTGTACATGTAAATGTATTACAGAACATACAAATACAATCAGCAAAAATTATGAAAATGATGTACCAAAACTCTTACAGTTTATTCGTTAAAAAAAAGACATTCATAATAACATTCTAGTCATCGAATCCTTCAAAGTGAAGTAGTGGTTCCATGTCATTAGTGTCATCATCAGAGTTATCAGCAAGGGTATCAGGAGCTCTAGAGGGACTGGGTAAAGGAGATGACGGTGAGGAAATTAAAGTACTTGTAAGGGTAGTGGTACATGTTGTAGCCTTCGAGAAGAATCTCGTCAGTGTGGTCTGCTGCGAAAGTTTCTTTTTTTCTTCATAAATTTCACGGTAGCATCGTAAAAGTTCATTCATTTGCCATTCGACTTTCGTGAACCGTTCAACATTGGGATCCATACCCTCTAGTTCTAGCAAAGCCGCATTCACTTTCGAGAAAACACCAGCTAACCCCTTTGTAGTGAACTTCTTTTGTACTTCTTCCATTCTTTCCTCTTCTTTTTCTTCTTCTTCTTCCAAGTGTTGCTGCGCTTCCAACTCTATTAAATCTTCGTTAGTTAGCTCTCCCTCGGCATATTCCTCTAGTTCTTCAATATCTTCCACTTCAGCATCTAAATTAAGGATGTTGGCAAGTTCCACAGTTCTTTTATGTACGAGATCAATACTATTGTCTTTGTCAAACCCTTCAAAATTATTCACGGAAATCTTTAGGCATTTTTTCCATATGCCTTGCATACACTGTTCTGTCACTCCCTCCCAAGCTGATTCAATGTTCTGTATGCAGTGTCAAATATTGTACGATTTCCAAAAATCACGAAGGGTTACTTCATGACTTTCTGTTACTGCTACAGCTTTGGAAAAAGTTGTGCGCAAATACAATGCTTTGAACGTAGCAATAGCCCCCTGGTCCATCGGCTGTAGGATAGCAGTCGTATTTTTTGGCAGATACACTACCTTTACATCTGGGTTTAAATCATCAAGATGCTGGGGATGGCCTGGGGCATTATCAAGCAGGAGGATAACTTTAAAGGGAAGGCCCTTTTCCAGACAATAAGGCTTGACCGAGGGTATGAAACAGTTGATGAACCAATCCTCAAATAAAGCTTGCGTCATCCATGCCTTCTTATTCGTACGATAGTAAATGGGCAGCGTGTTCTTATTAACCTGTTTCAATGCACGTGGGTTCTCAGAGCGATAGATGAAAAAAGGTTTTAACTTGAACCCAGCGACATTTCCTCCTTAAAAGCCTTGAAACCGGGCATTGTTTTATCTTCTTTGTGTATGTAGGACCTTTCAGGCATTTTTTTCCAAAAAAGTCCGGTTTCATCTACATTGAAGATCTGTTCCGAACTGTAGCTGCCTTTCTCGATAATTTCTTCAGCAAATTTTTCTGCTGCCTCTACGTCAGCGCTTGCTGCCTCACCGCTGATACTCCGATTATGCAGGTTGAATCTCCGACGAAACCATTGAAACCATCCATGGCTTGCCGTAAATGTTTCCGTCGATTCTTCGACTTCGCGCGCCTTCAGAGTTTCAAAGATACTGCGTGCCTTGGCTTGAATTATTAAAAGGCTCATCGGCATTCGTTTTTGCATCTGGTCATCAAACCAAATCGCCAGTAATTTCTCCATTTTACGAATGAGTCCTTTCCGCTGCCTAGTTATTATGGCTTTAAATCCTGCCGATGCTTTCACTGTCTCCTTCACTCTATCTTTATCCTTCAAGATGGTCAAAACGGTCGAATGCGCCAGCTCCAAGTCATGCACTATCGAGTTTAACTTTTTTACCAGCTTCAAAATCGTTTATGATCTTCATTTTCATCTCAAGATCGATGGCCTTCCTTCGATTCTTGGCGATTCCTAAAGATGATGTCGTGTTCTTCCTTTTCGCTGACATTTTGTACTATAGGGTGTACAATAAAGTACAAATTTATAAACAAAATATTTAGTCCTGGAGACTACGAATGATTCGTGTACATGTACTTGTACTGCTGACCAACTGCGGCAACGTGACTGATGGAGTAATCGGATTTCCTGCGCTAAAGAACAGGTCGTAAGTTCGCGCAGTCGTTAAACAGCTCGGTCGTTAAGTGAGGAGACTCTGTATTACAATGCCTGTGTTAGGATGTGGATTTGTTTTTATTAGTATGAACAAAGCATAGATTGATGATTATTTGAAGTTAGACCCTTAGTCATATACATTTTTCTTAATTCATATGATGCATGTGGTATGCATGATTACTTTACTATGTTGTAGGTTAACCTGTAGGAATATATCATTGTTTAGATGGTCTATGTGTGTTAACATATTCATAGAAGTAATATTATTTGTATGTATCAGTAGAAGGCATGTACAAGTTATGCAAGCTGTTATTTGTTGTTGTACATAGAACCTTATAGGATTATTTGCACATGGAAATTCTGTGAGATTTATGTCCTATGCTGTATTTCTAATGGATAGGATGTGAGAGAGTTATGTCCCTTGCTGTATTCCTAATGGAAGTCTGTAAGAGAGTTAGGGATGCAAGAAATTATGTCCCTTGCAGTATTCCTTTAGAAGATTCTAGGGTGCTGCACTAGGTGGTAAAATAGTAGAATGAGGAAGAAGGAGAAAGCAAGAGAGATAATAAAGGAGAAAGCAAGAGAGATTGGAAAGCAGGAAGCACAATATCTTGTACAAATATGAAAGCAATATCTGACAAATCTGGCTAAATGCTAGTGATTTCTGAGATTTTCTCTACTAAAAGGCTAGATTTAAGTGATTTCTGAGATTTTCTTTAAAAAAGGCTAAATACTAGTGATTTCTGAGATTTTCTTTGCTAAAGACTAACTACTAGTGATTTCTGAGATTTTCTTTGCTAAAGGCTAAATACTAGTGATTTCTGATATTTTCTTTACAAAAGACTAAATACTAGTGATTTCTGAGATTTTCTTTGCTAAAGGCTAAATACTAGTGATTTCTGATATTTTCTTTACAAATGACTAAATACTAGTGATTTCTAAGATTTTCTTTACAAAAGACTAAATACTAGTGATTTCTGAGATTTTCTTTACAAAAAGGCTAAATACTAGTGATTTTTGAGATTTTCTTTGCTAAAGGCTAAATACTAGTGATTTCTGATATTTTCTTTACAAAAGACTAAATACTAGTGATTTCTGAGATTTTCTTTGCTAAAGGCTAAATACTAGTGATTTCTGAGATTTTCTTTACAAAAGACTAAATACTAGTGATTTCTGAGATTTTCTTTGCTAAAGGCTAAATACTAGTGATTTCTGAGATTTTTTTTACAAAAAGGCTAAATACTAGTGATTTTTGAGATTTTCTTTGCTAAAGGCTAAATACTAGTGATTTCTGAGATTTTCTTTGCTAAAGGCTAAATACTAGTGATTTCTGATATTTTCTTTACAAATGACTAAATACTAGTGATTTCTAAGATTTTCTTTACAAAAGACTAAATACTAGTGATTTCTGAGATTTTCTTTACAAAAAGGCTAAATACTAGTGATTTTTGAGATTTTCTTTGCTAAAGGCTAAATACTAGTGATTTCTGATATTTTCTTTACAAAAGACTAAATACTAGTGATTTCTGAGATTTTCTTTGCTAAAGGCTAAATACTAGTGATTTCTGAGATTTTCTTTACAAAAGACTAAATACTAGTGATTTCTGAGATTTTCTTTGCTAAAGGCTAAATACTAGTGATTTCTGAGATTTTTTTTACAAAAAGGCTAAATACTAGTGATTTTTGAGATTTTCTTTAATAAAGGATAAATAATAATATCAAATGACTGCTCAGAGTTTTGCTAGCAATATGTGTTGTATAGCTTTACAGTGCTGTTTAGACAATGTTCCATTAACTATTTTACATCACTACACTCATCTTATAGAGCCTTTATTCCCGCACGCACACAGTTTTTATGCTGGAATAACTATTCAAAACACTCTAAGCAGGTTTTTATGTTGTAAATAGGACAGTCTGTCAAGGCTACAAAACTTGTCTGCCCACTGCCCTGTTAGACACAACAGCAATTTTTACCTTGTTGTAGGATGACAACTACTTCAACACTTGTCCCAGCTTTTACTACACCAAAACTCGGTCGAACTCTGTACTTTTCTGGAGAAGTCGTCTTGACCTTCAATAGAAGTTGATTGTTATGTGAAAATAATCTGCATCATGTGTTGGAAAAACGCTTTCAATATACACATGCACAGTCAAATGTTACAAAACCCATTAAACCTTATATATATATATATATATATATATATATATATATATATATATATATATATATATATATAGAGAGAGAGAGAGAGAGAGAGAGAGAGAGAGAATTAGATGAAGAAGGAAACATTAAACAACTGACCTGACTTAATCTTTATTATAAGGTTTAGCTCCAAGACTTTATAAAACGTTCCCTTCCTCACATTTGTTATCTTGCAGAGGTTTCACTTCAAAGGATGTTGTTGTATTAATGTTTAAAGCTATTTTTCAGCACAAGATAGGCTATGCATGGCAGTTAGTATTAGTGGTGGAGGAAGAACCCAAGAATACCCCAGAAAGAACCACCGACCCACGAGAAGCTAATGGCAAGCTTTCTCACATACCCACATTCGCTGAATCCAAGACTCGAACCCACACAGACATGGCTGTGACCCATAACGGAGAGCACTTTAGACCACTCGGCCACTTGGAGCTCCCGTCAAAGGATGTAGTTTTGTTGTACCTTATGATATTAAGAAAACAACTATCAGTTTTCCCTGTACCAGATAATACTGGTAGTCTTGGATTGAGTCAAATTATCATTTCTCAACATTGCAACAGAACCCTCAGGGCTCATCTTGGGGTATTGCTCATGAACCAGTCAGTGAAGTAAAGGAACAGCTAGTACCCTTATGTGAGCTGCCGTCATAAAAATCACTATGGTAAAGGCTCTGGGAGTTGAAGTTAAGCCACAATAAAGATCCCAAAACTGAAGAAGTTCCTGTCCCAGACAAAACAGCTAACTTTCAAGTGGGCTTTGATGCTGAGAATGTGAACATAATACATGTAAAGTGATTACACAGTCCTTCATCATAATGGTGTTCCTGACTGAGGCAGTCATCTCAAATCTTCTAATGTTCTCACCCTTACCCTAATTTAGATGGGCTTGCACCTCTTCCCACAGAGATATCAGTTGTGACTGGAGGAATAGAATTAAGTCCTTAAAAAAGGTTGTGGGTTCTAGGAGCAAAGATGGCAATCCTCCCTTATTGGGAAAAGGAAACAGGCGTCATCCAAGAAATCCAACCAAGTTCATATGGACACTGGAAAGAGACTGTTGCAAAAGATGCTGCAACTCATTGGGGGAGGGTCTAACTGTATCTGTATACATTCTCTTATGGGCCTCCTGAACCCTCAGCATGAGAATGAAAAGCAGAAAAGGGATTCAAAATGGTGATCATTTCAATTTTGATTGTTTCCACATTTAAACAAGGAGAAGTTCTAGACCTGCCAGAAGTTACAGGCACCATATGTTTTGGTTGAGACCATGTTCAAAAGCATAGACTATGGGACAGACTGACCTTTCTGCCATCTGGTTCCTTATTGTCCTTTAGATAATTTTGGATTCAGTTCACCATTGTTCTGGAGGCAGGGAAGATCTATAGCACACCTGCTCTGCTGGTCCATGGATCCACAGCAAAACCATCCATTTGGAAACATGGCCAACTTACCATCAGGGGGTGGAAGTCCCCAAGCTCTTTACAGGAGACATCAGAAAGAAAGGGTTATTAACCCAATCCCTTTCCCATAGACCAGTTCTCGAGATTTGAAGGTAGATCTCAATAGAGACAGAAAGGAAACAGAGAGAAAGAAAGGTATTCAAACTGGTACATTTGTCCAGCTGTCTGTCCTTTAGAATAATGTTCAGAACAGTCCAAAGACTGATCAATATCAAAAGGCAGATGTACAGTGTATATTGATTGGTGCTTTACATCTGACAGTCTGTGTTTGATGACTGGCTCAGTGCTCCATGATCAGTGACCCAAGATAGAAAATAGATGACTGTACATTTGGAAATGCCATCGATGAAGCAGTCAACTTCCCAACACATTGTAGCATAGAGACAGGTTATTTTCATATACCAGGAAGAACCATAGCAGCCTCTCAATGAGTCTAGTGACTTCAATACACAGGAAAAAGCAATCACTGAAGTACAAATGCCATCACTTAACCAGGCAATTTCCATACAGCAGGAAAAGCCATTACTGAAGCACTCAACTTTCTGGAAATGGAGTGGTCATCCTGAGAAAATGTGTAAGACTTCTTCCTGGTCTTTAAACCTGGCTGCGCCACAAACAACAAATATGTGTATACTTGTGCACGACAGGTAGGTGTGGTGTCATATATATCTTTGAACAATATTTTGAAATAGTGTGTTCAGTTCATCCTATGCTGTAAAGTGCTTTCAATGCATAGACAATATCTGTATATAAATGCCTCACTTAAAGTCTTTAGATTACGGAACGTCTTCAGTGAGAAATCTACTTTAAGGACAAGCACATCTTCAGCTGTAGAGGTTAGTGAGTTATTAATTTCTTGTGTATACATTATAACTATTGTACAACCACGTTTATCTTTGTATAGTTTCTATATAGATTCAGTCTATGTGGTATAATGCAAATATTTTCTATTCTTGTAAGTGACTTAGCAAGAGATTTATATTAGCAATATAAAAATGCATTTTTAAAAAATGTTTAGTACTGTAGGATTTTTATCGAGCACAGTTCAGTTCACTTCTGAAATTGTGTTGTGTTTTGTAATTATTGTCCCCATAATTTAATCTGTATACCTTACAGTATGTAATGTCATTATGTTTTATCATATATGCCTGTATCATGCATAGTACACAGCAATATAAATATATTCAGCTGACCAGTGTGACTGGAGTGATAACTGACCAAAGTTCAACAGCTGTAGAGCTGACGAGAGTGATGAGAGTTATCAGAGTGATTGGATTCAATGTGGTATCAGCTGCAGAGTACGCCATGGAAGTCGACCATATCAGCTGTAAAGCATTACCATAGCAGCCGTAGAGCTGAATAGTGTTGCTGATAGAGTTGCAGGTGATTGGGCATTGCTGACTGAGATTGGTGGGCACTGATTTCTTTTTTATCCAGCCTGGAATACTGATGGCTTGATTGACCAGTGTGACTGGTAGCTGAGTGTGCTGGTGCTGGAGTGTATAACTCCATACATGTAATCATTTAGTTGCAGGCTAATTTTTTGGGAATAGTAAAACCCAGTTTGTTTTGGGGACTGTAGAGATAATTTGTATATCTGTTCCTTTCTGTTTACATAATTTCACTACTTTTGAGTGAATACATTTGACTAATGAGTAAAAACTGCATTTTTTACTGTTTGAGTAAAACATATCATTCTTTTCATGGTGAAATCACTGTGAATCATTCACTGCTTGTCTTCGTACAGTGTAAGGTCATTTATTTGTATTTTCATTATTAAGTCTGTGTGTTTTATGTTAATTGATCAAATATTTGAATCATATACATGCATATATTAATAATAATTAATTTCTCATTCAAATCATTTGTCAATAAACATTGTATTTGTATCACCATCAATGTTGTGTTGTAAATCCAAACTTCCACCTGGTTATCATGTTACACAAGTGACAGATGCAGTTACTCCAATACCTCCAATTACTAATTAGCTAATTAGAAGAGCAAGTAATGATTTTGGATTGGGGACTAGCATCAGGAATAGATAACTGCAATGCAATAACATTGATTATTGATTGATTAGGATTTTTAATGCAGCTTTAACAATTGTTCAGTCATATCGCCATGATGTCTAAAGTGAGACAATTTATAGTGATGTCTAACACTGGGGCATCATGCCACAGACATGTAGCATGATGTCCCACCCAGTGACATTATCCTGACACCAGGCCGACCAGTCCTAACACTAACCTCTTATTGCTGAGGGCGAAGTGAGGCAGCTGTTAGTATAATAACAGCACACAATGTATTATAACTGTTATTATAACATCATACCATCAGTCATGTGTATTCACTTTTTATAAAGAAATTCTTACTAAGAAGAAAAAGAAACAATTAAGTTCACTTTTCCCATTTGTGCAAAAATTTTATGTGAATGAGGTATGGACACCATTTTGCACAAAACACTGACTTGATATGTTCAGTTCACACACTGAAACTAGAGCCTGGTACATGCACTAAATTGGGTCTAAAACGTTTTGCATTACTTTCTTGTATAATAAATGCAAACAAGTTGTAAATTTGTTTCTTTGATGCTTTCTTTCTTTCTTGATTATATTTCTCTACTCCAGTGCAATGATACAATGTTATTTTCTTTACAATGTGCATAACACTATTTGTGCATAACTCTCATTTTAGTGACCTCGAGATTACAGAATTCAAAAGAGTAGCGTAAACAATGGAGCTGAACTTAAAGCAGTCATTTAAAACTTTAAATGAATTCTCCATTAGAACTTTTGATGGTGGTTGCCTATATTCTTCATTTACTCTTCTGTGAAACTTAGAATCAAGACTTTAGAGTGATGCAGTCAAACCTGAGAGTTGAATGTTTGGTCATTAGTAACTAGTAAATGTCATCAAATCCTGATAAGCTGGCTTGTTGAGGCTACTTCATCATTCAATAATTAAGTCTTTTATTGAGTTAGAAAAGGGTCAAAGATCGAAATTATTCTTGTGTTTGGATTGATATGCAGACACACAGATGGACAAAGAAAGAAATGGATGCAAATACATACCAAAAAATTAGACGTTAAAGTACCACCAAGTAAGGCACAACAAAAATCAATGTTGCCATACAATTTATTATACACATTTATTATAGTTCCTAGATGGCTATATAAAGCAGAAAAGTTCTTCAGTCATATGATGGTTTCTACCAAGAAAGGTTCAACAAAATAATACACATATTCTAAATACCTTGTAGGCTACAGAATAAGGGAGCGTGTTCTTCAGTGATATAATAGACCCTGCTTCCTTCCCTCCACTGTCAATAATAAACACAAGCTCTTCAGCTGGGCTGAAAAAAGTATAGATGTTTCTGGTTAATATTTCAAACATGACCCTGTGTAATCATCTAAAATTTAAGATTATAAACAACTACATGCTCATTCTTTCTACTAAACTGTTTGCATCTTTATCCTTAATATAATAACCATTCTAATCAATGATAATGTTTTCATATAAAGATTCCGTTTATCATCACTGGCATCAATAGTTATACCAAGTAAATTTTCCTCGGATTTTCTTGATGACATATTTCTTCAAAACCTAATATAATCTTCAATCTGAAAAGAATATTTAAAATACAAAGAACATGTTTTAAAACCCTCATTATCACACATATTAAATGATGTTGCTGTCACTAGATGAAAAAAAATTAACACATTCCAGAACCTAATGATTATACTACCGCATATACTCACAATACGCAGAATAATTTAGGAAAAAAAAAATAAAGCCTGTAGTGGGGGGGTGTCTGCTTATCTGCGGGCTAAGATCTAAGTCTGAAAATTGTAATTCTTTTTATTCTCGGGAATGGCAGAAAAGCAAAGCAGCATTAGAAGAAATGGCAAGAATCAATCAAGAAAGTTTGCGTTGGACTGGGTCGCCTCTTTCCCTGAATTGGAGAAAGAACTCGATGATTTTTAAGTGAATGGCAACAAAATGGATACTTTGTCACATGAACTGCAATTTGTCTGCATGCTATGGCAAAAGATGACTTGAACAAAAGACCATGTCTTGAGCAAGAGACCAGGTACACTTCTTCAGAAACCTTCAATGCTTGTCTGGGTCATGTTTCAAGCACACTAAACAGATGAAGTAAAAAAGGCCACAAAGAAAATGAAAACAACATTGGCTGTTATACCAGGAGGTTTAACATCAGTGTTACAACCTCTTGATGTCTGCCTTAATAAGCCATTTAAGGACAAGTTATGAAAGATGTGGTCTGAATGGGTTTGTTCAGGTACTGTGAAGATAACAAAAGGCAGGAATTTAATGAAGCCGGACATCGACTTGGTCGAAAGTAAGTCAAAGACACATGGAACTCAATTTCATCGGAAATTATTGCAAAAGTGCCGTTTCAGCAATACCATGGATGAAACTGAAGATGCCATATTTGAATCAAAAAATGACGAGGACACATTATTAGATGACCATGATGACACTGATGATGTATACGATGACAGCACACCCATAACAGAAGCAGAGTTTTATGAAACGTTTGGCAATTCTGATACTGCGCCAATTTTTAAGGATTCTAAAAGTGATAGAACTTTTATAATTTATGATTTTAGAATGAGGATTTTTAAAATTTCAATTAAGACTTAACACTAAAGATAAATTGTTTTTATTTCAACATATTAATTAGCTTTAACTTTCATTTCTATTAAGTTTGACAATAGTATTTAAGTACTCTGATTTGCCTAAATAAATGTATTTGGAATTCACTTTGTGCATCTTTTTTGATGTAGTCTAGAACTTATGGGATGACTTATACGTGGGTCATGCACTTTTTCATATTTTTACCTGTCCAGCTGAGGGAGGGGTTGGCTTTTACGTGAATGGGCTTATATGTGAGTATATATGGTATGTACGATCTGAGGACTTGATGTAAATAATTCATAATCAAAATAAAATTTATTAACATGTATGATATATTGTAATTTAATTCATTAAATATAGTTTGAGTAACACATAGTGCATTCTTCTCTGGTCCCTCGTTGGGCCCCTCTTTGTCTACTATGGTTGCTCTGCCAGACATGATGACATTGTAGCCAGTATTTATAGGTACAATCAAGTATCTACTGAATCTAGGAATTTGTGTGTTATTTAAAAGGTTTTTTAACATGTATTTTATTATCTTCTTTTGTTCCAGTAACCAGGTTGTTGTTCACTGCTCTGTAACAGCACTTTCATACTTTATGTCATAGGAAATGGTAACTATGTGTATTTCCCAAGGATACAATAAGGTCACTGCTCCTGGCTGGCATGGGATGGCATCAAATCTTGAGAACCTTGGATTATCAATCTAATACTATGACCAAATGAGCTACCTTATCTCCATAAATTATAAGTCTTGTCTTAATAATCAATCTAATACTATGACTAAATGAGCTACCTTATCTCCATAAATTATAAGTCTTGTCTTAATAATCAGACGCCTTCTAATCCAACTGTCATACACATTTCATAAATTTAAGTTTGAAATTAAAAAAAAGTAAAGTTTTACTTCTGAACTGATACAGTACATTGATATTTTAAAGATGCCAATAATGTCCAGTGATATAATATAATCTTACAATAATGTCCAGTGATATAATAATAATCTTACAATAATGTCCAGTGATATCATATTAATCTTACAATAATGTCCAGTGATATATTAATCTTACAATAATGTCCAGTGATATAATATAATCTTACAATAATGTCCAGTGATATCATATTTATCTTACAATAATGTCCAGTGATATAATAATAATCTTACAATAATGTCCAGTGATATAATATTAATCTTACAATAATGTCCAGTGATATAATATAATCTTACAATAATATCCAGTGATATAATATTAATCTTACAATAATGTCCAGTGATATAATATTAATCTTACAATAATGTCCAGTGATATAATATTAATCTTACAATAATGTCCAGTGATATAATATTAATCTTACAATAATGTCCAGTGATATAATATTAATCTTACAATAATGTCCAGTGATATAATAATAATCTTACAATAATGTCTAGTGATATAATATAATCTTACAATAATGTCCAGTGATATAATATAATCTTACAATAATGTCTAGTGATATCATAATAATTTTACAATAATGTCCAGTGATATAATAATAATCTTACAATAATGTCTAGTGATATAATATAATCTTACAATAATGTCCAGTGATATAATATAATCTTACAATAATGTCTAGTGATATCATAATAATCTTACAATAATGTCTAGTGATATAATATAATCTTACAATAATGTCCAGTGATGTAATAATAATCTTACAATAATGTCTAGTGATATAATATAATCTTACAATAATGTCCAGTGATATAATATAATCTTACAATAATGTCTAGTGATATCATAATAATCTTACAATAATGTCTAGTGATATAATATAATCTTACAATAATGTCTAGTGATATCATATTAATCTTACAATAATGTCCAGTGATATAATATTAATCTTACAATAATGTCCAGTGATATAATATAATCTTACAATAATGTCTAGTGATATAATATTAATCTTACAATAATGTCCAGTGATATAATATTAATCTTACAATAATGTCTAGTGATATAATATAATCTTACAATAATGTCTAGTGATATAATATTAATCTTACAATAATGTCTAGTGATATCATATTAATCTTACAATAATGTCTAGTGATATAATATTAATCTTACAATAATGTCTTGCGATATCATATTAATCTTACAATAATGTCTAGTGATATAATATTAATCTTACAAGAATGTCCAGTGATATAATATTAATCTTACAATAATGTCTAGTGATATCATATTAATCTTACAATAATGTCCAGTGATATAATATAATCTTACAATAATGTCTAGTGATATCATAATAATCTTACAATAATGTCTAGTGATATAATATAATCTTACAATAATGTCTAGTGATATCATATTAATCTTACAATAATGTCCAGTGATATAATATTAATCTTACAATAATGTCCAGTGATATAATATAATCTTACAATAATGTCTAGTGATATAATATTAATCTTACAATAATGTCCAGTGATATAATATTAATCTTACAATAATGTCTAGTGATATAATATAATCTTACAATAATGTCTAGTGATATAATATTAATCTTACAATAATGTCTAGTGATATCATATTAATCTTACAATAATGTCTAGTGATATAATATTAATCTTACAATAATGTCTTGTGATATCATATTAATCTTACAATAATGTCTAGTGATATAATATTAATCTTACAATAATGTCCAGTGATATAATATTAATCTTACAATAATGTCTAGTGATATATTAATCTTACAATAATGTCTAGTGATATAATATTAATCTTACAATAATGTCCAGTGATATAATATAATCTTACAATTATGTCTAGTGATATATTAATCTTACAATAATGTCTAGTGATATAATATTAATCTTACAATAATGTCCAGTGATATAATATTAATCTTACAATAATGTCTAGTAATATCATATTAATCTTACAATAATGTCTAGTAATATAATATAATCTTACAATAATGTCTAGTAATATCATATTAATCTTACAATAATGTCTAGTAATATAATATAATCTTACAATTATGATCCATATGAAATGACAAGACATCAAAGTTTTTACATCACAACTACTGTAAACTTATATTTTACAGCTTTTCAATATGGTGGTTTGCTGATGACCAAAACTTTCACATGATTTAAAAAAATATGTAAAAATTATATTCCCCACTCTTTATATTTGACAGTAAAATTATTCATGATGAAATGTACAAGTTTGTTTTCAAGATGCTGACATACCTGCCATAACATGACCTGTCATGCATATGAAAAAAACATTTTCTTCCAAATACCCACAACCTGGTTGTATTTAAAAAAAATACTAAAATTTCAGTAATCTTTAAATATGGAAATAAAAAATCCACCACTTGGGTATATGCCCACTGTATGTTGCATTTATAACAGTAACCCGTCATGATTGGAGCTGATGTCAAACTATCCATTGCACAGTTTACAAAGCAGTAATTGAAAGATAAGGAGGTTAAGTATACAAATCACCATTTTACATATTACTAAGTTGATAATAATAGTTAGTGAGTTGAGTTTGATGACTAATGGTGAGTGAGCCCACTGTACCAATTTGCATGGGTAAATATCATTAAGTGGAACAACCTTGTATAGGTAAATCAAAAAGACCCATATACGACAACAACGTTGCATAGGTAAATCAAAGAGATGCATATAGGAGAACAACCTTGTATAGGTAAATCAAAGAGATCCATGTGGAAAACAATGTTGCATAGGTAAATCAAAGAGATGCATGTAGGAGAATAACGTATAAGTAAATCAAAGAGATGCATGTTGGAGAATAACGTTGTATAAGTAAATCAAAGAGATGCATGTAGGAGAATAACCTTGTATAGGTAAATCAAAGAGATGCATGTAGGAGAATAACGTTGTATAAGTAAATCAAAGAGATGCATGTTGTAGGATAACCTTGTATAGGTAAATCAAAGAGATGCATGTAGGAGAATAACATTGTATAAGTAAATCAAAGAGATGCATGTAGGAGAACAAACTTGTATAGATAAATCAAAGAGATGCATGTTGTAGGATAACCTTGTATAGGTAAATCAAAGAGATGCATGTACAAGAACAAACTTGTATAGGTAAATCAAAGAGATGCATGTAGGACAACAATGTTGTATAGGTAAATCAAAGAGATGCATGTTGTAGGATAACCTTGTATAGGTAAATCAAAGAGATGCATGTTGTAGGATAACCTTGTATAGGCAAATCAAAGAGATGCATGTAGGAGCTCAAGCTATCAATGTTGACAAGTTTGTGAATGGTGGCAACATTTCTTTAAAGTCAAATTTTTGTTTTAATAATGCAAAACATGATTATTTCAGTTTTTGGAATATTGTTCAAATTATTCATTTCTGAAGGCAATTTAGGAAGCAATTAGGTATCAACAAAGCAAGCAAAGCTACGCCAAATGAAATGCTTCCTGTCAAAGTTGATGTCTTATCAAGTGGTTGTTTACAAGTTGTAAGTTGTTGCATATTTAGTAATTATGGCAGATTTACGTTTGTACAAACCTGAAAGACCTCTATGCCTGATTACATTCTGTCTAATATGGTTTGATTCTGTAGGGCACTTCTTTGCAACAAAGTCATTTACAGGGTTTACTAGTTTTGGCAATGGCAGCCATATTTTATTGAGGTTCAGCATCATTTACATAAAACTGCAATTCTACTATGCCATGTTCCTTTTTGTTTAATTGGTCAAACTCTGTTGAGTTTTTATTGAAAATAAGTTGTTGAAAGATTTTAAAGTTTAGTAATGATGACTATATCTGATGGTGGATCATCATTAGTTGAACAAATCAGACAGATCTTCGTGCCAGGAATCTTTCTGGTAAATTTGGTCAAATTCTCTTGAGACTTCATTGAGAAATTGTTGAAGGGTTTTTAATTATGGTCATATTTGACAGCGGATCATCCTTATTTTAACAAATCTTAAAAGATATTTGTATGCCATGATGCTTGCTGTTAATTTGGTCAAATTCTCTGGAGTAATTTTTGAGAAAAACTGATAAAATATTTCAATTCTTAGTAAAGATGACCATGTTTGTTAACAGCTTGGTGTCCATAAAACAGACTTTATGCCAGAATTCTCCGCACAAAATCATGTGTGAATTGGTCAAGAAGCATTTTAAGAAGTTGTAAATAACAACTGTAATTGTAAATTGCATGAACTGCAACCATATTAAAAGCTATGCAATCAGGTGTGCTAAACATATGGACTTTTCTTGATGAATTACCTTACTGTTAATAGCCTCCCAATAAAGGAGTTATCTTCCCTGTTCTCTCTTTTGGCATAACCAATAAAGGAGTTATCTTCCCTGTTCTCTCTTTTGGCATAACCAATAAAGGAGTTATCTTCCCTGTTCTCTCTTTTGGCATAGGCTGAAGTGGCAAAGTTGCCTGGGTTGACACCGGCATAGGGGTAACTGACATTACTGCCATGGTCGACACTACCAATGAGGGCACCACCTGGTTTCTGCGTCGATCTTGCAAGTATGCTTCCCTGAAGATAAAAGAAAAGGTTGCATTTATCAAAAAATATGTTTCCTCTTTGTTGGAGATGAAAAGGTCTTGAATCAACCTGTTACATTTCATACAAAAAAAAAAAAAGCAGTTTGTACAATTTAGTTATGAAGTGTCAAGGATATCAGATACAATAGTGGGTCACTCTGTATATTTAAATGAGCAAACCCTGTAGGCTTTTTAACCAAAAAATCATAAATTTTCTGTTAACACTGTCATGTGATTATACTGTAAACAGTTTCGTATATAAAACTAAATTAAATGAAGATAGCATAGTTCTCATGACAACTCAAAACCATTACCACTAGTTCAGTCAGTCATAATTACCACTAAATGTCTGGACCAGCTAGTTTGGGTAAATGGTCTCGTAATACCATCAAATGCTCCATCTTTACTGGTAAATGGTCTCATAATACCATCAAATGCTACATCTTTTACAGGTAAATTTTGTCATACTATCATCAAATGCTACATCTTTACAGGTAAATGGTCTCATAATACCTTAAAATGCTACATCTTTACAGGTAAATGGTCTCATAATACCATCAAATGCTACATCTTTTACAGGTAAATGGTCTCATAAAACCATCAAATGCTACAGATAAATGGTCTCATAATACCATCAAATGCTACATCTTTACAGGTAAATGGTCTCATAATAATATCAAATGCTACATCTTTACAGGTAAATGGTCTCATAATACCATCAAATGCTACATCTTTTACAGGTAAATGGTCTCATAATACCATCAAATGCTACAGCTTTACAGGTAAATGGTCTCATAATACCATCAAATGCTACAGATAAATGGTCTCATAATACCATCAAATGCTACATCTTTACAGGTAAATGGTCTCATAAAACCATCAAATGCTACAGGTAAATGGTCTCATAATACCATCAAATGCTACATCTTTACATGTAAATGGTCTCATAATACCATCAAATGCTACATCTTTACATGTAAATGGTCTCATAATACCATCAAATGTTACATCTTTTACAGGTAAATGGTCTCATAATACCATCAAATGCTACATCTTTACCAGTAAATGGTCTCATAATACCATCAAATGCTACATCTTTACAGGTAAATGGTCTCATAAAACCATCAAATGCTACAGGTAAATGGTCTAATAATACCATCAAATGCTACATCTTTACCAGTAAATGGTCTCATAATACCATCAAATGCTACATCTTTACTGGTAAATGGTCTCATAATACCATCAAATGCTAGATCTTTACAGATAAATGGTCTCATAATACCATCAAATGCTCCATCTTTACAGGTAAATGGTCTCATAATACCATCAAATGCTACATCTTTACAGGTAAATGGTCTCATAATAATATCAAATGCTACATCTTTACAGGTAAATGGTCTCATAATACCATCAAATGCTACATCTTTACAGGTAAATGGTCTCATAATACCATCAAATGCTTTATCTTTACAGGTAAATGGTCTCATAATACCATCAAATGCTACATCTTTACATGTAAATGGTGTCATAATACCATCAAATGCTACATCTTTACCAGTAAATGGTCTCATAATCCCATCAAATGCTACATCTTTACAGGTAAATGGTCTCATAAAACCATCAAATGCTACAGGTAAATGGTCTCATAATACCATCAAATGCTACATCTTTACCAGTAAATGGTCTCATAATACCATCCAATGCTACATCTTTGCTGGTAAATGGTCTCATAATACCATCAAATGCTACATCTTTACAGGTAAATGGTCTCATAATACCATCAAATGCTACATCTTTACAGGTAAATGGTCTCATAATACAATCAAATGCTACAGATAAATGGTCTCATAATACCATCAAATGCTACATCTTTACAGGTAAATGGTCTCATAATACCATCAAATGCTAAATCTTTACCAGTAAATGGTCTCATAATACCATCAAATGCTACATCTTTACAGGTAAATGGTCTCATAAAACCATCAAATGCTACAGGTAAATGGTCTAATAATACCATCAAATGCTACATCTTTACCAGTAAATGGTCTCATAATACCATCAAATGCTACATCTTTACTGGTAAATGGTCTCAATACCATCAAATGCTAGATCTTTACAGATAAATGGTCTCATAATACCATCAAATGCTCCATCTTTACAGGTAAATGGTCTCATAATACCATCAAATGCTACATCTTTACAGGTAAATGGTCTCATAATAATATAAAATGCTACATCTTTACAGGTAAATGGTCTCATAATACAATCAAATGCTACAGATAAATGGTCTCATAATACCATCAAATGCTACATCTTTACAGGTAAATGGTCTCATAATACAATCAAATGCTACAGATAAATGGTCTCATAATACCATCAAATGCTACATCTTTACAGGTAAATGGTCTCATAATACCATCAAATGCTACATCTTTACAGGTAAATGGTCTCATAATACCATCAAATGCTACATCTTTACAGGTAAATGGTCTCATAATACCATCAAATGCTTTATCTTTACAGGTAAATGGTCTCATAATACCATCAAATGCTACATCTTTACATGTAAATGGTCTCATAATACCATCAAATGCTACAGCTTTACCAGTAAATGGTCTCATAATCCCATCAAATGCTACATCTTTACAGGTAAATGGTCTCATAAAACCATCAAATGCTACAGGTAAATGGTCTCATAATACCATCAAATGCTACATCTTTACCAGTAAATGGTCTCATAATACCATCCAATGCTACATCTTTGCTGGTAAATGGTCTCATAATACCATCAAATGCTACATCTTTACAGGTAAATGGTCTCATAATACCATCAAATGCTACATCTTTACAGGTAAATGGTCTCATAATACAATCAAATGCTACAGATAAATGGTCTCATAATACCATCAAATGCTACATCTTTACAGGTAAATGGTCTCATAATACCATCAAATGCTACATCTTTACAGGTAAATGGTCTCATAATACCATCAAATGCTACATCTTTACTGGTAAATGGTCTCATAATACCATCAAATGCTACATCTTTACCAGTAAATGGTCTCATAATACCATCAAATGCTACATCTTTACAGGTAAATGGTCTCATAAAACCATCAAATGCTACAGGTAAATGGTCTCATAATACCATCAAATGCTACATCTTTACCAGTAAATGGTCTCATAATACCATCAAATGCTACATCTTTGCTGGTAAATGGTCTCATAATACCATCAAATGCTACATCTTTACAGGTAAATGGTCTCATAATACCATCAAATGCTACATCTTTACAGGTAAATGGTCTCATAATACCATCAAATGCTACAGATAAATGGTCTCATAATACCATCAAATGCTACATCTTTACAGGTAAATGGTCTCATAATACCATCAAATGCTACATGTAAATGGTCTCATAATACCATCAAATGCTACATCTTTACCAGTAAATGGTCTCATAATACCATCAAATGCTACATCTTTACTGGTAAATGGTCTCATAATACCATCAAATGCTACATCTTTACAGACAAATGGTCTCATAATACCATCAAATGCTACATCTTTACCAGTAAATGGTCTCATAATACCATCAAATGCTACATCTTTACTGGTAAATGGTCTCATAATACCATCAAATGCTACATCTTTACCAGTAAATGGTCTCATAATACCATCAAATGCTACATCTTTACAGGTAAATGGTCTCATAATACCATCAAATGCTACATCTTTACTGGTAAATGGTCTCATAATACAATCAAATGCTACATCTTTACCAGTAAATGGTCTCATAATACCATCAAATGCTACATCTTTACAGGTAAATGGTCTCATAATACCATCAAATGCTACATCTTTACTGGTAAATGGTCTCATAATACCATCAAATGCTACATCTTTACCAGTAAATGGTCTCATAATACCATCAAATGCTACATCTTTACAGGTAAATGGTCTCATAATACCATCAAATGCTACATCTTTACAGGTTAATGTTAAAGTAAGGAGAAAAATGGTAGCCACACTAATATAATTTTTGTGTGTGATTAAACAAAAATATCACATGATATCTGTGGAGAAGTAAAGTTCTGTGAAAATTATGAAAGCTAACCTTATGAGTAAATACACCTAAATGTGATGAGGTCACTAAGAATTTACAAAGATTAAATATGACTGTGACTATTGTAAAATGCCTGTTGAGTTACAAAGTGAACATGGAAAGAAACCAAGTTTCATGTCTCTATCACAAATGAAAAAGGAGTTATAATTGTGAAGAAAAAAAAAGAAATTAATGAGTGACCTTGACCAAGATGATAAAACCGTCACTATTATGCATGAAATGCCATCGATCAGAGAAAAATAAATGTACCACAAACCTCAAACATCTCAAATTTGAAGATATAAAGTAGGCACTACTGTGATCATACCTGTAACTTTGACAGGAACTCAAATGTAGAATGAAATACATCTGACAACAACATACAAGTATACCAAATTGTACAGATCATAAGTTAAAGAATGAAATACATCTGATAACAACATACAAGTATACCAAAATTGTACAGATCATAAGTTAAAGAATGAAATACATCTGATAACAACATACAAGTATACCAAATTGTACAGATCATAAGTTAAAGAATGAAATACATCTGATAACAACGTATGTATACCAAAATTGTACAGATCATAAGTTAAAGAATGAAATACATCTGATAACAACATACAAGTATACCAAATTGTACAGATCATAAGTTAAAGAATGAAATACATCTGATAACAACATATGTATACCAAAATTGTACAGATCATAAGTTAAAGAATGAAATACATCTGATAACAACATACAAGTATACCAAATTGTACAGATCATCAGTTAAAGAATGAAATACATCTGATAACAACATACAAGTATATCAAATTGTACAGATCATAAGTTAAAGAATGAAATACATCTGATAACAACATACAAGTATACCAAATTGTACAGATCATAAGTTAAAGAATGAAATACATCTGATAACAACATACAAGTATATCAAATTGTACAGATCATAAGTTAAAGAATGAAATACATCTGATAACAACATACAAGTATACCAAATTGTACAGATCATAAGTTAAAGAATGAAATACATCTGATAACAACATACAAGTATACCAAATTGTACAGATCATAAGTTAAAGAATGAAATACATCTGATAACAACGTATGTATACCAAAATTGTACAGATCATAAGTTAAAGAATGAAATACATCTGATAACAACATACAAGTATACCAAATTGTACAGATCATAAGTTAAAGAATGAAATACATCTGATAACAACATATGTATACCAAAATTGTACAGATCATAAGTTAAAGAATGAAATACATCTGATAACAACATACAAGTATACCAAATTGTACAGATCATCAGTTAAAGAATGAAATACATCTGATAACAACATACAAGTATATCAAATTGTACAGATCATAAGTTAAAGAATGAAATACATCTGATAACAACATACAAGTATACCAAATTGTACAGATCATAAGTTAAAGAGCAGAAGGGAAAATCACAAACAACATAAAACATTAATATTGGCAGTCGACCTTGACCTTGAATATGGTACATACAAAATATGCATATGTGTTCTTTTAATCTCATATGGTTCTGATGTAGTAGAAAGGGAATGAAAGTAATATACAAGTATAATACTGACCCATGACCTTGCCTCGCATGATAGAACCCAAAATCTAATATGTGAAACACCTGCTAATGAAAATAAAATAGTATGCCAAGCTCTAAACCTCAAAACAATTATTTTAAATAACAGAGAAGAAGGAAAATTCTGATTGAAAAATGAAATACTGATACATGACAATGACTTTAGTGATACGATTGCCTAATTTTTTTATACGAGACAGTTTCCATTATGCCTAATCTTTTACATGAGACAGTTTCCATTATGCCTAATTTTTTACACGAGAGTTTCCATTATGCCTAATTTTGTACATGAGACAGTTTCCATTATGTAAAGTATACCAAGTTTCATTCTAAAGCTGAAATGGGTCACAAGTTATAGTGGAAATTGTTTTAAATGGAAAACTGACAACACTGATTTGTGAACTTGAAAACAAAACCACCAATATGTTACAGAGCACACTCTTCAATGATAATATATCTGCAAGCCAAGTTGAATTCCTTAATCTCAAACAGCTCTGAAGTTATTGAATAGAATAAAGATTTTGCTAGAAAACTATAAAGTTATAGTCTTCATGTTTCAAAGTGGTATACATGTACAACACACATTAAAATGATGATGTATAAGTTACCAAGTTTCATTCCTTAATCACAAACTTTTCCTATGTTATAGAGTAGAATGGAAAATGTAGCCATAATCTTGACCTTGACCCAATATGGTCAACACACCTTCTAACAATGACACATAAATATATAAATGTTTATCCCTTGCTCTCATATGGCTTCAGTGTTAAAAGTGAATGGAAAGTGTGAGGGAAAACTTAAAATACTGAGTAATGACCTTGCCATTGAATATAGCCCCAAAATATATGTGGTGTTCAACAAACCTTCAAATGATGATATACTGGTGTACCAAGGTTAATCCCATAACCTTAACATTAAGGGTGAAATAAATGGGTATCAGGTAGATAGATGAAGATATTACGACCTTCCCTTTTTGCAAAAAAGATTGGGGGAGGGGATAATTTTAAGGTCAGTGGTACATGCACTACTGACCATGCACTAGCTAGTATCATGACCATTTATCAGAGATCACTCAAATTCTACTTTAACTGTTGACCTTATGAGAGACAAATGTCATGACAGGGACTAAAATACCATAGATGGCTGTGATAATTTTTCATGATATGCACTTTATTGGTTCAAAAGTAAAAACTGTATACTGCACAATGTACAATTAAACTAATTTGTGCAAGTTCTCATGTATCAATGCTCTCCAGATCACAAATTTAATATGCTTTTGCATGATTCCAGCAATTGCATCCTGGAAGCATTTATTGACATGCATGTCAAGATAATTTCAAATTATATGACAGAAGTTGGTGGCATTTAAAATACTGATTAACCGTTTCTACTATGAGAAACTTTGTAATCTATTGTATGAAGAAAGGTATTCATGCTAGAACTCTACTCATCACATCTGGTCTGATATGGTGGGACTGTTTTAGGACATTATTCTATGACAGCTTATTTATACACTGGTAATAGCTAGCCATACTTGATAACAGATGAGTATCTCTTGTAAGTTTTCCCCCTGGCAAAATCACCCTGTTGCTAAGGAAGCCATCCTAGACAACTTTAATAAAGCTTGTCCAAAAGTAACATTCTTACCATGTTTCATCAGAACTGGCCAAGACATTCTCACAAACATGTTTAACATGTTTGCTACAAAAGTAACACCAATGCTATGTAAACCATGTCAGACATGATTTTGACAGTATATCCTAACAAACTCTCCACCCAGGTTTGATCACAACGGGCTAACCATTTTGTAAGACATTTAAATGAGGCTATTCATATGACTTATGTAAGTCAGTCTATGGAAGACATATTTGTTGCAAATATTGACATCCTATACATAATTTTGTACAAAACATGTTCTAAAAAATAGTTTCATCAAGTTTTAACGAAACTGATTCAGTTTTCTGGAGGAGCTGAAAATAGGTTTAATTATGGTTCCAAAAGAAGCCATAGAATGTAATTTTGACAGAACAAACACTCCCACCACATCTGATTAAAATCTGGTTCATCTGTTTTAGAGAAGAATTAAAAAATATGTTTCCAAAATGGCTACTAAGGGAAATCACACTGCTGATAGGGAAGCCCCCATAACACAATTTTGATATAATATATCTAACGAGTTTGACCAATATGGACTCAGTTGTTCTGTAGTAGAATCTGAAAATATCTGCCATTTGGTTGCTATGAGAATCATAGTACTGCTAAGAAAGCCACCTGGATCCAATTTTGATAAAGAATGTTCTAAGAAATAGGTTTTCTGTACAGTTGCTATGGAAGATACACCATTGCTAAGGGAGCCAATCTTGACATAATTCTGAGTTCCTGTTTAAGTAAACAATAGCTTTTCAATATGGTTGCTAACTAACCAACACTGGTTGCTTTTTAAGCCAGTCAAAAATCACAATTTTCATAGAACATGTCTGTGAGGATGGACTGAAATTGATCCAGTGCTTCAGCTGATAAAACCAGAGACAGGTTTTCCATATAGTTCTTATTAAGGCCACACACTGGTAAAGGAGTCAGTCGGAACACTAGAGATGGGTTTTCCATATGATTCTTATCAAGGTCACAACATTGGTAAAAGAGACACTCAGAACACTAGAGATGGGTTTTCCATATAGTCCTTATCAAGGTCACAACACTGGTAAAGGAGACACTCAGAACACTAGAGATAGGTTTTAAATATAGCTATTATTAAGGTCACAACACTGGTAAAGGAGTCAGTCAGAACCCAATTTCAATAATGAATGTCCTAAGAAACATTTGTATTAAACTTGATCACAAGTGGCTCACTTTTTGACACAAATGTTTCTTAGTATATGCACAACTGAAACTTATTTTTTGAGGAAAAGTAAAAACTAGGTTTTCCACCCACCTGCAAAAAACTCCACATCATACTTAGGGAAAACAAAGGAAATAAATTTTGCATTAGCATGTGATAATTAATTCTGCTCTGAAGTGTCATAAGAAATGACTTATTCTAGGGAAGAAACTGAAAATAGGATGATCAAGATGTACCCTGAACACATATTTTATATAGAACATGGCCTAAGAAACAGTCCTAGAAATTTCGGTCACTGTAGGTTTGATTTTGCTGATTTAATGCCATTTCTCACTACATTATGGTTATACATGGTGACCAATATATTTTGTGAAGAAAGAATACTGAAGAAGCATTGTGGAGAAGTTTATATAAGCACATGATAGACTATACATGACTGCTGGTATATTCATGAAGAACCAGGAAAGAGCCAGAATGAACCATCAATCCATCAGAAAACTTTCTGGCAAACTTTCTCAAAAACCCCTTTTGGCAAAGACAAGACTTGGACCCACATAGACAGAGATGGGATGTGTGAATAATCTATAAAGTGAGCACCTGACACCACCTGGCCTGCCAGAGAGCATCTAACACCACCTAGGCCTCAGCCATTGATAAAAAGTAAACACAATACTTAGGTCTTCTCTGGTTTCTAAGCAATCTATACCACTTTAAAGCAGCCATTCATAACAAAATATTTAAGAGCTTATGACAAATAATAATCCCACCAAATTTGATCAAGCTGGCTGAAACAGCTTCTGATTTCACTTGAGCTTTTCTATTAAATCAAATCAGGCCTCTGCTATGGGCTAATGTCTTTAACCCAAAGTAGTAAAGACACATATTGAGAATCTTTGAAGAACATTTGACTAATATCTGGTGTACAACTATTCTATAACTTTACTGTCTGTTGGAGGAGCTAGGCAGGTTTTCAATAAACCAAAATTTCACTAAGGATTCCTGTTGCCATACTCATGGAGGCTGGTACACAGCTATTGTCCTTTTAGCAAAATTAAGCTAATATCTACAAAGTTGTTCTTCACACTCTTAGGTAGAAACCAGATTTTGGATAAATTTATGCTTAGCCGAAATTCGGCCAGTGTCTTTTAGAATAACCCCCATGTATGGCTGCAAAAGACCAAACTCTAGGTAACTATGATCAGCCAAAATTTGGCTAACTGTAATATTGTCCCTTTTTATAATGTACTGTAAAACCTTTAGGCAGAAACCAAATTTTGGATAAATGTATCCTTAGCCAAAATTTGGCTAGTGTCAGCAACAGCTTTTAGAATAAGCTGCATGTGTGGATGCTAGAACTAAAACTCTCAGAAGCTGTATAATTAGCCAAATTTGGCTATCCACAGCTTTTAGTGCGATCTGCATGTATGGCTGTTAGGGCTAAACATCTAATAAGCTGTATAATTAGCCAAATTTGGCTATCCACCTCAGTGTCTCATGCCATAATATACATATATGACCTTTAAGCAGAAACCAGTTTTTGGAGAAATATGTCTAGCAAATATTTGCTTAATAACCACAAGAACTACTGTCATAAACTAAAGGTGTGGATAAAAAAAAAATATTTTGGATAAGTGGATGATCAGCAAACATTTGGAAGAAATGAAAAAAAAAAATAGTATGTTACTGTATTTCTGAACAAGTGTTTATACAGTAGACTTATGCTGTATGGAACCCTTTTAATTGCAAGCGGAGTCTGGTAATAAGCAGTCAAAACCTGGTTTAGTGGCGACTTGCTTATAAACCTCATCCTTTCCCCTCTCAATTTTCTATCAAGTTTGCCTGCAGATGTTGACCACCTGATCAGTGACCACTGTTTTTGTTCCCATGGATCCTTGTGTATGTTTTTATGTTTCTTAATGTCATGGTGTTGTTTTTGTAGTAATATCATTATATAAATTGTAAAGTAAAGCACTTAGAGCTTCTGTTCTGAAGATTAGTCGCTATACAAAATCCTCATTTGACATTACTAATATATATATATATATATATATATATATATATATATATAGATATATATATATATCTCTCTCTCTATATATATATCTCTCTCTCTCTCTCTCTCTCTCTCTCTATATATATATATATATATATATATATATATATATATATATATATACACACACACAAGTTTACACCTTCTTAATGGTATTAAAAAACTTGCACTAAGACACATTTCCAGTGTCATGTGTGACATTTACCTTCTAAGAAGTCAGCCAATAGTGCTGTCTTTTTTATTATTATTATTATTATTATTATTATTGTTGTTGTTGTTACTATTAATATTATTATTATTATTTAATAACGGTAGTTGAATTAGAATACATATATATTAAATCTCCCAGGGTCTATTCTAATTTATATATCTATTTGAAAAATATATCATAATTACTTACCGACTTTGAAGCAATTATGTTATAAGATGCTTTTATTGATGTAGGATTCTGATCATCTATACTATCCATACTGAAGCTTCTGTGAAAACTGTCCTCCTGATCAGCAAATGTAACCTGTGTATGATAAATGTAATACTGCTGCACTGTACAGCTTATGCACGTGTTTTCTTATTGCCACAAAATTAATGAACCATGCAATTTCAGAACCCTTCAAATGATGCTTCTCCATGGCAACATGAATAATACAGGTCATGTGACCTACCACATGATCATTTGATAATACAAGTCATGTGACTGACTTGACAAGAGCATATATACAGGTTGTGTGATCTATGTAGCATGTCACATGTACATAAGACAATAGAGGTCACATGATAAAACAAAAGCAAACAATACAAGTCATGTGATCTTATCACATGTCCAACCATACATCACATTATACACTGAATGTGCAACATATAGTCAGTCACAAGGTCATATGACGTTGTGACTTGTAGGTGTCATGCTGTTGTCATGTCAGTCACATGACTTGTATTGTCATGATCATGTGATCTGTGTACTTCATTTTGCCATATCTACAAGTGACATTGCATCAGACAAGATAGTACATACAACATAACAGACACAGCAACAGCATACAATACAAATCATGTGATACTCATTACCCTTAAATGGCACAAGATGTTACAAAGTGAAAGAGTCACATGGAAGATAGGGAAAAAGCATTCAAATGTTAAAGGATATATCTGACATTGTAGTACATAAGAGTTAAGACAGAAAAAGATCACATATATCGGACAATATTTATCCTCTGATCAGCATTGCAACTACAACAATACTAGTCATGTGACCACTATTATGTCAAATGATAGACATATATGGAGGCAGTCTATAGATATTTTGAACTTCTGAGGCAGTGACAAGTTTAAGGTGAAGTTGCTATCTGCTGCATGCACAATGGAGAGAATGTTTGCATACCACTATGTTAGTTTTATGTACATTTCTTTGGATATTGTACTTGTAGAACTGTACATGATCTAGGCACACAGCAAACCAAATAGATTTCTCCATGTGCTCGAAAATATCAGCCTGAATTATCTTTAACAGCTACTAAACTACGGAAATAAATTTGGCCAAACTAGACAATACCAGCTTCTGAAAGTGCAATGAGCAAAATACCAAATAAATAAATTGTAAACAGTTGTTTTGGTATGTTTTAAACAATTTCCTTATGAAGTCCAGGAAGTAAAAATGACCTAACAGAGCTAGCTTTTTCTGCTAGGTGAATATCTGAAGTAAAATCAAGCTGTACACTCTCCACCGAAATTACACTCATCAATCATGCACCAAAATAATGGGAATTAAACATGCTTTGTAAATGTAAAGAAATGTAATAAAACTTTAATCTATCTTTTTGAAAGGCCAAGTCAGGGGATGGAGGAGGGTTAAATGGGTGGGGGAATTTAAAAAAGCTACAGATGTGCTGTTTTGATGTATATGCCAAGACCTATCCATTGCTATTATGCATATAGTACATTTTACTGCTAATGTCCATTTCAATTTTTTTTTTAAAAATTGATATTATGTATAGCACTTGTCTGAATTAATGTGCAATCTCTCTCTGTGATATAAATTTGTTGGGCTAGTTAGAGACCAACTATTTAACTTTAACATGTGCATACGTGCTAAATGGACTTTAACAGGTACATGCGTGCTAAATGGACTTTACACAGGTGCATGCATGCTAAATGGACTTTAACAGGTGCATACATGCTAAATGGACTTTAACATATGCATGCATGCTAAATGGACTTGCATGCTAAATGGATTTTAACATATGCATGTGTGGTAAATGGACTTTAACAGGTAAATGCGTGCTAAATGGACTTTAACAGGTGCATGCATGCTAAATGGACTTTAACATATGCATGCATGCTAAATGGACTTTAAAAGGTACATGCATGCTAAATGGACTTTAACAAGTGAATACATGCTAAATGAACTTATGCATGCATGCTAAATGGACTTTAACAGGTGCATGCATGCTAAATGGACTTTAACAGGTGCATGCATGCTAAATGGACTTTAACAGGTGCATGCATGCTAAATGGACTTTAACAGCTACATGTGTGCTAAATGGACTTTTAACAGGTGCATACATGCTAAATGGACCTTAACAGGTGCATGTGTGCTAAATGGTCTTTAACAGGTGCATATGTGCTAAATAGACTTTAACAGGTACACGCATGCTAAATGAACTTTAACAGGTGCATGCATGATAAATGGACTTTAACTGGTACATACGTGCTAAATGAACTTTAACAGCTACATGCATCCTAAATGGACTTTAACAGGTACATGCAAGATTAATGGACTTTAACATGTGCATACATGCTAAATGGACTGTAACAGGTGCATGCATGCTAAATGGACTTTAACAGGTACATGCGTGCTAAATGGACTTTAACATGTGCATACATGCTAAATGGACTTTGACAGGTGCATGCATGCTAAATGGACTTTAACAGGTACATGCATGCTAAATGGACTTTAACAGGTGTATGCATGCTAATGGACTTTAACAGGTACATACGTGCTAAATGAACTTTAACAGGTACATGCGTGCTAAATGGACTTTAACATGTCCATACATTCTAAATGGACTTTAACAGGTGCATGCATGCTAAATGGACTTTAACAGGTACATACATGCTAAATGGACTTTAACAGGTGTATGCATGCTAAATGGACTTTAACATGTTCATACATGCTAAATGGACTTTAACAGGTACATGCGTGCTAAATGGACTTTAACATGTGCATACATTCTAAATGGACTTTAACAGGTGCATGCATGCTAAATGGACTTTAACAGGTACATGCATGCTAAATGGACTTTAACAGGTGCATGCATGCTAAATGGACTTTAACAGATACATGCATGCTTAATGGACTTTAACAGGTGCATACATGCTAAATGGACTGTAACAGGTGCATGCATGCTAAATGGACTTTAACAGATACATACGTGCTAAATGAACTTTAACAGCTACATGCATCCTAAATGGAGTTTAACAGGTGCATGCGTGTTAAATGGACTTTAACAGGTGCATACATGCTAAATGGACTTTAACAGGTGCATGCATGCTAAATGGACTTTAACAGGTGCATGCATGCTAAATGGACTTTAACAGCTACATGTGTGCTAAATGGACTTTTAACAGGTGCATACATGCTAAATGGATCTTAACAGGTGCATGTGTGCTAAATGGACTTTAACAGGTGCATATGTGCTAAATAGACTTTAACAGGTACACGCATGCTAAATGAACTTTAACAGGTGCATGCATGATAAATGGACTTTAACTGGTACATACGTGCTAAATGAACTTTAACAGCTACATGCATCCTAAATGGACTTTAACAGGTACATGCATGATTAATGGACTTTAACATGTGCATACATGCTAAATGGACTGTAACAGGTGCATGCATGCTAAATGGACTTTAACAGGTACATGCGTGCTAAATGGACTTTAACATGTGCATACATGCTAAATGGACTTTGACAGGTGCATGCATGCTAAATGGACTTTAACAGGTACATGCATGCTAAATGGACTTTAACAGGTGTATGCATGCTAATGGACTTTAACAGGTACATACGTGCTAAATGAACTTTAACAGGTACATGCGTGCTAAATGGACTTTAACATGTCCATACATTCTGAATGGACTTTAACAGGTGCATGCATGCTAAATGGACTTTAACAGGTACATGCATGCTAAATGGACTTTAACAGGTGTATGCATGCTAAATGGACTTTAACATGTTCATACATGCTAAATGGACTTTAACAGGTACATGCATGCTAAATGGACTTTAACATGTGCATACATTCTAAATGGACTTTAACAGGTGCATGCATGCTAAATGGACTTTAACAGGTACATGCATGCTAAATGGACTTTAACAGGTGCATGCATGCTAAATGGACTTTAACAGATACATGCATGCTTAATGGACTTTAACAGGTGCATGCATGCTAAATGGACTTTAACAAGTACATACGTGCTAAATGAACTTTAACAGCTACATGCATCCTAAATGGAGTTTAACAGGTGCATGCATGTTAAATGGACTTTAACAGGTGCATACATGCTAAATGGACTTTAACATGTGCATGCATGATACATGGACTTTAACAGGTGCATACATGCTAAATGGACTGTAACAGGTGCATGCATGCTAAATGGACTTTAACAGATACATACGTGCTAAATGAACTTTAACAGCTACATGCATCCTAAATGGAGTTTAACAGGTGCATGCGTGTTAAATGGACTTTAACAGGTGTATACATGCTAAATGGACTTTAACAGGTGCATGCATGCTAAATGGACTTTAACAGGTGCATGCATGCTAAATGGACTTTATCAAGTGCATAAATGCTAAATGGACTTTAACAGGTACATACGTGCTAAATGAACTTTAACAGCTACATGCATCCTAAATGGACTTTAACAGGTGCATGCGTGTTACATGGACTTTAACAGGTGCATACATGCTAAATGGACTTTAAAAGGTGCATGCATGCTAAATGGACTTTAACAGGTACATGCGTGCTAAATGAACTTTACCAGGTGCATGTGTGCTAAATGGACTTTAACAGGTGCATGCATGCTAAATGGACTTTAACAGGTGCATGCATGCTAAATGGACTTTATCAGGTGCATAAATGCTAAATGGACTTTAACAGGTGCATGCATGCTAAATGAATTTTAACAGGTGCATGCATGCTAAATGGACTTTAACATGTGCACACATGCTAAATGGACTGTAACAGGTGCATGCATGCTAAATGGACTTTAACAGATACATACGTGCTAAATGAACTTTAACAGCTACATGCATCCTAAATGGAGTTTAACAGGTGCATGCGTGTTAAATGGACTTTAACAGGTGCATACATGCTAAATGGACTTTAACAGGTGCATGCATGCTAAATGGACTTTAACAGGTGCATGCATGCTAAATGGACTTTATCAGGTGCATAAATGCTAAATGGACTTTAACAGGTACATACGTGCTAAATGAACTTTAACAGCTACATGCATCCTAAATGGACTTTAACAGGTGCATGCGTGTTACATGGACTTTAACAGGTGCATACATGCTAAATGGACTTTAAAAGGTGCATGCATGCTAAATGGACTTTAACAGGTACATGCGTGCTAAATGAACTTTACCAGGTGCATGTGTGCTAAATGGACTTTAACAGGTGCATGCGTGCTAAATGGACTTTAACAGGTGCATGCATGCTAAATGGACTTTATCAGGTGCATAAATGCTAAATGGACTTTAACAGGTGCATGCATGCTAAATGAACTTTAACAGGTGCATGCATGCTAAATGGACTTTAACATGTGCACACATGCTAAATGGACTTTAACAGGTACATGAATGCTAAATGGACTTTAACAGGTGCATGCGTTCTAAATGGACTTTAACATGTACATGCATGCTAAATGGACTTTAACAGGTCCATGTGATTAATGACATAATGACAGAGTTTTATTTAAAATATTCAGGCACCTAAATAGCTTGTAAAAGAAAAAAAGAGCTGATTTTGTCCATCATATTAGCTGGAGAAAAAAAATTACACAAACGAAAAACAAATCCTGTTTGGAAAGAAAATCCCAAGCACCATCCTCCACACCTTAAGATTAATGTTCTGTCCAATAAGGAGAGTGCAGTAGGTTGGATAATGAATGGTTACCAAGACCTACATGACAAACAGCAACTAAACACATAAAAAGTCAACTAGATGTGAGAAGTAACTGTTTGCGGGATGTGACAATTATGGAAGACTTGACTGTTCTTTTGTAAAAGATATTTTTCATCTAAACTAATTTCTAATGCAAGAGACTAAGACTGACATGTTTTGTATTGGATATTTTATATGCACATATCCTGCTAATTTTAAGAGTTAGCAACTTGTTCAGAAAATCATGATTCATGTTGTCAGTAACATCTATAACTGACATCAATGACTGTAATTCAAGGAGAAGGCCTAAGGGAGAATTTAGTGGTATTTATTATCCTTCTGACCAAAAGGTGTGGAAGTATAAATGACCAGTCTGTCCAACGATATGGTAATTTATCCAATGAAGCTTTTGCTTAGTTTGTCTTTCTATTATCAAGCCTCAAATATGGTTTACCCATGGGTAGAGACAAAAGCCTACTGCTTCTCATACTGCTGGTTCAAATTCCAAGTGGAACTGAAAATGAGATTTTCATTTCTGTATGATAAGTAAAGTAAGTAAAGTTTTCTTGGCATCATGCATTTTTGACTATCAAATTGTGATAAGATGCTTAATAAAGAAAACATGACTTAAACATGACTGTTTGTGTTTAATTACGTGTAACATGCAATACACAAATGCTATGCTGGCCTTCATACCCATAACGTAATTATTTGCCAAGAAATGGGTGACCCATGGATTAAGTATTTTGAAAGTTAGCCCTAACTTCATAGTGTGGTGGGAGATAGCCGCTTATTTAAGTGACAAAATATTACATTCATATTAAGCTTGAATGAATAGCAGTGAATTGAATTTCTTTGAATTGAATTGATTTCTGTTGTTGAACAATATATATATATATATATATATATATATATATATATATATATGTAGTTTCAGTCAATTTTTGAGAATAAAGAAATTAAAATTCATAGACTTGTCTTATTTTTAGTATAAGTCTCTATGAGCTTTTTAATGTCATTCAATAAAGTTGTGATTATATCTACCTCAATACAGTGTTCATTTTATTTGGTGAAGAGATGTTGATAGAGGTGCTAATGTTGACAGTTATCTGCCGAGTTTTGAATTTCACTCCAATTAATACTCTTAGGAAAATAGCCATGTGATATAATGTAACCAATCACTGCTTGTCCGGGAAGCTGAACAAGTCGGATGGTGCTGAACTGATAACTCTACAATCAGCGACACAAACTGAGGTTAATATAAAATTTAATTATCATCATTAGTCCATTTACACTGTCATTAGCAAATCTATAAACATTATGTATTATGTCTAGTCCATTTACACTGTCATTAGCAAATCTATAAACATTATGTATTATGTCTAGTCCATTTACACTCTGTCAATAGCAAATCTATAAACATTATGTATTATGTCTTGTCCATTTACACTCTGTCAATAGCAAATCTATAAACATTATGTATTATGTCTAGTCCATTTACACTCTGTCATTAGCAAATCTATAAACATTATGTATTATGTCTTGTCCATTTACACTCTGTCATTAGCAAATCTATAAACATTATGTATTATGTCTAGTCCATTTACACGGTCATTAGCAAATCTATAAACATTATGTATTATGTCTTGTCCATCAAGTGTCAATCTACATTAAGTTGTAACCAAGACAGTTAAGCTATTGTGAAGTTTATATAACTACCGATGAACGCTGATAGCATTGAAAATATAGTGACCAGCACAAAAATGAAGAATACACTATTCCAAAAATACTTATACTATAAAAGAAGGCCAGCATATACAATCAGCAAGTGAAATTTAATTTTAAAAAATGTGAACTTGACAAATTTACTGTTTGGAATCGGTCATGTGATCTAGTGTCGACCAACTTGCCTTCAAATGCTTTGTAAAAATGATGTGAGTAACTATGCAGACTCAACTTTTAGCTCCTGTAGTCAAATGCTTTGCAAAGATGATATGATGGATAAGTACAGCAGATCATGCATTAAAAATAATATGATCGACCAATGTGGAATCTACAGTTGCTATGGAAACTGCAAGTTTTGCTCCTGTTTTCAACTGATGTCATTTGTTGTGTTCCAATTCATCCTTTAAACTGAAGTCTAGTTACAAGGAGCTCAAAATCAGTTCATCAAAATATCAGATACTAATAATGACTACATGATGTCCAGTGGCTGACATATCTTTAAAGAAATATATCTCTGTTATATAAAGCTGGTTAGCAATGTTGAAAGGGTGTCAAAATGAGCCAAAGGGTCTAAAATAAATATAGGCAAGTTAAAGCTACACATCGCTGAATGATACTGAGAGTGCAGACTGCAGAAAGTGAACAATGGGCCATGTAATATAAACATGTAAATAACTTTAATTTTTGAAAAATAAAATGGCTTTACTGTTGATACCAAAGAATAATATCGCAATACTTTAGTTTTCATAAATTTAAGTTGTTTATAATTTTGTATCATTTCACTTTCGGGTATGCAAGGCTAGAAATTATAATCTCAGAATAAACTAAATTAGGGTTAGCATTTACAAAAACATCATACATGTAAAATGATGTTGGTAAGAAGATGAGAGGGAGAAAGAAAATAAAATACTTCAATACATAAGATTTCATTATTTTAATTCCCTGTATCAACCAAGCAGATGAAATTACCTTCTTTCTTCCCTTAATGCCATCCCATTCATTTTTCCACTCTTGTGGGTCATATTTATACTGGAATTTATCCTGCAATAAGAGATGAATTTAGGTATTATTTTAATGTACACATTTTCCTTACCAACATATATGTTTTTGGATTTTACTATTTTTATGGTGCATCAGTTTTCATGTATGAAGTGATTGTTACAAACCAAAAATTCAAAGACCAAATGAAATAAGATCGATCTGTGAAATTATCTAGGACCAATCTCTTCTATCCCCCAAAAATTTCAGGTAATACTGTCTGAAACTGCCTTAAAGAATACGAGTAAATATCTCTTTCACACATCATTATGATACAGAAGCAGCATTTTAAATCATGTTATATGCAGCCATTTAAATTTGTTAGCTTCCAATGACCAGAAAACTTTCAATGGAACCTGAAACTACACAATACATGTACCATCATATGAAGGATACCAAATGTATGAAGTCTAAACAAAAGGGGCATGAAATTGCTGACCTGGCATCTTCCTTAGGGCCAATGGTACCCAATTAATCTAGGTCTGAATGATGCTTTTGATTAAAATTTCTTCCAATGCATCATTATCTAGTCCTATGTTAAAAGATCCCCGAGCTAGGATTCATTGGTCAAATTTTGTTTTGAATTTACATATTTACATTTTGTAAATGACTTCAAACTGGTGAATCAGCATCATTTGCATCAACTTTTTTTTATATCACATGCTATTTTTTAAACTTTCTATTTCTCTGGAGTGGCTTTTTGGAAGAGGTCATTTACAGTGATTTTACTATATTAGTACATGTAAATATGTACTAGTTACTACAATAATAATTGTGTAATAGTTACTACATTAGTAATTGTGTACTAGCTACTACATTCATAATTGTGTAATAGTTACTACATTTTAATTTAGTAATTGTGTAATAGTTACTACATTAGTAATTGTGTACTAGTTACTACATTTGTAATTGTGTAATAGTTACTACATTAGTAATTATTTAATAGTTACTACATTAGTAATTGTGTTGTTGTTGTTGTAGGGTTTAATGTCATTTTTCAGCACATGATAGGCTATACATGGCGGCCAGTTACTATAAATAACACCCATTTTTTCCATTCTATCAAACTCCTCTTTAACTTTATTCAGTAAAGGGATAGGAACCTTTCTTGGGGCAGATAAGGCATAAGGTTTGGCATTTTTGTCCAGAGTTATTTTATAGAACAGTTTTGTTTTCCCTAGACCTTTAAACAAGTTTGGATATTTCTTGCAATCATCCCTATCTAAATTTATGGATTTATCCTGACTTTTGCTTTTATTTTGTGAGTTTTTATCTGAGGCATTTACTGGGGATATATTTACATGTTCATTAATCTTGAGAAATTAAATTGCAGGCCTGCCCAAGAGTGCCTGATTCAGTCCTTTTACAACAAATATGTCTTGTACACTTAACACATTGTTTGATTCCAGTCCACATGTCAATGTTCCCAGCACTTTAAGTTAAGAGTCTCTAGGTCTATACAGTTTTCTGAAAAACTTGAATAGTTTGGGGTTTATGATTTTTCTTAAATTCCTCTAAGAAATTACATTTTCATCAGCTCCAGTATCAATCTTGAATAAAAGTGAAGCATTGTTCAATCTCATATGCATTATCATTGGCTGTGATTTCTTTGTACTCATAGTCCCTGGGTTTTCACAAAGATAAAAGATAAAAACCCAATTAAAAAAAACTCTGAACTGACTATATATGTCCATCACTATTCCCTTTGATGAAAAAATGGCTAATCTTACTGGCTATTCACATAACTTTGGCGCTACAGTGGCAGTTAGTGACATGTCTGGTTTACTGCAGTTTACAAATGGCACCATACACTCAACTAAATTCACAAAACTGATAGCTAGCCAAATAAAAAAACAAATATACCTGTTAGAACAATATTTACTATTTATATGGTCATTGTTACAAAGGATTAAATGATGGTTAGTGGTGTTCATCTCGCTGTATGATTGTTCAACTATCGTGTTATTTAATGCTTTGTTTGCATACTAGACACATCCTGAGCTCTTGGGTTTGTGTCATTCTGTTTTTCTTGCGATGCAGTCATTCATAGCAGCGTCAAAATACAGGTGATTGCTCATTGCAGAGGTTGCTCATGACAGTGTTTATGGTACCAAAATGAAGATATACCAACCATGTCAGTTTGCCTTGGCAGAACTAAATGCATTATTATATTTGGAGTAAAACCTTGTTCTTTGATGTATAAATTGTAGCTCAAAGTAGTCTTAGTAAAACCCATATTCTCCTCAACAGTGTCTGGTAAAGATCAGTACCCAAAGATGGGTAAACATCATGTAAAACTCAACAAAGCAAGGCAAATCCAATGTGGGGTATGATTCTCTGCATTGTGGATGAGTGTGACTGTGAGTGAGTGTGACTGTGACTGAGTGTGACTGTGAGTGCGGCTGTGAGTGTGGCTGCTGCCCTTGCATATTTCTAGTGAATAAATCTATTACATTTTACATTCTTTGCTTTCCTTTTGTCTGGAAAATTAAAACTGTAATTTTATTGTCATGATTATGTAATATTATGTGCCTGGTAAGAATAGAATAATAATAATCTGGATAAGTAAGCTAGAACTTGTTATATCCTTGCTTGCCAATAAATACTTGCAGTGCTCATTTACAAATAATGAATTCTCATTTCATAACAAAGATTACACGATTTACTGGGCCCTGGTGTGTAAAGAACTTTGTCCATATGACTTCATTTTCATAGTGGGAACAATGAGTATACGATTGTCAAAAGAAGAGCGTATGTATCTTGCTGATGTATACACATGGGTGAGGCCAGATAGGTATGTTGGACTGTAGTCCGTCAGTGAAACATAGCACAGAGAACAAATTTTGTGTCTGATTCTGTGTCGAATTGATAGCCAGTATAGGGTACAGAGCAGTGGTGAGGTATGCTATGATTGAGGTACTCTAAAGATGATCCGTGCAGCTGTGTTTTGAACTTTTTTGAAGTTTCTGGAGTAGATATTGTGATGAACCAGACAGAATTGAATTACAATAGTCATCTTGAAAGTACTAATGAACACGTGTTTTAGTGGCAATGATATTTGCAAATGGAACTGATGCATCTCAATTCGAGATATGCAGCCTTGCATATGTTCATGACATGTTGGTGCAATGTGAGAGTACTGTCTAGAGTAACACTTAGGTTTCGTACTAAATGTGAGAATTTAATGTTGGTGTTGCTGATATTTATTGCCTGAGGTAAAGGATGTGAATGAGAAAGTCTTTGAGTTGTGATCCAAATGGCCTCAATTTTATCATCATTCATCTGCAACTTGTTACATGTCATCCATGATTTCACATCAGAAATGCACCTCTCTACTCCATGGATGGTAGCATCAACTTCAGTTGGTTGGCTAGACTTCTATATTTGGGTGTCATCAGCGTACAATTGGTGAGACACTGGACAATGATCTATCACACTTGAGAGCAGCTAAGCGTATAGAATGAAGAGAACAGGTCCAACAACAGACCCCTATGGAACACTACAACATAGTTCAACTGGGCTGGAATGTATTCCATTTGCAGATACAATTTGTGTCTTGCTGACTAAGTAGGACTTGAATCACTGTAAGGCTATTTTATGAATGCCAAATAGATGCTGGAGATGGTGAAGTAATATATCATGGTCTATTGTGTCAAATGCTGCAAACAAATCAAGGAGGGTGAAGACTGTAATCATTCCACTATCCAAAGCAGTGAGAATGTCATTAAATACTTTCAGAAGAAAAGTTTCAGTACTTTGGCAAGGGCGATGCAGACTGTACACTGCTAATAAGATCATTTGAATTCAAATAGATACAAGTTGGGCTATAAAAAAATTTCTCTAAGATTTTTTATATGAATGGGAAATTAGAAACTGGGCAGTAGTTCTTTAAATCGCTATGGTCAAGTTTTGGTTTCTTCAGCAGAGGCTTTACGATGGCACTTTTGAAAAATTATGGTAATTCTCCGATGAGAAAGAGATATTAATAACATCAGTTAGTGAAGGCAATATTGGGTCTAAGCACTCAAGCAGCAGTGATGTTGGAATTGGATCAAGTTCACAAGACTTTGGTGCACTCTTCATCACGATTGTCTGTACTAAATCAAGAGACAGGTTCAAATGCTCCTAATGGTTGTCGCTGAAATTCTGTATCATAACTGTATGGTGATGAGTCAATTGAAATTGTGTTGTCAAGTGAATCTCTAATGGTTTGTACTTTGTCACGTATGAAATTTGCAAATAGGTCCGGAAGGTCTACTGGAGAGAAGGTAAATGGAAGTGGTGTACATTTGTTCCTTGATATTAGATTGTTAGTTACCTCAAAGAGCTCTTTGCAGCTGGAACTCTCCTTGATCTTAGTACTGTAGTGGGATGATTTGGCTAAATGGACTATGTTTATGACATTCTTTTTAGCGGCTTCATAGATTTATTTATGCATAATGAGTCTGGTGGAAAGTCAAAGCCTCTCTGCTTTTCGGAGATGTCTTTTAGCAGTGCGAAGCTTGTCCCTAACACTGCTATCCATGGAGAACACTTTTTTTTTTTTATTGATACTCTGCATTTGGTGGTTGGGGCATGTTTTTCATGCAATGAACACAGGCAGTTATTGGGTTGTTCTGCTGTAGATGTAAGTAAGCTGTAAGGTTTTCTTGGATGTCATGCATAAATTTGGTTCTATTTATCATATGGAGGTTTCTCTTAGTAGCAAATAAAGGTGGAGGGTTAGGGACTGATACGTCGAGATGGCATATAATGCAGAGGTGATCTGATGCAAGTTCTTGGGATACAAGGGTGGATTGCAGAATAGTATCATCAGGTCTATGAAGAAACCAGTCTAAAATGTGACCAAGTTTATGGGTGGGTTGGTTAAATGACTGTTTAAGGTTGAAAACATGAATGGAATCTAGGAGTTTTGATGTGTATGGGTTTCCAGGACAGTCAAAGAGAAAGTTGAAATCTCCAAGAATAATTAGGTTGCCACCTACCAAATTTCCATACTCCAGAAGATTCGGAATCTGCTCTAAAAAGAGAGATTCAGTCAGCTTGTTTTTTTCTACTAGGAGGAGGGTGGTAGAGACAGAAACAATGGACTGACCTTTGTTCCACTGTGAGTGTTGTTTGGACTAGTTCAAACGATATGTGGCAGAAATTGAAGGTTGTGTTGTACTTAAGGCATTTTATCATGGAATTCTTTGTGATGACAGGAATTCCACCTCTGCGAGAGTTGCAGGGAATGACTTGATGGAGTAAGCGATGTGTGTTAAATCTGTGCACTTGGGTTCATCGCCTAATGTTTATAGCCATGTTTCTGTAGTTGTTGTTGTTGTTGTTGTAGGGTTTAATGCCATTTTTCAGAACATGATAGGCTAAAGAACAACCGACCCACGAGAAGCTACTGGTAAGCTTTCTCACATAACTACATTAGCAGAATCTTAGACTCGAACCCATGCAGAGAGGTGAGATGGCAGTGATCCATAATGGAGAGCACTTTAGATCACTTGGTCACTCAGGGCTCCTCACGTTTCTGTCAGGAAGATGTCGGTATTCTGGTCATTGATAAAATTAACTATTTCTGTGTGCTTTTCCTATGATCCTACTGATTGGGCATTGAATAATGCAATACGTAGTGGTATCCCTGGGCAGTTGACACAACGGTTGACGATTTAAGATGAATTTGAACCAGATTATCAAAATTAACAGCCAAATTTTTTAATTGTTTATCTGTTACAGGCAAAGGGGAGATAACTGAAATTCTTCTTCCTGTTCTACGCCAGCCAGCTTTAAAACAACGTTTCTTTTATCGCTTCCGTTTACATTGAAGTAATGACGAATGTAGTCCAAGTTCGTTTGGTCTTAGCACAATGTAGTATCAATAGCCAAGGTGTGGTCATTTAATGCAATTAATGAGGGTCCATCATAGCGATAAGGGTTGACTGTCGATCACGTGATTTTGGTTTATTAAAAAACAAAAGGACATCTTAACAGTGGAACAAAACAGCTGAGAAAAATTCTAATTGTTCTCGTTTCCTAAACAAGGAGATGAAAAAACACATACGAATTGAACAGCAAATGCATGATGAAACACAATAATGTAGACGAAGATAGACAACAAGCACATATATCATGAAAAATAGCACAAAAACGGAAGAGCCTTCATCAAGCAGTTAAGCGATGGTGGCCATCTTTCCAATCAGTTTAAAAACAAAATGCTCAATGACTTTATGGTCACAAACTTAATTAACAGAAAAGCGAAATCAAAAGCTTTTGTTAAGCTTAGCACATAATTTAATTATCAAAATAAATTGAAACATGAAAGGAATTTACAGCATTATGAAGTGAGTCCAAGCTACTCCTTATAAGGTTTATGAAATACAACATAAAACATGTCTGCAGACTTATATCAGGGACATATTAAGTGTGAATGTTCCAAAAGTTGAAATGAAACTGAATGCATAATTTTCTCCAAAATACACTGTATATTGCTAATGTATTTTGCAATAGATCACATGTGACAATATACACTACTGATTTACGAAAACTAAGTATATTCACATGACCTTGCAAAACCAATGGGAAGCCTCAGAAAAATCTTCTCGAAACTTATATATCCCATCAGTCACTGAGGAACTATGTCATAGGTGCCATTTTAAGTTTTATTATTAAGATTATTATTACTAACTGATAACTCACACGTAAACATCTTTTCTTAGATCCTATGCATGTTGCGTTCTTAACTCATTCAGCCACATCACTGTTAAAAGCTATATTGCTGCTCTACCTCAGTAGCACTAAGATGTGTCTAGCAGAGGAAAGATATGTTCGGTAGTTGGATAATTTTGAGATTTAGAATCAGACATTGAAGTTTCTGAGATGGAATCATCAGAAGAAGAGCAATAGCGATGATGATAACGTTCTTGCGGATCCAGCAGATTTTGGCGATCATGTTAATTTTGTAAATAGTGTTAAAAAAAAGTTGTGAAACACTTGGACAAATAGAAATAAAAATACATCACTGTGTAGACAAATTCATTTAGAATAATTGGTGAAAACTTTGTGGATTTTTATTGGATATTAGAGGAGAAATTAAGGTAACAGTGAATGCATGTGCATGATATTTACAAAATTGTCTAAACAGGTAAAACTATATGTGCACAGGCAGCTAGACACAGCTTAGTGCTGCTGGGGCAGAGCTTTTAATAATGCTGTTAACAGTGCTGGGGCTGAATGAGTTCATTACCATCAGTATGATTTGTAATCTAGATACAGTGTGAGCTCCTAGTGACATTGCCTGATGAATGAGATGTGGGTATTATTGTGATTCCATAACATGGCATGAATAATAGTCACATGTCAAGTAGATCATAACACACCCACATTGTCATCAAGGTCTCATTCCAGTAATATTAGTAGTATAGTACCAGACTTGGATAGAACTATGTATTTGCAATATTTCTTTGGTTATATTTAGGTTTTATTCTTTAGAATCTGACATAATGAATCTTAAGATAATGGGTGTTATTCAGCATTTTGTTTTTAAACTGAGTTTGCAAATTTGCATTTTTTTTAATTAATTTTTTCTCTACTCTTAAATTAAGTAGTTTAAATGTATTCTGTTGACTTATTACTCTGTTGGATTAGTCCATATAGTCAATTTTGTCAGACTTACAAGCCTAAATCAGTTTTTTTAGTATACATGTAACAAGCCAAGGTTAAAATCAGTTCATGATTAATGTGTTTGATTGTATACCAGTCAGATTCTAAAGCATGGTTCAGTATACCAGATTTTCTGGACTATAAGTCGATACTTTTTTACTTGAAAGTCAGGTCTTCGTCTTATAATCCAAATTGACTTATATGTGGATTATGTCATAGAAATTGCATCAAATTATATATGGATTACATTACCCAGTATGCTATTAAAATTGCTCTATAATTGGCATAATTGAAAACAGATCACATAGAAGTACAAATTCTTGTTAAATTACTATGTCAAATATTTGTTATAAACTAATATGACTGCGTTTATATTTATATGTTTCGCCATTATTTAGTTTGCATTCTGCATATATTTTCTTTTTTCTCAAACATGAAATATAAGAAAACAATTGCTGGTAAAAACATTCACCAGGCCACATATAGTGTACTGTATTAATTTGATTGTTTCTAAAAAAAGTTAAGAAATAATTTTGTTTTATCCATTCTTCCTGATCAAATTTTAGCAATTAGTCAATTGATATTTGATTCTCCAGTATACTACTGGACACACGCAAGTGATTACTGGCATAGCTTTTTCATTGATCTAATTGATCTGACAAAGGGATGAAATCCACAATAACTCAAACTTTCTATGATTATTAGTAAAATACTGTAGATTATACTTTCTACTGTATCCCCCAAATCATATGTTATAATTGTATTTGACAAAGTTTCTCAAATAAATATGGTTTAAACTAAAAAAACAATCAGATATATAGATGAACTGCTCATAGATCATCCATGATCCATTTTTAGTCTGACATTTCAGTCTAAAGCAAACTGTAATGTTGTTATTGTTGTAGGGTTTAATGCCAACTTTCAGCACACGGTAGGCCATACATGGCAGCCAGTATTAATGGTGGGGGAAGAAACCAGGAAAAACCCTGCAAAGAACCACCGACCCACAAGAAGCTACTGGAAAGCTTTCTCACATACCCACATTAGCCGAATCTGAGACTCAAACTCACACAGACAGGTTAGATGGCAGTGATCCGTAACTGAGAGCGCTTTTGACCACCTGGCCCCTCGGGGCCCCTTCAATATGTAATCTAAACACAACACCTATATTCATCCTTAACCAGCTGTCATTTCAGCTCACTCCCTTCTCTGGATGTAAATAATGAATTTAGCCATGGGCATTGTTTTCATTGCTATAGTACTGGCACATTTAAATGAGTTAGGTATGTTTTGATCAATCTTTTCAGTCATAATCATTCATATAAATATTCTGTACAAATCATACAACTTATCTCATATTGCCTCCAATCAAATCATCATACACAGCAACCTATAAACTAGAAGTTGTAAAGTTCGTGTAAGAGAAAGGTGGAAATATAGTTGCTCACAGGAAATGTGGTGTCTGTGAAAAATGTCTCTGGGATTGGCATAAAGCTATGGCTACATTATGCGTCACAGCAACAAGAAAAAAGAAAGCAAATCATGGCTGCAAATGAAAATGGGGAATATTGAGGATAAATTAGAAGAATGTCTTGACACAACATGCCACAGAATGAAATTAAAACAAATGATAATGAGAACATTTCCAATTATCTGAGCCCCAAGATTGCCACCATTTGTGAAGTCAAATTATACTCTGCATTGAATTATAGGTTGGAAAATACAGTACATGTTTTGTGCTGCCAGCTAATGAGTTTAAATAGCACTTCATGTTAATATATGCTATGTTCAAATGTACCATGCTAATTAGACAAGTGTTTTGGACATACTCTACAATATTTAGCAGTTCTGACATTTCCCCTTTTCCCTACAGGTCTCACTAACAGAACCCAATTTGTTTTATGCTATGTGGGTAGAGTGAAAAATAAGGAAAAATGTAACAACCCATTAACACAATGGATCAATTAAGGACATCACATGCCAAAACCGACATGCTAATTTAGAAATCTGTCATTTACTGGACATGTCAATCAAATATGGTTGTTTGGAACCATTGCTATAATAAGTATAGCTCCTAAATGCATGACATGGCATGCACAACACAGAATACATATGTAAAAACATTAAATTTAATAAAAAAAAAACTTTAATGACCTCAATCCTAATGTGTAAAGTTGATGTCCAAAACCAAACTCACCAATGCAAATGATGAGTCTAGAATATGCAACATACCCTGATGAGTCTAGAATATGCAACATACCTTGATGAATCTAGAATATGCAACATACCCTGATGAGTCTAGAATATGCAACATACCCTGATGAGTCTAGAATATGCAATATACCCTGATGAGTCTAGAATATGCAACATACCTTGATGAGTCTAGAATATGCAACATACCTTGATGAGTCTAGAATATGCAACATACCCTGATGAGTCTAGAATATGCAACATACCTTGATGAGTCTAGAATATGCAACATACCCTGATGAGTCTAGAATATGCAACATACCCTGATGAGTCTAGAATATGCAACATACCTTGATGAGTCTAGAATATGCAACATACCCTGATGAGTCTAGAATATGCAACATACCCGGATGACATAGTTTTATCGGAGTTGTTAAGACCAGGAAACATACAGACAGGTGAGATTCAAGAAATAAAACATTATCTGATGGAATATTAACACTTACGGTTCCCCCCATATGTTCCATAAGCTGGTCTTTATTGATGTATTCTTGAATATCAGCCTTTTTCACAAATTTGATTCTTTTGACTGCTTCAGCACTCAGCCATGTTTTGATTAATGTCCATGCAGCTGAAATAATGACAACAATATTAAAATAATAATCATAATTAACAGAATACAATTTTTTCTTATAAAATAAAAACTTTAACAAAACTTACCCGATCATAATACATTAGAATTATAATGTAATAGCTAATAACTAAAAAAATCCAGCCTTCCCGAGCTAAATCTTTATAACTAAAGAGCAAAACTTATCTGCCCACCTAGGTGGCAGTTAGAGTGGTCTCCCATTGATAGACAAATTGGCACCAAATCTTGTGAAAACTTCAGTTATTACTGGAGCAGAAGACATGCTCTCCATACGGCTGTAACTTGGGAGGGTGCAATACATGTGTATAATGATCAGGTAAGTATTACTAAAGAATTTTTTTACCAGAAAAATTCTGTTCTTCAAATACCTTACTCAATCATAATACCTTATGAAAATTAGTACATGTTGGAGGGAGTTACCTCCCCTTAACCCTGAGAGCGGTAAGACCAAACATGATCTCCCTTGATGCACCAGCTTGGTCCTTTTTTAAGCATCACACACAATGTCCTGTAGATGACCCTGAGAAGTGTCCAGATTTAGACAGGTATCTCACTACAGAAGTCTGACTCCATGAAAGGGAGCCATTCTTTTGAAAGAGAGCATGGACTGTCATATCTTATTCTGTCCCATCTGTTGGAACTGTAATTAGTTTAGATCAACCAGCAAAGCATGTGTCTTACTAATGATGCCTACTGGCACTACTTTGAGTAGAAAACAGGTTTTATATGACTGCGAGGTTAACCCAATGATTACTCAGTGTGTGGGAAATCATGAATCAGTAACCTTTAATCGTGATAGGTCCAAAAGTAGAAAAATTAATAAATTAGCTACTGAGGTATTAAAGCAGACAGTTGCAAAATTGTTTGTGCTCACAGCATTGTGCAAAATTTCTTCTCTCTTATACAATTCTGGTGGAGGGCTGTCTCACTCGAGTGATATTCTCTTCCACTTCATAAAAGAACAGTTTGTTCATTACAGCTTGTTAACTATGATCCTGACATGCTGGTTCAACAACTCTGAATTGGGATGGAATACCTGCAATCATGGTTGCTTAAACAGATGAGAAAATATGTTTTTCCTTGGATTTTGGCACTATATTGATGAGGCCATCGATCCATGATTTTTCCCCACTTGAGTGAAGCAAGCAAGATGAGGTGACACACTGATTCTCTTGCTTTCTTTTTCACTTTCAGAAACTGAAGAATTAATGGGTGATGTATTTGTATAAGCCATTCCAATAACTGGATAGTGTCTAGACTGCCAGGCCTTTAGCTCCAGGGCTGGTGAGGCATAGGTTGGGAGTTTTGCATTCCCCTCATCACCAATAGATCAAGCAGTGGTCAATTCTAGCAAGCACATATGTGAAGGAAAACCATTTGGTCAAGCAACCAATCAGCTTGTACGAGTTAATTCTGGGACAGCAAATCTGCTTATACCTGTAGTTAGCCTGTAATAGGACAAAGTTGTCCATAGATAAGTTTTTGAAGACACCAGTTTTGAATGCTGTAATGCTCTTCATGTCAGCCACAACAGTTGATTAGCACATCAAGCAAGCTACTGTTGTTCTTCATGAAATAAACTCTGATGGCAACAAGCAAAAGACTTCCTCGATTGATGTATGGAAGGCAGTCTTCGTCTGTCATTGAGATTAAGCAAAAATGATGGGAGCTTGTTAATATACTTTTTTGTCTGGGTGAACATGGCAAAGCTGATGCCTCCTGTACAATCTGAAACTGAAATTGTCTAAAGATTGTTGAATCACTAACCAAGTGTTCTCTTTGAGTGACAAAGGCATGAAACTGCAGTTATTCCATATGGGCACTGAGTATCCTATGGCTGATCCATGAATTGCCTTGTGGTGTGGAGTAGGATAGTCCTTCCATCTTTTGGCTTAAATGGTAAGATCCACTGTGACAGTGACCTGTTGCAATATGAGATATATGGCAGTCTGGATAGTGCCATTTTATCTTTAATGACACTGTGTAATTATTCATGCTAATATGGGTATGGGGATGTTTGATCAACAGAACTGCTCCATAACGCTGAAATAAGAACCTTCCATCTTGTAGCTAAATAATATGAAAAATGGTACTTATATGGTGAGATCTGAGATCCAGAGACCAGTTTTGACAGAAACATGCCATATAAACATGACATTTTGCAATTATTCATGCGAGATAATATCTGATTAGACTTACTTTAACTGCAATCTCACTCCAACATAGTTAATAAGGCCTAGCATTTTGGTTTACAATGAAGAATGTAATATGGCAGTGAGATACAGAAACTTCTGAATGGTCCCTAAGTAAAGACTCCCTTTGAGTGTCAAAGGATTGAGAACAAAGTGAAGCAACATCACATGGGTACTGTGGCAATTAGCTGGGCATCATGGATAAAGAATGTCAAATGGCACTACACAAGACATTAATGACAGTTCTGAAAACAATATTTTTCTCTTCAGCCGTGATACTGGGTTGGATATTTGGAAACAATGCCTCTTTTAGAAAATCAACTATTGTACCCATCAAATTTATTGTAAGACCATACTTCAAGCATTACAGCAGGCATTGTAACCTGTAATGCTAAGCAACCATTAACCATAGTCTGATATTCTTTGGTAGTCCATCATCTAAAAGAAAATAGATGTGCAATTTATTGGTTATGTCTCATTTACAAAAGTTAAGTCACCTGATAATTGAGTCCTTTCCAGTGCAATGATAACTGACAGCATTAGCTGGACTGGTCAGCTTAAGATAGATAAGTCTTGACTGGTTAACATGGGTGAGACTTAGCTGGCCACCATGGCCAAAGCTAGTGCAAATCTCTCCATAGTGTTGATGAGTTTTTGGTAGGTTACTTTTGTATTGATTTTTTTCAGTAAAGCTTATTATGAAGTTTTATTATCTGGATTTATGTGTTCAGTTTTCAACTTGAATATGTTTTTGTAAACAAAAATATTATTTTTTAAAAGACTTATATAGTAGTTTACTCTAAAACAGAGATGGTTATTAATGTGATTATTGAGTGTAGTATAATGTACTAATTAAAGCTTTTGAATTGCTTCTAATTATGTTTTTTGTACTGGGGACATAAATTTGCTGTACTGGATTTCCTAACTTATCATCTCAACATTCCTGCAAGCTGAATAACACTTCCAAAGAAATTGCTCAGTTTCAATGACAAATAAACTGCATGACAAAATAACATAAAATCATATCCTGGTCTTAATTAAAAGTAGGCAATGCATATGATCTCAAGTTTGAAAGTATAATCAGAACTAATAACGTTGTTGTTGCTATGGATTTAACATCAATTTTCAGAAATGACAGGCAATAGATGGCAGCCAGCATATTTAGTAAAGAAGTGTATGTGTGTGATTTGGATTTTTAACGAAGCTTTAATATTCTTTCAGTCATAATGCTATGATGTCTGCATTGTGGCAGTTATTGTGATGTCTAGCACATGGGCATCATGTCACCGATGTGAAGCATCTTGTCCAAGTCACATTATCCTGACACCAGGCTGACCAGTCCTAACACTAGCCTCTTACTGCTCAGCACCAAGTGAGGCAGCTGCTAGTACCATTTTCATAAGTCTCTGGTATGGGTCAGCCAGGGTTCAAACTTGCAAATTCCCGCATCCAAGTCAGATATTGTATCCACTAGGGCCACAGGAGCAATATATTCAACTAATGATGCTTGTAGCTAACAGAAAGCTAAAAAGAGTGCTCTGTAAAGGTTTTCTATACTAGGACAGCACCCATGTGGTGTCCAACCACTTGAAACATATACACAAGTTTCCCAAAAGCAAGAATATGGTCTATAGCAAAAAAAGAATTTAACCAACAGCTAATTACAACATTTAAATCATCAGTGTTCTATCTAAGCTAATTACAGCTAATTACAACATTTATATCATCAGTGTTCTATCTAAGCTAATTACAGCTAATTACAACATTTAAATCATCAATGTTCTATCTAATTTAACCAACATCTAATTACAACATTTAAATCATCAGTATTCTATCTAATTTAAAGAACAGCTAATTACAACATTTAAATCATCAGTGTTTTATCTAATTTAACCAACAGCTAATTACAACATTTAAATCATCAGTGTTCTATCTAATTTAACCAACAGCTAATTACAAGATTTAAATCATCAGTGTTCTATATAATTTAACCAACAGCTAATTACAACATTTAAATCATCAGTGTTCTATCTAAGCTAATTAAAGCTAATTACAACATTTAAATCATCAGTGTTCTATCTAATTTAACCAACAGCTAATTACAAGATTTAAATCATCAGTGTTCTATCTAAGCTAATTACAGCTAATTACAACATTTAAATCATCAGTGTTCTATCTAAGCTAATTACAGCTAATTACAACATTTAAATCATCAGTGTTCTATCTAAGCTAATTAAAGCTAATTACAACATTTAAATCATCAGTGTTCTATCTAATTTAACCAACAGCTAATTACAACATTTAAATCATCAGTGTTCTATCTAATGTGAAGTATCAGAAACCTATTAAAATTACTAGCTTTCACAAATTAGCATGAATAATGATCTCAAACTGCTTAGTACTTTTTTGGTGAGGGCTTCAAAGCCTGTATGCCAAATTAAACCCCTTGTACTGAATGCCAGCAAGAAACAACAGTTACTAAATATGTTCCAGTCTGCTAAACATACATGCAAACCTATCAATAGGGAGGGTTTCCTCCTGAGATAAAGGAGTGTCTCCCATCCAATCATTCAATGAAATCTGCATACTCAACAATATCAGCATCATGCATAGTATTTTTTCAGTAAAGGCTTCCTGTTAGCACATGACACGATAATTTCTAATTCAACAGACAATAATAAAATATTAATCATCTGCTTATACTATATGTGATCAGTTGTAATTCGAAATGGATTAACAGCCATGATGGATTATAACTGGATTAGACATTACTAAAGAACTTGGGTTGCATAAAACAGGTCAGTTGGTATTCATATTTAATGTTTATCAAGATCTAAGTATGTGTGATATGCAGATTTTAAAATGCCAAAATCTCAACAAAACAAACTAACATACAAAATTCAATAATAGATGGAAAAAGGAATTTCAGTGGTTGTAATCCAGTTCAAAGGGAAATGACTATACATTGTTATTACTATAAAGTACATTTTAAGGGGAACTTCCCAAATTCAACCCACATAAATTGCTCATGAATATTGAAAGAGAATTAAGAAAATGTTCAAATGCTTACTTGAAAATTATAAGTAACTGAATTGGCACATTTCTGCATTCAGTTAAAATGATGGTAGGATTGAAAAAGTCATTTTTAACTATGCAGCTTTTGAATACACATTTTGTAACTTTGGTCAAGACAGAAATTGTTACTGGTCAGTTATCCAGTTCTTGATTTAAGTCCAAAAATTTGGAATTAAAAATAAAAAGGGAATCATAGATGTTATCAAATTATAAGCAGGTTCACATCTTATCTGATATCAGATTAATGAGGTAAATATGTATATATCATATCTGTATAACAGTTTCTTACCATTAAATACCCATGGCATTTCATATATGAGCATTTTATCTGAAACAAATAAGAAAATACAGAGAGTAAGATCTATGAATATTTTAATGTTTAATATTTTCTACATAATGTTGGCATTTCAGATTCCAACTTTGCTTTCCAAGCTCATATCAAAGACAAATCTCTGCCAATTAGCTATAATACATCTACAAGCCCTAAACTTGAAAAGAAGACTATAAAAGTAAAGAAATTCAGGTAATATTTTAGATGCAAGATTTAAATAAGTCTCATGCAGAATATATTGATAAAAAAAACGAGTTCTAAATAACGAAGTCTCTTTCAATGAACAACAAATGGTGTAAGACTGGCAAGCAGAAATATGTGCTGAATAAAAGCAGAATTACTTTTAATCAAATGTTATAGTGCATTAAATTCAATCGGATTGAAATCACCACCATAACAAAAATATGAAGTACAAGAATTAATCAAATTAAAGCTTTCACATTATTGAAAGCAAACCCTGAATTTGAAATATACCATTTCTAATTATAATTGACTCTCCCAAACAGGAAAAGTAATGCTCATTCTGATAAATTATCAAAATAAATTCCAATAGCAGAATATGAACTTTATTGATGCTGATCAATAACCAATAACCAATTAACCAATGAGGTTAATTGAATGTTCTGAATTGCTTCTTTGAAACTCAATAAATTTAATGCTGATTGATAGACAAAATAATGTAGTAATAAAACTCTGTACAGGAAGCATGCTGGGCATTTGCACATATATATATATATATATATATATATATATATATATATATATATATATATATATATATATATATATATATATATATATATATATATATATATATACATGTATATATATATATAACATAGGTAAATGTAAATTGATATAAAAATGTCAGAGAAAGAAAACAATTCTGTTACTGACCAAACAGTATATTGAAAAATCCTGGCACTCTTAAGGATATCTGCAACTGATATCAAGACTGAATTGGATAGCTGACATCAATACTGAATTGGATAGCTGATATAAAGACTGAATTGGATAGCTGATACCAAGACAGAATTGGATAGCTGACATCAAGACTGATTTGGATAGATGATATCAAGACTGAATTGGATAACTGATATCAAGACTGAATTGGATAACTGATATCAAGACTGAATTGGATAGCTGATATCAAGACTGAATTGGATAACTGATATCAAGACTGAATTGGATAGCTGATATCAAGACTGAATTGGATAACTGATATCAAGACTGAATTGGATAGCTGATATCAAGACTGAATTGGATAGCTGATATCAAGACTGAATTGGATAGCTGATATCAAGACTGAATTGGATAACTGATATCAAGACTGAATTGGATAACTGATATCAAGACTGAATTGGATAACTGATATCAAGACTGAATTGGATAGCTGATATCAAGACTGAATTGGACAGCTGATATCAAGACTGAATTGGATAGCTGACATCAATATTGAATTGGATAGCTGATATCAAGACAGAATTGGATAGCTGATACCAAGACAGAATTGGAAAAAGTTATGGATATAATTCTCTTGACATTGCCTAATATTCTGAACGGTTTTCATCATTTTATAGATGGTTATAATTCCATGGAAGATGTCCCACATTCTGGAAGTCTGTGATTGGTAAGTACAGCATCCAAACTCCTCATTACAGCCCTGATTTAGATCCAAAAAATGTTTGTTACAATCTCATTATCAAAGAGTTACCAAGAGCAGACAATTTCTGAATGTGATTATGTGGATGGAAGTACAGTTTTCCAGTGTATGAACAGCACAAGAAAAAGGGAAAATAAATGGCAAAATTAGCTAATCAAACTGTGAATGTGTGTAGAGGTACTTTGCGGGCATGCAATGATGTGATGTTAACTAAGAAAAAACTTTGTTGAATCGCACACTGATATTCAGAACCTTTTAAATACCTCTCAAACTTATTATTGGAGGATTTTAATTTTAATCAGATTGTATTTAATTTCTTTTCATAAATTTTCTAAATCATATTTTATATTTACCTAATATCACAGGATAGTATATTTTGAATGAGGTAATCACAAATTTGATTAGTTCCATATCCTGTAAAAGTAAAACAAAATATCAGTATATGACAACAATATGCATATAAACACTGGATTACGTAAATATAAAATTCTACTTACACAAAAATGTTAACTTATTCATACAAGTTTAACTTTTTTGTGAAAAGCTTATGGCAATAACATTCATCCACATCTTTACTTTTTATCCAGAGGTCTCGCTAAGGTTTTTGAAACCAGGAGTCCAGGACTCCCATTTTGGTAAAAATAGGAGTCCCACCAGCAAAAGTTGCACTCCCATCCCAATTTTTTAAAAACTTTGCAGATTAGAAAAAGTGTTTGTTGCCATCGAGTTTAATTCCCCCAACACTGACATGTACAACTGTATCAGCTCATTCAGTGTCACTGGTAATTCTGCATAACAATACGTCATTTCTGTAATTATTCAATAACGTGCCGAAAAATAAAAATAAAATTAATTTTTTCTGGACTGAAATGCAGACAGAAAGTTTCCAAAGTAATGTATTTTATTTCCATAGCCTGATGCATAAACATTACATATTTTCAAAGCCATGTGCAGAATAGTCCACTATATCAGTTCTAGTAACTTAAGCACAGTTCTCAATCTCATTTAAATCTTTATCAGTTTTTCGTTTAACCCCAAAATACTTGTCCAAATTTACAAATAGCATTTTGTCCAAGTCTCGAAGTGTCTTGGTTTCGAGTTCACATGTAATATGTATACAGCTACAATCGGAAATGAAATCAATTACAGGATCACGGGGCTTTGCCAATGTAGAAAATTGTGATTCTGTTTTCCTTTTTGTTGACAAAATAAATACCATCTGGCGATATTTGTGGTGACACAAATTTTGGCTGATAAAAACTGTATATACAGTCTTGCATTTGGAGCAGAGAAAATCAAAGGCACCATGACAGGAAGCAGCGAACTTGGATATAACAATGCACTGTTATATCATAATCCGCTTATGCTGATATCTAGTCTTTTTACTGTATGCTGTATTATAATTAAACTAACCATGCAACAGACTATTTAAAATCCAACTCCTCTGAAGGAGGAAACCTGAAATGAGTACAGTCAACCAGATGACGCTAATTCTTTTAAAAACCAGATGGAAGAAAACAATTGTTTTGCTGACACTTCAAAGAAAACTGATTACCTTTGAAGCAATGATACTAAACAAATAAAATAAATCTGTCTAATGTTCTACAATTATCTGATGCCGCGGCAATAACAAATGGGTATTTTTTATGTCCGTCAACTACAGCCTTTAGCGGTGCCTTTCAATACAAATGCACTATAATCAAAGCAAGCTGACGACCTTTGCTCAAAGAAAGTCAGCAACAAACGCAAATAAAAGAATTGCCTCATTTTTCATAGTGATTAGAACATATTTATTGTGCCGCGAAACTATCCTGTTTGCAAAAGAAAAAAGAAAAAAAACCAACCCCACCCCCTCCAAAAAAAGCGCGTACGGAGGACTACTGCATGGGTGATTTTTGCATCCCATATAAAAAATTTGCATCCAAATAAACTTAATTAGGCGTTTCTGAGAGCTCTGTTTTATCATTTGCTGTTTTTGCTGTTAATTACTGATTTATTTGTCCTGTTATATAAAAAAAAAGTAATAAATTAGAGTGTCTAATATTAATGTTCATCTACATCTTAATGATAACAGATTTAAATAACAGTGTCTAATACATGTAGAAACTTTTAAATTAATTTTTCATCTTATACACAAAAAAACTAAAGTACAGTGTCGAATAGTAACTTTTAGATTAATTTGTTATCTTGTACACAAAACAAAACTAAAGTACAGTGTCGAATAGTAAATTTTAGATTAAATTGTTATCTTAAACAAGCAACAAAACTAAAGTACAGTGTTGAATAGTAACTTTTAAATTAATTTGTTATCTTATACACGAAACAATACTAAAGTAGAGTGTCGAATAGTAACTTTTAGATTAATTTGTTATCTTGTACACAAAACAAAACTAAAGTACAGTGTTGAATAGTAACTTTTAAATTAATTTGTTATCTTATACACAAAACAAAACTAAAGTAGAGTGTCGAATAGTAACTTTTAAATTAATTTGTTATCTTGTACACAAAACAAAACTAAAGTACAGTGTCAAATAGTAACTTTTTGATTCATTTATCATATTATACAAAACAACAGAACTAAAGTACAGTGTCTAATAGTAACTTTTAAATTAATTTGTTATCTTATACACAAAAAAACTAAAGTAGAGTGTCGAATAGTAACTTTTAAATTAATTTTTTATCTTATACACAAAAAAACTAAAGTACAGTGTCGAATAGTAACTTTTAAATTAATTTGTTATCTTATACACAAAAAAACTAAAGTACAGTGTCGAATAGTAACTTTTAAATTAATTTGTTATCTTATACACAAAAAAGCTAAAGTAAAGTGTCGAATAGTAACTTTTAAATTAATTTGTTATCTTATACACAAAACAAAACTAAAGTAGAGTGTTGAATAGTAACTTTTAAATTAATTTGTTATCTTATACACAAAAAAGCTAAAGTACAGTGTCGAATAGTAACTTTTAAATTAATTTGTTATCTTATACACAAAAAAACTAAAGTACAGTGTCGAATAGTAACTTTTAAATTAATTTGTTATCTTATACACAAAAAAACTAAAGTAGAGTGTCGAATAGTAACTTTTAGATTAATTTGTTATCTTATACACAAAACAAAACTAAAGTACAGTGTCGAATAGTAACTTTTAAATTAATTTGTTATCTTATACACAAAACAAAACTAAAGTAGTGTTGAATAGTAACTTTTAGATTAATTTATCATATTATACAAAACAACAGAACTAAAGTACAGTGTCTAAGAGTAACAGACAAAAAGATAAAATCATTAAAAATAATGAAACTAAAGAATTGTGATTAGCAAAATGCTTATAAAACAGCTAGAAAAATATGTGCACCAACTTTAAAAAAATATCTTAAATGGCTTTGAAGTTTTCCCCTAGGAACAAAAGTGTGGATAATGGATTGATGGACAAAAACAGTGCAAAACAGCTGGTATGTGGCAGTCTACAAAACATCTGCTTTAGTTCATTCCAAAACAAATTTAACCAATCGAAATGTAAAGAGTCTAGTACAAGAGTGTAGATGCTTTGTTTACAAAGTAGTTCTTAATACACGTTAGTGCAATATGAAGATGTGCAGTATCATACAATATTGCATGATTCTGACAATGTAAACTTATCAGAAACAAAAATGAGCATATATTAATCTGCAGATGCTACAGCAGATTAAGAATTCTGCTATTTGCAGTCTCATTTATAATTGGAATATGTAGTCTGCTGCATTCATAAGATGACATGTACATATTTTAAAATGTATGCTACACAATTTTGGATTCTTACAATAGAGTTCAAACAAAAAAAAGCCCCTACCAGGTTGGATAATCCAGTCTCTGTCATGTCAAAAAAAATAACCAGCTGTTCTTCTGGATTATGACGGTAAAACGTCTCTAGGTGGAAGGCGAAGAAACGCTTTATGATTGGTTGGGTCTGAGGATCCTTTCTGTGCTCCTTTACTTTTAAAAACACTAGCAGAGAAAGAAAACAAAGTCACTTTTCTGGTAATTATATTGCAACAGAACATGTCTCGAGTAAATAAATTTCTTACAACAAAAAGTAGTCCCTCAAAAAATGTGAACTTTCATTACATGCTATTAAACAGAGCACTGAGAATGTATTGTCCTAAGACAAGTGGCTTTTCATGACTATGGTCTAATTTATTCGTTTGTTTGAATAGGAGTTTTAACGTAGCTTTAACAATTGTTCAGTGATATCGCTACAATGTCTGCAGTGACGCAGTTTATAATGTCTAGCAATGGGGCATCATGCCGCAGACATGTAGCATGATGTCCCACCCAGTAACATTATCCTGACACCAGGCTGATCAGCCCTAACACTAACTTCTTATTGCTGAGTGCAAAGAGAGGCAGCTGTTAGTATCATTTTTGTAAGTCTTTGAAATGACCTTGGATCAAACCCACAACCTCCCGCTTCTACGGTGGATGCTCTAACCACTAGGCCACTGGAGTAGAGCTGTACCGATTAATCGCCCGTACTCATAATCGGGCCGATTTTTAGAACAATTGGTATATCGGTATCAGCAGAAATAATCGGTGCTGATGCAAATAAATTTCCAAAATATAATTTCAATTATAACATTCATCTTGACATGGCTTGAATTTTAAAACAGGATTAAATAGTGGAAACTAAGGAATAAACATTTGATTTGGGGATTAATTGAAAGACAATATATTCTTAAAAGTAACTACTGTTTTAAAACACTTGCTGTAAACTACCGCTGATTTTTGCTGAGAACTCCCAATTATTACATTATATCTTCGATTTTCATTTTCTTCTAAACAAGAAAAGTCCTACATGTTCTGTTGCATCAGCTGTGAATTATTGCTGTTACAAAATAATTACTTTTCTATAAGAATTCACATCTTCACTAAATAGAATGTTAAGTTTAAACATTATTGACGTAATTTAATGATTTTTTTTACCTATGCAACAATACAAAAATAAAAATTAAACCAGAACAAAAAAATAAGCCATAACAATAGAATCATCCACAATTAATTTAAATCCCAAGAAGGATCACTACGAATGCTTAACTCCAATGCTACAGCGCCATTCCCACGAAAGAAACCTACATGACTTAACATCTGGCATTTTTAGACCGTATATACCAATGTTAATTACCATTGTTAAATGTTGTTGTTGTAGCTGTTGTTGTAGAGTTTAATGCCATTTTTCAGCACACAATAGGCTATACATGGCGGCCAGTATTATTTGTGGAGGAAGAACCCGGGAGCGTAAAAATGAATCTTGCCTCCAGGCTCCAAATACTCTAGCTACGCCTCTGTATCAATGTACTGGTATAGTTAGAGTTCAAAATTCCTCTTGTCACAAGCCAGTTTCAGGCATTTTAATGATTAACTGGTCTGTACCGCTGTTGCAAAACTATAAAGAAATTCACCGACTATCATCAAAGGAGACGCAGAAACATCAAGCTTTCCATTGTGTGGAAAGTTATGATGTTTGTTCAGCCAAAAGACAAAACTAAAATTGATTGATCTTGATCTTAGTCGATCTATATGAGAATTTTAGCTTTAATTATTACACCTCTTCGTGAGCATGCAAATTATGATGGTTATGTGCCTTGCACAATCAAACGTGCGTACCTTTTTAAACATATGGCCTCAATTTGTAGGATTGCTTTTATCATTTAAAATGAGTAACTCGTGAGAGGTGATTCATTGTAAATGAAACAGCTATTAAGGACTATCTGAAATGTTATCTAGAAGAATGCAATTTGGTCAAAACACAGAATGAAGCAACATCTGCATCCAATATGTTTGGGAATATGGATTTAAGTGACGCTATGCACGTATTGCACTGTGTAAGTACTGTACATTATAGTACATGGTCTCCCCGGCCCACAAATTATGAAGTATGTATTTACCTTTATTTAATTTTGTGTTGGAGAAATCAGAAAATATGCACATGCAAAAAAATAACAAAAGCAATCATAGTATTTTATAAAAGTTTAATAATTGTCGGGTCACCGAAAGTTACTTTTTTAACATGCCTATGTCTTAAGACACGGAAAAAATTATTGTTTCATGTTCCAAGATTTATAGCCATTACAGTAATCAACAAAAAGACCTAAAAACGGTAAATTTTAAACATTGGCCCATGCATAAGCCAATCTACCCCGCCCCTTCTTATAGGCCTTTTTTTTTTCCTAAATTTTTAAGCTTATATGCGGGGTACATATACTGTGATAATGAAATAATCGATCTCATACTCGGTATCGGCAATTTTAATAATCGTCCATACGAGGTATTGGCATAATCGGCAAAAAGTGACATCGGTACAGCTCTACACTGGAATGGTTGACTATGGTCTAAAATGACAGGGATTAATGTACTGATTACTGCAAAACCAATATCCACCTAGGATGTTAAACTTCACTATAACATTTAAGGATCATCTTTCCAATAATTATAATAGAATCTAATCCCTTCTTTTACATAAAAGTGCATGTGCAGCACCATTGGATTGGACATTTGAACAAGACCAAATTCACTTTATCATCATTGGCTTTCATGCATCACTCATGCTCGTACGCATTGTTACACCGACAAAACAAATGAATAATCCCATGGTTAAATCAGGAAGCTATGCTAGTTTCTAAACTTACATAAAAAGTGAAAAACATTATGAGATAAATAAAACACATTATTTTTACCACCATGTATTTTCTTCACTCAGACTGCTCCACAGTAACTACTCTGTGTATTTTCACTAAGTAAAGTTAAGAATCTGTGTAACTACACAAATTACCTGTCCATGATGTAGCAGTAATTACCTGTAATTACCTGTCCATGATGTAGCAGATGATTTACTTCTCAGAAATAATACATATTATGCCTAAGGGGAGGGGGGGGGTTCTGCTAAAGATTTTGGCAAATGTGTTCTCATGTGAGACACCCTATCTAATAAGTTATATTAGTTGTTACTGCATGTGCTGCCCAGAAAAATTGCTAGTAAATAATAGCAATTTTTTTTAAAAAATTGCCTTTATAAAAGAAACATTCAATTTCATGCTAAAATTTCCAAGTTTTTCATTACTTTCAAGTTAGATTTCCAACTACATGTATACATGCATTCCTGGTAAAACATTCACAAAAACCCTCTCAAGTGCTGAAATGCTTGCCCCCTATAATGACCCACTAAGTATTCAACAAAGCAGCCGAAACAAAATCTCCAGATTTTACACTATATTATGTTTTAATCTTGTGATATTTGTGTTACATGACAAAAGTATGCAGTCCCAGCTATGCTGGGTGGAACATGTACAAATGCCAATGCTGGGTGGAACATGTACAAATGCCAGACCTCCTATTACCCACTAGACTGTTTTATGGCCAGCTACAACAAGGACATTGATCCCACAGAGGTCAGAAGAAATGTTTCAAAACAATCTGATCCCACAGAGGTCAGAAGAAACGTTTCAAAACAATCTGAAAGCTGCACTTAAAGCAATCAAGTCACTTGGCATTCTCAGTGCACAAAGCCTCCAAGTTATGTGAATCTAGCAAGACAGCCACTGCAGAGCTAAAGAGGCAAGCTAGAAAAGCATGTGCCATTAATCCTCCTGGAGACGTCCCACTCATCCCCTCCCTTATCCAAACGAAAATATTGTGCAACGTCAAATTGTTGGATGAACAACAACAGGTGGCAGTTACATAATGTGATATCCCCTTGATACAGGGATTTTTTGGGCACCATGAATACTTCATTTAACACTACAGCCATAGACACACTCTCTATATGGATGTATTAGTTAGGATGGAAGTGTGTGTGTGTGTACACATATATAATTGGGTAAGTATTAATGAAAAAGCATATTTTACTATTAACAAAACTAGTTTGTTCTTCGAATACATAACCCAAACATAATACCTTCAGAGAATTGGTAAGAGGTGGAGAAAGTTAAATTCTCTTACCCCAGAGAGGCCATATCTGGTCCCCTAAAATGTAAGATAGCTTCTAGATAGCCCAACCAGAGAATTGTCCCTCGCACAAATCTAGTAGAATTCATGAAGTCACATCCTTATGAGTTGCTGAACAAACCAGGAAGCTTACCTGTTGCACCATGGCTATATGTCCCATTAGGTCAAGTTGAATTTTGGGGGGGATAAAAGTCTCCTGACAAAAAAAAGTTGGAGAAAGTGGACTCTGATCTCCATCCTATCACATTGATAATGTCAGTTTGGGATCAGCTTAAATGAAATGCCTGTGGTGACTTATCTAACTTTGTGAGCCAAATAACTTAGCTAAGTCATCTCATCTAGGGTTATTTCTTGATATGTGGAATGAATAATCCACTTTATCCAGGACAAAAGTGTCTGTGCTGATATCGTCCTTTCACTCTTTCAGTGAAGTGTCCAGTAGATAGGAATTTCATTAAAAAATGTCTGATTCCCCGTAGAAGCCTGTTCTAGGGAATGAAAGCAGGGGTCATCTGGACTTATACCAACCCATCCTGTCAGAACAGATCAACTGATTAAACATGTATCTTGCCAGCACTAGAGTTTGTAGGAAGCAGGTTTCATATGAGGTGAACCAATGAACCCTCAATAGTAGTTCAAAATGCTGTCTTATTCAGCCAGGTTAGCATAGATGAACTTGAAACTGACAACAGATAGGTTTTGGTTGAAATCCTCGCTTCCATGATGGCTCATTGTTATAGTGATTGTGTTACAGCAGCTTTTATCATGATTTGTACTGTTTCTTGTTAAAGAGCCAAACCAGCCAATAAACTATTACAGTATTAATGTGTTCAGATGTACAATGTGATTGTGCTAACACCACTGAACAAATAATTTCCATTTTCCACATACACTTTGAGATTTTCTCTATAACTTGGAAAGATTGTCTACTGACCAGGCCATTAGATCCAGAGTTGGTGAGACAAAGGTTGGGAGTTTTACATCTATCTTATCACTAATTGATCTGCCAGTGGTCAATCCCAGAAGGCATATTTGTGAGTGAAGACCAAGAGATAATGCAACCATTCTGCTGGTATTATTTATCAAAGCTGGTGTAAAATTCATGGACAAGTTTGTGATATTTCAGGATGACAAGAAGTTTCAGTAGACTTGTTGTCATCCTGAAATATCACAAACTTGTCCATGGATTTTACACCAGCTTAGATATTCCCAAAGAAGAACATAAGGATCAGGAGGCTTGGGGACTTAGGGTCGTCAGGTTAGCCATGTGTTAGTCATATAGTACACATCATTTCCAACTTTGGTATGGCATGCTGTCTTAAAACTACTCAATTCAATATCTTGCTTGAAATTTTGTAACCAATCACAAGGTGGCCTTCACATCTGCAATATGATTTTCAAGTCTCAAGTAGCATACATTATATCAAAAGCCGACTTCGATATAATGATGGAGACCAAGGTCTCCATACATTATTAAATGTGGCAAAAACAAAAATTGACAAGTTCAATTTATCAGAAACTATTTTCCAGTGAAAATATACTGTAGGGGTCATACACTATTTCAAGTTCACATACATGCATTAGTAAAGAGAATGAGCTTATGTGTTTAAACTCTGTCCTGGGTGCTTGATCAAACATTTCCACTACATAAAACATCTAGGAACATCATCTGTGCATAATCACTTAGTAAGTATGTACATTTTATACCAAATACATCTGCCTATGAAAAACAGTTTATAAGTGAATTTTTTCCCTCAAACAGTACTTGCAATCCCAATGTAGGAGTGTAGCTGATGTTACCAACTTAAAGTACATGCAGCTTGTGACTTCATGATCATCCAAAATCAAATAGTCAAAATACCTAAGGGAGTAGGAGAAGTAAGGATTTAATTATTTCATATGAATTTCAAGTTGATCACTGTGTTATCTTAGAAATATAATATGTTCATATGAGAATATACATGAAATGGATATAGTTAATTTTAACTGGCTTGAATAACATGTATTTTCCACTGAAAGCAAATTATCAGTTAACACATTCTTCAAACTTTTGACTAAAACTCAAAATACCCAAATCAGAAAAAATGCTTTACTATACTTCAATGGAATTTTGTACAGAAGAATAAAAGCCAAAATGACGACTACCATATATACTCAGGAGTTTAACTACAAACTGCACAGACCAAGTTCTGCCATCACTTAATGTGACAGCAGATCTCTGTCAATGTTAAAAGAAATCAGTTAAACCAACAGAAGTTTCAAGCATGGATTTGAATAACACAGTGATTATTGTTACCTGAAATTACTGTGGTTTCACTAATTTTCAAGAGGTAACAATATTCAATGATACTTTTTGCTTTTTTTTTAAAAAATGGTTTAACATTATTTTTCAGCACAAGAGAGGCTATACATGGCAGCCAGTATTAATGGTAGAGGAAGAACCCAGAAAACCCCAGAAAGAACCACCGACCCACGAGAAGCTACTGCAAGCTTTCTCGCATACCCACATTGGCCGAATCTGAGACTCGAACCCATGCAGACAGAGGTGAGATGGCACTGACCTGTAACGGACAGCACTTTAGACCACTCGAGGCCCCTTCATAGATACTGTGATTGTGCCAAAGAAATAATTTAAATACCCAATGAAAAATGAACTAAAAGTGATAAAGAAAGACACCCGACTGGCATTTTCTTTCTGATATGCTGATATTTTTTATTTTGCATTGATGAGCAACAAAGCACAGTCATTTTATAACTCAACTTCATTACTGTAATAAAACAATCTGTTTTATGTTTTAATTGAACCCATTTAATGTTTTTTTATAAAGCAGTCTAAATTGATGCAATGCACATGTATGCATACAGTATCCTTTTCCACTCAGTACCTTACATCAGTGTATATTGAGACAGAAAAGAGAAAGAATGTAATGTATTTACGCATATACACTACATCAAATGAAAGAAAGAATAAAATGATGTATTAATATTAGATTTATAATATTTATTCAAATCAATCTCTCATTCAAGTAAAAGAGCAATTGAAAATACAGTAATGACAAAATTTACTTTATTTACTGTTTTATATGATTTAACAACAGGCAGGAAAAATCTGCATAAATAATCTGCATATACAACAATAATTTAATGAATGAAACATAAGTGCTAATTAAACACCTTGTATATACAATAATTACAGTGCAGCTCATACTTCAGTGATTTTTAGACAAAATCAAAGAACACGTATTATGTCAATCAAGTCTCCTGGCACATGCAAATGTCTGTAACATATTAAATCCCAAAATTGTGAAAGTCCAGATAATTAGGGTGAAAAATCAGCTTGTTATGTGAAAATGTATAATTTTACTACATTTTAGAGAAATCCATCTCCAACTATTTAAATTAGTAATGTCTAATATATAAACAAGTCTTGTTTACCTTTATCATGTTGATGTGCACTTCAGGACTGCCTTGTATTAAGACTAAAGCTTTGCCTGTTTCAAATTATATTTGGGACATATGATCCTCTCAGGAATGGGGCAATGTAATGAATTTATTGTTTCATATGTCCTCGTATTTCCTATTTAAAAAAATTAAAATACATTCTTCCCTCACATGTTCTTATTTCAGTACCACACTCTCCAAAGTTACTCTTGTGGACTAAGTGTTTAGGGCATCTACCTCTGATGTACGAAGTCACAGATTTGAATGTATTTGCTTTTTTCCACAAATGGAACATATATAAGAATAACAAAGCTTTAGTATCAACGCAAGACAAACCTGAAAATGGGTGGCTCCCTAAAATATAGTCGAATCTCCAATTATGAATTCTCACATAACAATGGTGAAAAATAAGCAACATTCTTGACATTTCTGACACACAGGAAACTTTTGAAATAGTCTATCTCTCTATCTCTAAAAAAGCAATGCATACATTTACAAATCAAAAGCTTAGCTGTTTGTTTCATGCTGTAGGTTAATATTTACTAATGCTTGAAGAAACCAGCTCTCCCTCTCCTCTTTCTGTCTCTGTCTCTTATATATAGACCAAAGAAGTTTAATTATGTACAAGATTGTAGTGTCCAGCACTTCTGCCTGGAGTTCCTCTTATTATATGTAGCTGGTCGGTAAAGTTCAGGACATCAGGCCAAGGTTAATGTGTCTGAGCTAATTTATGATATTTATAATATGCCTCTGGGATTCCTTGGTTATCATTCTACTCAGTATATATGATGGTCCTGCCTGTATGATGGTGCTATAGATGATGGAACTGCCTGTATCATGGTGCTACAGCTGATGGACTTGCCTGCATGATGGTGCTACAGATGATGGATCTGTCTGCATAATGGTGCTACAGATGATGGACCTGCCTGAATGATGGTGCTACAGCTGATGGACCTAACTCCATGATTGGTGCGACAGATGATGGATCAACTTTATTGGTGCTATATTGGGTGCCAGTTATATAGAGTATAATTCCCTGCAATTGACTTGTGGCCATACCAATAAGTTTGATGAAGGACTTGTTAGTTGGATATTATGTTGTAACATAATCCTTGGGTTCATCGATTTCATACTTAGTATAGGTCATTGACAGAGCTACCACGTCTTTTAGATTTACTTAATAGAACCAGCCATATCATTATTCCTAGTACATTGAACTGGCTTCTGCCTATGGCCTAAATCAAGAGAGGTATAGTGCACTCCAGCTGTGTTCTGCATAGAAGATGATGATATTTCTTGATCTACAGTTGTTTCTAGGAAAGGATAAAGCGAAGGTTCAACATACTGTCTCTTTCCAAGAGTCACAGTTGCTCCTGTGTTTGACTGATGAACTAACTGTCATGCACATGCTATGCCTGTACCAATTCCAAGCATGACTCCAAGTATGTAACATTTAAATCTTGTAATCTGGAAGATATGAAAAATTTATAAGACAGAGCAGAATACTACTACTATGTAATTATTTCTACAAGAAACAAATTATCTGAATGTACGCCATATTCCAAAACAAAATACACAACCACAGATTCATCTTTTAAAAACAACAGTGGTAATGCACACATAACTCTGACCAGATAAATTTGAACTTTGTCGCATGTTAGACATAACATTTGAAAGATAATGGCATTTTGGTCTACTTATCCTGCCTCAAGACATAATACCAATAACTCTACATAGGACAGTGTGATTGGTTAACAAATCACATCAAATAAAAACTGAATTTACAAGAATTAGGCATGTCAATGATAAAATGATTAAAGACAGACTAAGGCATTAACAAAGTAGGCATTAATTTTTAAATATTTATTGTATATAAAGACTTGATGTGCATTTCAAATGTACCTTAAGCATGGCAAGCTTCCACACCATGTGAATTTTTGGTTAGACGAGGTAGTCTTCAATCTTTACACAATCATGATACCTCGTGAGTGAAGAATGTATTTGCATGGTTCTATTAAGAAATACAAGGATACATGAACAATAATTTATTAAACATTAACTTAAATACTCAAGAACATGTTCTTTTTCAAAATGAAGAACACTGATAGCCACAAAATATATGAAATCAGTGTTGATATCCACAAAATATATGAAATCAGTGCTGTAATTACTAAATAATGAGTGTTCTCATTGCCAGTGATTTCCTACGTCTAAAAAACTCTGAGGAAGGTAGTGAACACTTGTGAGAAAACAAGGTTTGAATTAAGAAAGAGAGCTTGGTTCACTGGATCTAATTTATTGCTTAAAATGCATGAAATACGTGTATCCTTACATATTTTGTGTCCATCCTTGTCGTGGTTATGAAAAAAGACAGCTCCTTTTTCCCATACTTGTAAGTCAAAACTGTCCTCTGTCAGATCTGAAATTTACAATAATCAAATGAATACACTCACAAAAACTATAGCATTTTATTGACTCCTAAATAAAAACCTTTACAGGTTCTTTAAAATTTTAAATTTTTTTAATGAATAATGTTGATGTTACTATATGTTAATATGACACTTCTTCACCAATTACTTGTCACAAAGCGACATCTGAACACAAACTTAAAGAGTTTCAATAAAGCTACCAGCAAATGGATATTATAATAATCATAAACAATCCAAGTTTAGTCCAGGTGATTTGGATATGTTTATTATACTATTATAGTTGTTTTCAAACAGCAGTATGAATGAAACCTCAAATTAGATATAAAAATATATAAATGAAAATGGCTTTAAAAAAATGCTGACAATAGGCTCATTCTATAATGATTCTGTACCAGTCTGACCTCCATTAATGCAAACAGTAAGCAGGCAATATGATGGTTGCAGATTATGATGAAAATGACAGTAGCATACAACCAGTCAATCAAGGGTGGTCACCCATGTATTTCTATACCAAGTTTAAACCACTGTTACCCATGTGATAACAAATTTGCATTACATGACACTTGACCTTTTGAAGGTGAACTGTAGATATAATGTTCTTATAAAAAGGGGAAAGAACGAAGTGAAATTAGTGCGCTTCATGCAAAAGGGGCCTACTGAGGGCACAAATTATGCTTCAACCCTGCCCTGTGAACCTCACACAAAAGAAGCCCATTGAGGGCACTAATAAAACTATTGACATTTAAATGATGAATTTAAGCATTTAAAGCTGATCAGGTCCATTTAACTTATTGAGAGTTTATAAATGCCTGCTACACCTGTAAGAAACATTAAAAAACCTGATGGAGTAGGCACTATTTTTCACACCATAATTATTTGAAAATACTATTTAGTCACAAGATTTACTCAGTTACCCAATCTTCTGGCATGTTAAATTAGTCACAAGATTTACTCAGTTACCAAATCTTCTGGCATGATAAATTAATCACAAGATTTACTAAATTAACCAGTCTTCTAGCATGATAAATTAGTCACAAGATTTACTCAGTCACCCAATCTTCTGGCATAAAAAATTAGTCACAAGATTTACTCAGTTACCCACTCTTCTGGCATGATAAATTAGACACAAGATTTACTCAATTACCCAATCTTCTGGCATGATAAATTAGTCACAAGATTTACTCAGTTACCCAATCTTCTGGCATGTTAAATTCAGTTTGAAACCATAGTAAACTGTATTGGCAGACTGATGTTTTGGAAGCATCACTTCATTAGATGTTTCTTTGTGTAAATAACTGGGCAAATAGATTAAGAAAAATAAGCAATTCATAGAAAACAAAGTCTAAATATTATGTAATGGAAGATTAAGCCTAAAAATGTAATGATGTCATCAGAAACATATGTTACATGCTAAGGCTCGAATAACCAGTAACATAGAAAGAGTGAGAATAACAAGCTTGTAAAAACTTAATAAACAATTTATTGAGCACAAATATTTTCCAGAAAAGAAAAATAAAATTACGGTTTTAAGAATCAATTCCAAAATTAATCCAAAAATAATTCAAAATATTATCCACTAGAGAAATTGCAAAAGTCCTGGTAATAAAATGTCCAAATAATTCCAAGTTTGAATCTTAGCAAAGTATCCAAGATGGAAGACGATGTCACGTGATGAAGTCAGTTCTTGGTAATAAAATTCTATAAGCACAATTCTTTTCCAGATAAATAACAAAATAAATCCTCTTGATCTAAACGATCGTAATGCATCTATCAATAATATTATAAACGCTACCAATTACTGCGATATCTTGGCAAAATATGCATTTTGACAATGATATGAACGATCACATTGCAAAAAACCGAGGATAAACTCCACCGACCAATATTTAACGATCCTTGTAGAAATGACCACTCATATCCTTCTAAATTAAAAACAATATTAAAAAATGGGCTGGCTATCAGTGTCTGACTTTTTTGTAAGCTATCCTTATAGTGTTTTATACTTTTTTTCATAAACCAGACTAAAGTATATGTAGATTATTTCCTAGTCTGGTTCCCTGCTTATATTCTAACTGCATTGCTTTCCACTATTCATATAGAGGTGAACTACACAGGGTGAGGGAACATGCACAGCAGGGGACCAGACTAATTATTCCCACATTTTGCATGCTTCCTGGCCTTATCACAAGATTTCGCATTCCTATCAACTACTGTATTGTAGGAACAGACAGACACCACTGACCTATATGTAATCAACTGTTACAGTGACTGGTTGATTAGCAAGGAATGTTTTGATGAAAAACAAATATAACATGAATCTTTAAAAGAAAAATGTATTGTTGACCTATATAGCAGCAGGGGGGGGGGGCAAATCGGACATTTGCTCCAGACATCATTTGCTCTAAATCTAACAAACATCTCAAGAGAATTAATTCAAATCCTTCTTTTTCAACCAAAAAAAAAGAATTACTTGCTCGAAACATAAGTTTTTCGCAAATCATACTCCAAGGCCGTTTTCATCGTTTAGTCAAAAAACGGTCTTGTCGAGCAGCAGAGAGGATGAACCCTACAACTTTTTCAGACAGAAAATCGATTGAAATCTCAAACGAGCCTTCCAACGAAATCTCATATTTTAACCCCCCCCCCAAAATAAGTCTCCATTTAGCAAACGGAGACTTTACGATTTTTCAATCAATTTTGGTCGCAACGTTGTTGTCACTCACCCTCTCTGCTGCTGCAAGTTAACAAAAATCATTTACGATTTCAACCAAATATTTGATTGAGTCCGATACGATATCGTGTCCGAGGATCATGTAAATTTATTGTTACAAATCCGTACGGGGTTGACTGAGCATTACTAAAGAAATTTCTAAATCGATTATGATCCATATCACCGCAGCACCAAGTTTGCCAAATATTTCTAAGAGTATGAGTATCAACTCCGTTGAATACAGCAAGAATATTACAGTTATCTCTTATCACTTTTGGAATCTGAGTGTAGCGTTGAGTGACATATATCACATCGGTGTTTTTATGCCTGCCTCGGGAAAATATTCTAGCTGGTTTTTTTTGTTTATCTAACATCACATCGTCGTATACGACTAAATTGTTAATGCTCCCATCAAGGTCATCCACGGATGGCGCTTCGTCAATATCAGTTATAAAATCAACGACGTTCTCACCTTTAATTTCTGACGCATTCTCATTAAAATCCTTTAACACTTCGTAGCATCGTTGATCATCTACGCTAGGGGCAATTAAATACAACTTATCCCACTTCATCCATCTCATTATTAAATTGAGCAACAATTGCGTCTTGCCGGATCCAGATGGCCCGATTATAATCATCCGGATAGAGTTTGGTAGCGCTGCATGATGCTTAACCGGTTCTCTTGCTTTAGTCGCTGAAAAATCAATTATATCCATATTTCTATACATAAATTATGGATCTATATTGTGTGAAGTGTAAAACGCGTACTGGCACAGATGACCTGACGACGATTACAACTAAAAATAACCGATCAGCGCTTTCTGGTAAATGCGTACAATGTGGTACAAAGAAATTTAGATTTGTGTCTATGAGATCTGCAGGAAATGATGATTTAAAAAAAAAACGAGGAGGTGATATCGCAGCCAAGCTAACTAAACTCCCTGGAACCCCATGGGCAAAGTATTCAGGAGAAAAACACCTTCCAGGGTATAGTTATTGTGGACCGGGAACAAGACTTGATATCAGACTTGATGATCAAAACCAACCTCGACGTGGTGAAGAACCAATAAACGCTATTGATAAGGCCTGTCACCTTCATGATGTTGCTTATAAAAGCAGCAATTTGCAACACAGGCATCTCGCGGATGTGAAATTAATTCATGCGCTGAATTCTATCACTGATAAATCCTTTAAAGAAAAATTAGCTTCATTTTTGATAAAATCGGCAATGAAAAGCAAATTGATGTTAGGTGCTGGTAATTAATAACAACATGGAATCTATTTACTATTCTCCAAAACGATACTGGAGGAGTAGCGCTGCAATCAATAAACTCGCTAGCGCTGCAAAAGTGAAAAAAACTACAGCAGCGGATTGGTTATCCAAACAGGCGATATGGCAAATTTATCTACCACCGCCTAAACAAATTAATTACTCGCATTTTGATGTGACTGTCCCTAATGAATTTCATCAGGCTGATATATTATTTTTACCTCATGACATTGGTTACAAATACGCGCTAACCGTAGTTGATGTTGCGAGTCGATACAAACAAGCAGAGCCGTTAAAAACAAAGTCAGCCACTGAAGTAGCTTCTGCATTTGAAAGGATTTATCGAAAGGGTCCTCTGCGTTGGCCGAATCTATTACAAGTTGATCCTGGCAAGGAATTTCAGGGTGCAGTCTTATCAACAATGAAACATCATAATGTCACCATACGACGAGGACATACTGCGTTACATCGCGATCAGGCAATTGTTGAACGATTTAATCGTACTCTTGCTGAGCGGTTATTTGGATATCAATACGCAAAAGAATTCATTCAAGAAAAGCGATCTCGTGAATGGGTCAAAAGATTACCAGCTGTGATTACCGCACTAAATAATGAGGTTACTCGAACGATTAATATGAAACCTAACAACGCGATTAAAAAGAAGTATATACCCGTACAACCGCAAAAAGATTTTTCTAGAAACGCTAGCGTTTCCCAACCAATTCTTGGTAGTAATATCAGTGTTAGGTATTTATACGAACCAGGAGAGCTTGAAGGTGGCAGAAAAAGGGCTACTGATCCTATTTGGAGTGTTACTGCACACAAGATATCTACTATAACACGATCAACTGGTAGACCTCCAATCTATAAATTGGATTCAACTGTCCCTCAACGAGGATTTACACGCGAACAATTACAAGTGATTCCTGACGATACTCAATTACCACTGCGGGGTCTTAACTAGCACCGTTGCGTCTGTTGCACTCAAGACAAGTCAGCATAACGTTATCTCTGATATGACCAATGCTGCTATTCTTTCTGTCTACTGTAAATTGGCGAGGATCTTTATCCGAATAACGCCAACGCATTATACAATTGCAACTCACGCAGTGATTATTCTGTTGTTGTTTCAGCGTAATTATTAATTTAGCATCAATATCAAATTCTCGTTTTTTTTTGTCTTGTTGTTTGTAACCGGAGAGTTTTTTATCAATAATTTTAACATCAACGATGCTAGCATCATCCATTGTGGTGTCATCATCGTCACTGGCTTCGCCAACGACAATTCTTCGAAGCTGATTTATTTTTCGTACTCTGGATACTGCGAGATAGACTAAGTTTGACCATTCGATGCGATTATCTACCATCCAAACAATTGTATCCGATATAGTTAATCCCTGTGAAGAATGTATTGTTGCTGCGTATCCTAGCATCCATGGGGATTTATTAGCACGCAATGCATCTTCAACGACGCTGATATCAACCAGTACAATATGAGAATCTGCTTTTCACTCTTCCCTGGAATATCAACTTCAATATTCTGCTTTCGTGTATCCGAAGGCCTATAACACAACGGTACTGGAAGTGTTGCAAACTTTTCTTTATGCGTTTCAAATAACTTCATCTGAAGTGTGTCTCTGACTATTTTTCTACTTGCTACTATCAAATCGTTTGGTCTCCACGTTTCCCAAAAATCTTTTAATGGAGTTTCTGAAATTATTTCACGCGCTATTTCGCATTGGATTCTATCCGGTTGTAATCTAATTAGCGCTTTGAATTCTCATAATTTTTCATCCAGTGATAGTCTACAAAACCTTTTAGCCATTCATGTGGAGATGCACCGACAAATGGTGGTGGTTGGCCGTGATCACCGCACATGACGACTTTTGTGTTTTTGTTTAACAACCACTCAAGAAATGTTTGTAATACATCTAATGACACTGTGCATATTTCATCCCAAATTATGATTTCAGGAATGAATTTATCACCCATATGCTCAGGAGTCCATTTGTCACCCTTCCATCGAAAGAAACTGTGATAAGTACAGGCATTTACCCCTCGCTGTATCATCTCTCTGGCGAGGCTGTGAGTTGGTGTTAGCACAATCATGTTGGACTTCCCACGGAATAACTCAATTGCACGAGTTGTCTTTCCTGACCCACCACAACCGTTTAAATAAACTGTCTTGTATCTACATACTGGATCAGATACCGGTGGTGCATTAGAAAATTCTGATTGAATCTTATCACACTTTTAAGTACTTTTCATCCATGGTAACGTCTGCGGATTCACAATACTCATGTAGTGTTTCCTTTTTAAATTGCCAACGCCCCCACGCTTCCTCAGGATCTGTGAATGCCGCTACAGCTGATTTGTATTTATTGTGTATATACATTGAATCAGTGGCTACTCTAACTGCGGTATTAGGAAATCTATTTATCATCTAAAATAAATTGATAGAAGCATAAGCTAGCATAGAACTTCTCAAAAGCGTGTACTGGGAATTATATCCATCACAGTATGTAACAATTGTACCTAATCGTCTTCCATCGGATAAGAAAGCGTCTTTACGATTTACAAGTTTTCCCTGTTTCGTTAAATCCGTTACAATAAAATCGTATTCAGCGACGTCTATGATCAACCGCGAAGAATATTTTGCATTGTCATATCTTCCACCTTGGGTAAATTTACCGATTATTCTTCGTCCAAAATCTTTTGCTTGTTCTTTTTTAATTTCAAATAACTTCTTAGACCAATTCATGATTTGTTCTTCATTGAAATCTGGAAATTGTTTACGCTGTTCGCTAATTATTCTATCTAGATCGGGTTGTGGTAGCCAAACTTCTTTCTGAGCTCGATAGCATATAATAGCTTCGGAAACAATCAACGATATTAGCATACCACAATCAATCATATATCGTAGTAACACTATTGGCATCCAGTGTTTTTCAGATAGGTGTCTACCAAGCCAAAGATAACTACACAGATGCAACCCTGTAGCGAATTCGAATGATATCACACGAGCGAATCCAGTTAAATCAAAATCAGGCAATGGACCATTAATCGCAACACGAGTCATTTCATGCGTGGGGTGTCCAAATCGTTTAAAGTACTCAGCACATTCTCCATACCCGAGGAAACTTCCAGGATAACACGCGGATATATCAATTGAAATCATACCATCACGTGAGTATTTCGTATTCCACAGTCCTCCATGACCAAATTCGACACAACTCAATTTAACGTCCTCGAGAAAATCACTTCGTGTTGGACGCCATGAGTTTTTTTCTCTTGCGAAGTGAGCTACCACTGAAGGAATAGTAAAACTATCCGTGAGTAGTTTTTCATGGAAACTCTCCGGTGAAAAATCACTAGCGATTTTTCTCATTCTGTTATCTAATTCTTCAACGCGATATAATTCACCATTTGGTCTTACAAATTGATCAAATCCTATTTTGGGATCTTCATCACTTCTAAGTAACCACACTGACACAGGATCATCTTTACACAACGCATGAATAGCATCAAATAATTTCTCTTCATAGAAAACCTCCCCGACGAATTCCCCGGAAAATTCCGGGGGGATATATCTCACGGTTCGTTCTCGTGGAAATATTGTTACTGCAGGTGTCCACGCGTGTTTGTTATGATCAATAATTTGTATTGGCGCTCCATTTTTGTTATATTTCGGTTCGTATAAAACTTCTCCAGTTATCGTCATAACGGTTATTGGGAATCTTAATGATGTTTCTAATTTAGCTATATCAGAAATCTTTGCACCGTGCTGTTTCACTGTCAGTTCCCATTCGGTTATTTTCCTACGTCGCAGATCAGTTAGTTTATTTCCTCGGGATGCATTTGTGAAGTGTTCCATTACCCGTGAAGTGTTCCATTACCCGTGTTGCTACACAATTCAGTGAACTAGAATATTTCATAGGAGCTAGTTTTGCGATATCGGGTTTATCATTTAACGGATATATCCCATAAACGATTGCTGTTACAGGATAAGATCTCTCGTAGTATGGTTTGTCAATTCCAGTTAGAATTCCTGGTTTGGAATCTCTACTCACAATGACAGCTTTTTTATCCTTGAGGATTGGTTCAAATTTATCCCTAATAATCCATTTGCCTTCAACTTCGATAATGAATTTTATTCTGAAAAAATACTTCTGATGGGAATTGATTTGTTGAAAATCTTTGATTTTCCATGAAAATCCTTTGGATTTTACACCCTTGGATTTCCAACCCGTAGGCGAGCCAAGGTGTGAGATTATCTCAGCTGCTCTTTCATCGTTCATGGTAGCATCGATGTTGGGTACATTGACATCTTCATCAATAATTCGAAATCTTGACCAACAGTGTGCTGCACCGTCTCGGTAGAATTCATTAAAACACTCCCTGATTTTATCCAGTAAAGTTCTATCACCGATTAGACGTTTTGGTGTATTAGAGACTCTATCGAGATTGAATTTAGCATTTTTCCAGGGCTTAATTTTCGATAATCTTTGTAACTCCTTACCAAGATTGAATTTAGCATTTTTCCAGGGCTTAATTTTCGATAATCTTTGTAACTCCTTATCAAAATTGAATTTAGCATTTTTCCAAGGCTTAATTTTCGATAATCTCTGGAATTCTTTCATGGTATAATCAATGAATTTAGCATTTTTCGAAGGCTTAATTTTCGATAATCTCTTGAACTCCTTCAGTATAATTCTATCACTGATTATCCGTTTTGGTGTATTAGAGACTCTATCGAGATTGAATTTAACATTTTTCGAAGGCTTAATTTTTGATAATCTCTTGAACTCCTCCATACTATAATTAAAACAAGCATTTAAATGAAAGATTTATGTATAATGAATCACTGCAAATGGCTCATGATTGGATCAACGACACCGTGTAACAAATCATGCAGAAATGAATTCTGTGGGTATCATATGCAAAGTTTTTGACGTGGAAGTCTTGGCCCGTTACCCTGTATTCGTTGTGGGGTTGGGGTCAGGGGAAAATCACAATTGTGTCTACGCTGTGGTGGAAAGCGATACAGGGAGTTGAAGCGTTATTATGATAAAAGAATAAAAAATGGATTTTCAATCAAAAATTCTGACCCTGACCTTGACTCTGTCCCTGACAAAGCCTTTGACAGAGTCAGCAACAAAATCATAAGAACTCCTCAAGACTACATTGAAAGATTCATTATTAAGCCAAACAATGAATTAGACAAACAATAGTATTATGTATACAAATGAACCAAGAATTCAGACCACACCCAGTGATTAAAAACTATGAAGCATCCAGTGATGGTATCGTAAGAAACCGTAGACTGAAGAAATCAGCTGGTGTTGTGAGTAATCAAGGGTATTTGAGGTTTACTGTATGGGGGAGGAAAGAAAAGAAAACTTATCACAATCATCGTTTCGTATTTGAATGCTTTTATGGATTGATCGAGGGTGATTTTGTTATTGATCATATCGATTCTAATCTGAAGAACAATTCTTTATCAAATCTGCAAGCTGTTACCCCAAGTGAGAATTCCAAACGAGGTTGGACTGGGAAATACTCGAAGCGAGCGAGACCTGTGAAATCATTTAATACAACAACTAGCGAAGAAAAAATATTTCAATCCATGACAAGCGCCGGTAGGCATTTCGATATTTGTTCACCTTCTGTTCAAAAAGTTGCAGAGGGAATAACCAAGACGGCAATTTAAAAAAAGAACGGACAGAAAATTCAATTTAGTTATGTCTGATACGTCATATTTTTCATTTAGAAGTATATCATTGTTATAGAATATGAATTCTGAAAATATGAATAGCATTATTGATGAAATTCTAAAATTGAAAAGTCAGGATATCAAACTATCAGATGGGTTAAATCCTGATCAAATCATGTCAGATTTTCAGGATATAGAATACGGAGTTAGTACTAACAAGTATATGCTGCCAAAGAAATACGCATTAATTAAAAAAATTCAGAATTCTATTCGGGACTCTCTTTCATTTTCCAGTGACGTAGGTGTGTTCATCCCGTTATATACTATCGTAGAACGAATACGAAAAGAATTGGGTAACGAATACGAATTGAAAAAAGAGGTCAATTCTAAAATTAGAAACCTACGGGCGTTAATTCAAGAAAATGAACGATTTTGACCGTGACCGACCCTCAAAGAGATTTTGTCATTTTTTGATTGTGACCGACCCTCAAAGAGATTTTCATTTTTTTTAAGCATTTTTTTGATTGAAAATGTCAAAATCAGTACATAAAAAATTGATGGACGGTTCAGATTGAGGAAAGTCACATTATTAATTATTTATATACAATTATGTGACTTTCCTCATCGATGATAGAGCTATTAAATACTTCGACAGTGATGTTAAAAATCATCCGACATGTCTGTTAGGTCAGATTCAGGAAAATTGTTTTACAATTGAAAAATTGTTTCTGATTTCAAATAATGGTCAATGAAGCATTAACAACTAGATTGGCTCATGAACGACTAGATGCAATTAGGAGATTTATACCAATTCGCGACTCTGTAAGAAATAAACTACAACAACGACAGAGTTTACAAACTGATTTTGCTGCGGGATCTGAAGAATTGTTTAAACCAGTAACCACAGCAACGTACGGGGTAGAGCGTGCTATACGGGGAGATGTTCCCGAGACGGGGAAATCTGTTATTGGTGAACTTGAAAAAATAGCAGCGAAAACTGAACAAACAAAACAGGCTGTACAAAAAATGGAATCAAAAAGAACAGTAGATGATTTACGCGTGAGATTTAACGAGGAAGGGTTATCAGCAATTGATAAGACTGATCCAACAGAAATTCCTGCGTTTGTTTTTGCGACTTATGAAAACAGAAAAAAAATGTTGAAACCAGAACATCATAAGTTTGTTAAGAATTTCACTCATTGGGCTGATATATTTTATAAAATCAAAACTAAAAACAGTCAAATTAAGACGAATAGTGCATCATACATTGAATATATCAATGCGGTGGGTATAGTGTATAAACGATTTGAAGAATTAAAACCGCAAAAGCGACAGCAACCTGCAAAGAAAATATCTTTTTCACCTAAAAAACAACAACTACCACCTGATGATGATGATGATAGTTATTTACAAGAAGCCGATTTAGAAGAACTGGATGAAGCAGCTGGTTATAGCAGAAGTGGATTGCAAGATTCCAGTGAAAATCCAAGGATTTCATGTCCTGGTAGTGTTCTCAGTGATATATCACGATTAGAAGTTCTTGTAGGAGGGTTCCGAGCTGGAAATAACTCACCGGAAATAATTAATGAAGCAGCTGATATCTGTAGACGGTTATTTGCCGGCGGTATCATGGATATCAGCACATATCGAGATTTCATTGGCAAGTTATCAAGTGGGTATCACAGTGACTGAATTTATAATCGACAAATTGTTTTACAATTGAAAAATTGTTTCTGATTTCAAATAATGATCATACACTACAACCATGACAAACCAACCCCCGTCTATGTAGTTAATTCACGGTTTCCAGTTTATAGAGCATACTACGGAGATGGTTTAGGTAATACCATTGCAGGGTTATTTGCGAGAATGGCTCCAAAAGTGATGCCGTTAGCTAAACAATTATCAATGAAAGCAATTGATGTTATTCGTGATAAGGGTATTAGTGCTGTTGGAGATCTTGCCGGAAAAGCGTTTTCAGCCGCAAAGAATAAAATAACATCATTAGTGAAATCACGGAGGAAATCCAAAGGATTTTCAAAACCGTTACCGTCTACAGCGGAAATGCCTGCAAGTGTTAGTAAAATTATAAATAACGCAGTAGATGAAAAACTAGCGTCGTTGATAACCCCCAACCAAAGCAATATTGCAAATATGATAGCAGGAAGTGGCTTTAAAAAAACACGACGATGAAAATCTTACGATGAAAATTGTTTACGATTTAGACTCTGATAAATAGAATAAAATGTTCAAAAGGTCACCTGATCCAGCGTTTGATATAGACGCCCCAGTTGCCAAGGATGATTCTGTACGCGATTATCAATATTACGCCTATCATGCAATAGACTCAAATAGTCGATCGCGAATTGAACTTCAAGTCCATGATACCAGTAAATACTTTCTACCCGCTGAAGCGTTTATTTAAGTAGAAGGAGAACTTGTAACAGCTGCTGATACTACTGCTGCACCAGCACCGTATCCAGCTGGTACTCAAGTCGGATTTGTCAATAATGGTATCATGGCGCTATTCGATTGTGCAAAATATCTCATTGATGGAAAAGAAATTGAGTCGATAGATCGTGATGTTGATGTGGCTACAACAATAATTGGGTTATCGAGATATTCTGATGATTATAAAAGATCAGCAGGACCTTCTATGATGTTTGCAAAAGATGTTAAAAATACCGCTGGAGGAAATCAATTTGTTGTAAGACGACCAAAGAATAATGCTGGTAATGCTAATATTGATGCCGAGGATATGATTATAAACAACGATCCTAACTTCAATCTAGGAGCTGCAACACGTATTTCAATGTTGCAAGGAGCGCGTAAATCATTTTCATGCGCGATTCCACTGCATCACATATTTGGATTCTGTAGAAACGTCCGAAAAGTTATTTATGGAGCGAAGCATACAGTAGCGCTTGTACGAAAAAGTGATGATAATGACGCAATTTGGAGGATTCCAGCAGATGCTGCACATCCGGAAAATGATGCCGGTAAAGTCATTTTAACAAAACTATCATTGTGGATGCCAGTGTTGACTCCATCAATCACCGCAGAAGAACGATTACTATCATTTATGGACCATGGAGGAAAATCATTACTAAGTTGGCTAACGGTAAGTACAGATGTTAAACAATCAAATCTGAACGGGTTATTCACGTGGAACCTAGCATCAAAACAAGGCGTTTCTGCGCCACGTCATATATTTATTGCGTTACAGGATAACACATGAGTTGGCAATCAACTCTCCAGCCATATGATATTTGATAAATTAGGTGTTAAAGACGTCTCACTGAGAATAAACGGCCAGCAGGAACCATCTGAAGATGTACAACTTGATTACGGTCAAAATCATATTGCACGCGTGTATCATAGATTGTTGTCGTTTATGGCACGTGATCAAAATGTTGATACTGGTCTACAAATATCACAATTGGATTTTAAAAATCTGTATCCGATCTATTACTTTTCACTGGAACATCTTGATTTAACAAGACAGTCTGTCGTTGATATACATTTTAGAGCTAACGTGCTTCGTGGTGCTATTGCTAATTATAGAGCGGTTGCTGTCATTCTCAGTGATAAATCAATGCTACTCGAAGGTGTTGGTGGAAGAATGAGAGTGGTAGATGCACCAGTGGAAAATATATGATTGAAATTGTAAACGATTTAGAATCAATCTATTATGTATAATGTCGTATAGTAATATCAATGTGTCGTTGACACCTGGTCAATTAAAAAAATTACAATCCAAATCAGTTAAGCAATGTGGAACCACTATCACGCTGAAACCTAATCAAATGACTGGCAGGGCGAATAAATTGTCGTTGACAACTCGTCAAATAAAACATTTCAATGATGCACTAGTAGTAAAAACAGGTGTTCAGATTACTCTTTCTGCGGCTGCTATCAAAAATATGATGAAAACAGGCGGTATATTCCCATTGTTAGCTGTGATTCCAGCATTGATTGCAGCAGCAGCCCCAGCAGTGGCTAAAGCAGCAGCGTTAGGAGCCGTTGGTACCGCGGCAGGAATGGCACTACAGAAGGCAACGGGAAAGGGGTATAAAAAAAAGGGAAAGGGTCTAAGACTACCAGGAACCCCGTATTCATGGTACATTGGGAGATCCGTTCACGGATCAGGTCTGAGAATCCCAGGAACGGTTTATTAATTGAGGAACTTAATGTTGTGGAATCTTTGATTCCTATGTCCAATTTTGATTTACTCGATGCTGCTAAAAAACTCGCGATTAAAAACTTCAGAGGTGTTTTTATGAAGGATCAATTACCGACACAACCAAACAACGCTGAAACCGGTATCATTAATCTCGATAACAGCACCGGACCTGGAACTCACTGGGTTGCATACGCTATTGATCCACGTGGGATTGTCTATTTTGATTCATATGGATTAGCCCCACCAAAAGAGTTTATGAGTTATATAAAAACTTTTCCAATGAAGACTTGGTATTCTACGCTACCAACACAACAAATGAATGACCCACCAATATGTGGCAGCAAAGTATTAAATGTCCTTGACGCTATTTCTAACTCCTTGGTTAACCCAAGGGGAAAACCACCACATGTTGTCGTAAATGAATACACTAGTAATCGCTGGAAATCAAAGATTTTAGAGAGAGAAAGAGTTTTACAATAACATGATTGATATTTGGGAAAGACCTCTGAAACCCAAACCCGATGGCACTGCGACGGATGATGTAAAAAAAATAATTGAAGATGAAATAGCTGAGACGTTGAATTTAGCAAGTGTTGACCCGAACGAAATAGTTGTATTTCAAGATCTCCAGGGTAAATTGAAAACCAGTAATATATCCACGGGTGACATTTTGATACGGCAGCGCGACGCCGCTGAAAACTCTATTGCGCTGTATTCCAAGGATGGACAACTTAAAACCAGTAATATATCAGCGGATGACATTTTAACACGACAACGCGACGTCGCTTAAGACTCTATTGCGCTGTATTCCAGCGACGGACGACTTAAAACCAGTAATATATCCGCGGATAACATTTTGATACGGCAGCACGACGACGCTGAAAACTCTATTGCACTGTATTCCAAGAATGGACAACTTAAACCAGGCGAACTTGTGTCTACAATCACCGACGCGATTGACGCCCATGACAGCATGATTGCCACCCGCGGCCGTGAGCTGGATGATCATATACGAGGTTATAATAGTTTTCGCAAAAATGTCGTACATAAATTCTTTGGAACCCCGCTTGTGGTTGGCATGACTCTCGCTGAAATTAAAAACTTTTTATCGCTATTCTTTTTTAACAAGGAGGCAGGGAGGATGAAACGCTGAGACGTTAAATTTAGCAAGTGTTGACCCGAACGAAATAGTTGTATTTCAAGATCGCCAGGGTAAAATGAAAAGCAGTAATATATCCGCGGATGACATTTTGATACGGCAGAGCGATGCCGCTGAAAACTCTATTGCGCTGTATTCCAGCGACGGGCGACTTAAACCAGGCGCACGCGTGTCTACGATCACCGACGCGATTGCCGCCCACGGCCGTGAGCTGGATGATTATATACGAGGTTATAATAGTTTTCGCAAAAATGTCGTACATAAATTCTTTGGAACCCCGCTTGTGGTTGGCACGACTCTCGCTGAAATTAAAAACTTTTTATCGCTATTCTTTTTTAACAAGGAGGCGGGGAGGATGATGAATGAAAATGAAATCAAGGCAAATTATCTCGATATTTCTAAACTAATAGAAAATCTTGAAAAGGTAAGGATTCCGCACAAGCGCATTAAAAATATCGTGTATACGATCAATCATGGAATCGTGGATTGGATAGGAGAAGAAGATACTGTTGGAATTATCATCGATCTCTTGTGGGGTGGAGAAGCGAAGGTTGTTGGTATCTACAGGTTAACGTGGGCCTCTATTGATCAATTTAATATGATCATGGACAATAGAACCTACTCTGGTGGCGCCGCGACGTTAATTATCGAGACTAGCAAAACACCAAGCTTTCACTTCGTCGCGGTTGATAGCTCCACCATTAGATCAAAAATAGCCTGGTGTATAGAACTTGTAGATAATTTTTCCGGCTGAAGCTACTAGCAATTCCCGCTAACGATAGCGAATAATTGAAAACACTAGCGGGTTTAAAATAACAATGACATCATTGACGGAGTCAACGAAATCAATTGAACCGATAATAATCCCGTTGACAGAGTCAATGGAATCACAATCGCATCAATATCGATATGATACCGTGAAAGAATTTTCTGCGAACTTGAAATCACTTTCTAAACGCTATCGTGAAAAAATGAAAAAATACCGACGAAGAATCACCGCAATTGATATTACCGGTACCATGTACTCGGTGTCAGGCGTTCTCACCGGCGCCGGAATTATACTTGCATCGGTTACAATGATTGCCCCGGTCGTAGTTCCAATTTGCATTTCTGCGGCGGCTACAGTCGCGGGTATATCAACCGGGATAACAAAAAAGATATCATCATGCAGCCAGAGTAAACTGCAAGATTACTTAATTCAATTTCATATTGTATCAATCGCATACTCGCAATTATCCTCAATATCTTCGTCACTCGATAATACAATTATATCAGATAGTGAGTTCTCAGCGATGGCCAGTATTTATGATTCCGCGATATTGAAATTAGAGCGACAACAACAGTATAATAACAATGACAACACCGATGGAATTGGAAAACACGAACCCGAAAACCAGAATGATCTCAATAACCTCAACGATATCAGATAGTGAGTTCTCAGTGATGGTCAGTATTTATGATTCCACGATATCAAAATTAGAAATACAACAACATGAGTATAATAACAATGACAACACCGATGGAATTACTTCAACAAATAGTGGAGAACACAAACCCAGTACAAACAAGCATGATATCAATAACATCAACGAATCCTGAATTCAGTGTGAATTTCCCTAGCCCAGTCCCCGTGAAGGAGATAGCGCTAGCAAAACTACGAGTGTATCACAGTTGGCCTAATATCAGATCGGTAGCATTTGGTGGTCAACAACCAAATAATTCCTTGGTATTTGCGAATAAGAATAAAGACGACGGGACTCCAGACTGGAACGTTGTTTCGATACCAACAGGGTCATACCAAATCGAACAAATCAATAATGAATTCGCGCGTAGAATAAAATTGATTACTGGAACAGAATCAAAAATCGCTATAACAGTTCATGAGCCGACGCTATCATCCGCAATAGAGATAAGCACAGAAGGATACGTCGTAGATATCTATCAGAGTTCTATTAGAACCGTACTAGGATGGCCTGAATTACCACCAGGGGGGAAAACCGTTGATTTACCAGAACCACAAAAAACTGATTATATCACAGACAGGATAAAACCTGATAATCCAATAAAGAGTTATAAAGATCACACAATTACTATAGATTTTTTTGGTCTCGGATACCTACCACCTGAGAGAGGGAAGGAGAAGGATCCCTTAGAGGGATATCATTTTGTTAACGAACCTAAAATCGATAAAAATTTCACAGCAATGAATAATGATTTTTCACTGTTGTTAATATCTCTTAAATCCGGTACTCTTACCTGAGATGAATTTATCAGCGTTGTAGAAACATGCAACAAAATTATCGACGATATGGAAACATTTAATTTGAAAATTATTCAGGATATATTAGATGACGATAATCCCACATCGAGAACAAAATTCGCAACAGACTATAAAATCCCGGTCAAAGATATTCCAACATTTAAACTACCAGGATATAACGTACCAGAACTAAAAAAACTTCTCAGTGACACCATCGATGCTGGTTTTAAAATAATTCATGATACGTGGAAAAAAACAGCATCACCGGAAATAAAAATCCTCAAACATAATAATGACCCAGATGGTGGCGGCAGACATATCGCTCCGTTCAACGTGAATATATCCTCAGTGATTGCGCTCAATTTAGAATGTGATGTTATCGAAGGAAGCTATCAAATTAATCTCGAACGATCAAATCAAGCTCAGCAAGGATATATTCTATACTCATTTGCACCAATAGCCCCTCCAGGATTTTTAATAATTGAGTCTCCGGTTAATCCAGTCTATATGCGGTGTCATAATGATTCATTAACCAGAATTAATTTCAAACTCACAGATCAGTCCAATAATCTAATTGATCTACAAGAGGAGGTGTTAGCGATTAGTCTGTTTGTGAGATCCTAAGGACTTGATCAAATATTTGGTTGAAATCGTAAATGATTTTTGTTAACTTGCAGCAGCAGAGAGGGTGAGTGACAACAACGTTGCGAACAAAATTGATTGAAAAATCGTAAAGTCTCCGTTTGCTAAATGGAGACTTATTTTTTGGGGGGTTAAAATATGAGATTTCGTTGGAAGGCTCGTTTTGAGATTTCAATCGATTTTCTGCCAGAAAAAGTTGTAGGGTTCACCCTCTCTGCTGCTTGTCGTGATGTCATCGCCCCCCCCCCCCCCCGCCGCTGCTATGGGTTAATAATTTATTTCAACCAAATATTTGATCGAGTCCGATACGATATCGTGCCCGAGGATCATGTAAATTTATTGTTATAAATCCGTGTGGGTCCGACTGATCTTTACTAAAGAAATTTTTAAATTGATTTAAGTCCATATCGGAACACCATGTCTGCCAAATATTTCGTAGCGTATGTGTATCAACGCCGTTAAACACAGCAAGAATATTACAGTTATCTCTGATCACTTTTGGAATCTGAGTGTATCATTGAGTGACATATATCACGTCAGTGTTTTTGTGCCTGCCTCGGGAAAATATTCTAGCTGGTTTTTTTTGATTGTCTAGCATCACATCGTCGTATACGACTAAATTGTTAATGCTCCCATCAAGGTCATCCACGGAAGGTGCCTCGTTAATATCGGTTATAAATTCAATAATGCCCTTGCCGGCAATCTCTGAAGCATTTTCATTAAAATCTTTTAGCACTTCATAGCATCGTTGATCATCTACGCTAGGAGCAACTAAATACAACTTATTCCACTTCATCCATCTCACTATTAAACTGAGCAACAATTGCATCTTGCCGGATCCAGATGGCCTGATTATAATTGCGCGGATAGAGATTGGTAGCGCTGCATGATGCTTAACTGGTTCTCTTGTTTTAGTCGCTGACAAATCAATTATATTCATATCTCTATACATAAATTATGGATCTATATTGTGTGAAGTGTAAAACGCGTACTAACACAAATGATGTGACGACGATTACAACTAAAAATAACAGATCAGAACTTACTGGTAGATGTGCAACATGTGGTATAAAAAAGTTTAGATTTGTTTCTATGAAATCCGGAGATGTTTTAAAAAAAACGAGGAGGTGATATCGCAGCCAAATTGGCAAAGCTCCCTGGAACCCCATGGGCAAAGTACCCCGGAGAAAAGCACCTTCCAGGATATAGCTACTGTGGCCCCGGAATACAATTAGATATCAGACTTGATGATCAAAATCAAAAATCAGCCCCGACCTGGCGAGTATCCGATAAACACTATTGATAATGCGTGTCATGCTCATGATGTTGCATATTATAAAAGCAGCAATTTGCAACACAGGCATCTCGCGGATGTGAAATTAATTCATGCGTTAAATGCTATTCCTGATAAATCTTTCAAAGAAAAATTGGCTTCGTGGTTGGTAAAATCAGCTATGAAAGGCAAATTGATGATGGGCGCTGGTAATTAATAATATGGAATCTATTTATTATTCTCCAAAAGGATACTGGAGGGGTAACGCTGCAATCAATAAACTCGCTAACGCCGCAAAAGTGAAAAAGGCCACTGCGGCTAATTGGTTATCCAAACAGGCTATATGGCAAATTTATCTATCGTGTCCTAAACAAATCAATTTCTCGCATTTTGATGTTACCGGACCCAATGAAGTTCATCAAGCTGATTTATTGTTTTTACCACATGACAACGGTTACAAATACGCACTAACTGTAGTTGACGTTGCGAGTCGATACAAACAAGCAGAACCGCTAAAAACAAAATCATCACCTGAAGTTGCTTCTGCATTTGAAAAGATTTATCGACGAAGCCCTCTACGCTGGCCAAATCTATTACAAGTTGATCCTGGCAAGGAATTTCAAGGCGCTGTTTTATCAGCGATGAAACATCACAATGTCACCATCAGACGGGGGCATACTGCATACATCGCGATCAGGCAATTGTAGAACGATTTAATCGGACTCTTGCTGAGCGGTTATTTGGATATCAATACGCAAAAGAATTCATCCAAGAAAAGCGATCCTGTGAATGGGTCAAAAGGTTACCAGGGGTAGTTGCAGCGCTAAATAATGAGATTACCAGAGCAATCAATATGAAACCTAACACCGCAATAAAAAAAAAGTATATACCACAACCACAGCGGGATAGCGTTTCTCAGCCAATTCTCAGCAATGTCACCGTGAGATATTTATATGAACCAGGAGAACTCGAAGGTGGTAAAAAAAGGGCTACTGATCCTATTTGGAGTGTCACTATGTATAGCATATCTACTATAACACGATCAACTGGTACACCTCCAATCTATAAATTGGATTGAACTGCCCCTCAGCGGGGTTTTACATGCGAACAATTACAAGTGATTCCTGATGATACTCAATTGCCGCCGCATGGTCTTAACTAGCGCCGTTGCGTCTGTTGTACTCAAGACAAGTCAACATTACATTGTTTCTGACATGACCAAGACTGTTAATTTTTCTGTCTACGGTAAATTGGCGAGGATCTTTATCCGAATACTGCCAACGCATTATACAATTGCAACTTGCGCAGTGATTATTCTGTTGTTGCTTCAGCGTAATTATTAATTCAGCATCAATGTCAAATTCTCGTTTTTTTTTGTCTTGTTGTTTGTAACCGGAGTTTTTTATTAATGATGCTAACATCAATATCATCCATTGTGGTGTCATCATCGAAAACAATTCTTCAAAGTTGATTTATTCGCCGTACTCTAGACACTGCAAGACAGACTAAATTTGACCACTCAATGCGATTATCGACTATCCAAACAATTGTATCAGCGATGGTTAATCCCTGCGAGGAATGTATTGTTGTTACGTAACCCAGTGTCCATGGCGATTTATTAGCACGCAATGCGCCTTCGACAACACTGATATCAACCAGCACAATACAGTAGTCCCCCTCTTATACGGCCACCCCTGCTGCACCGGGAAAGTGGCCTTATAAGGCGGGTGGCCGTTCCAGAGGGGGGCTAAATTTATTATGAGAAGTACATGTATATGTAATGTACGTAGTAAGAAAGCTACATACATGTACTTCAAAACATTAAATATCTTCGTCTAAATGAAACATTAATCAATAAAAGTTTTTTTTGTTATAATAACAAATTTATTTCAACTGAATATACGTTACTATTTTTGCTTTCTTGGCGTAAGTTTGATATGCGAACGGGTATTGTTCTCATGCACATTGCAAATGGATTCAAAAACGTTTACATCTTGGTACATACATAATTATCTTTCCATTTGCTCCATTTTCCCACTGCTGCTGAATAACCTTCTTATCGGTTATTACTTTGTTTATTCAAATTATTTCAACATAAACTTATTTTTACGAGTCTTTTGACGTTTTGTACAGTAGTCCCCCTCTTATACGGCCACCCCTGTTGCACCGGGAAAGTGGCCTTATAAGGCGGGTGGCCGTTCCAGAGGGGGGGCTAAATTTATTATGAGAAGTACATGTATATGTAATGTACGTAGTAAGAAAGCTACATACTTCAAAACATTAAATATCTTAGTCTAAATGAAACATTAATCAATAAAAGTTTTTTGTCATAATAACAAATTTATTTCAACTGAATATACGTTACTATTTTTGCTTTCTTGCTGTAAGTTTGATATGTGAGCGGGTATTGTTGTCATGCACATTGCAAATGGATTCAAAAACGTCATTTACATCTTGGTACATACATAATTATCTTTCCATTTGCTCCATTTTCCCACTGCTGCTGAATAACCTTCTTATCGGTTATTACTTTGTTTATTCAAATTATTTCAACGTAAACTTGTTTTTACGAGTCTTTTGTACATACGGCATCCCCCCCCCCCCCCCCGATGTCGTCGAGTAGAATACCCGACTTTCTTCGAAAATAATGTATCCGTTAACGTGATGGCATTTTAGTGTTTGGTAATGATTTATTCGGTTATTGCTGACTGTATGCGATTTAATTATGCAGACAAAACTTGTGTCGAGTCTACGAAATGCAGCCTTCGTAAAGGAAGCCATATTGTTTGGTCACGTAATTTTTCCGGTCTTTGTCTGGTACCCTATTGTCTTTTTTAAGGTTCTCTGTGTGCCAATGTACAAAATCTATTTTTAGCCTATGCTGACCTTGTTATGATTATAACAATTACGTCTGGTTATAATCAGCAACGAGAAGAACTCAGCATAGGTGTTAAACCCCAAACTCTATCAAAACATTATTGAGCCCATTTCCTGTAAACATCGACTTTCATAGATAACGATATACTTTAAATCTTTAGTCGACACTTTTAACGGCGACTTGACACTCGGAGACGTGTATCTACGATAGAGATAATCAAAATTACTTACCTTACGTCAAGATTTGAATTAATTATTGGTTCTGGATACATTTAAAAATAAAATGCGGCCGCTCGTGAGGGGGAAAATTTTATATTATTGCATAAAAATGCTGGCCGCTGGTCGCGTTAGCCGGGTGGCCTCTCGTGAGGGGTACTTTTGAACAGAAACTCGTCGGTGCCAATGAATTCTGGCCTTTTGGAGCGGGTGGCCGCTGGTCAGGGGGGCCGTACAAGAGGGGGACTACTGTACATACAATTGTTCGGCATCCCCCCCCCCCCCAGATGTCGTCGAGTAGAATAACCGACTTTCTTCGAAAATAATGTATCCGTTAACGTGATGACATTTTAATAATTGGTAATGATTTATTCGGTTATTGCTGACTGTATGCGATTTAATTATGCAGACAAAACTTGTGTCGAGTCTGCCGAAATACATCCTTCGTAGGAAGCCATTTTGTGTGGTCACGTGATTTTTCCGGTCTTTGTCTGGTGCCCTATTGTTTTTTTTAAGGTTGTCTGTGTGTGCCAATGTACAAAATCTATTTTTAGCCATGCTGACCTTGTTATGATTATAACAATTACGTCTGGTTATAATCATCAACGAGAAGAACTCAACATAGGTGTTAAACCCCAAACTCTATCATAACATTATTGAGCCCATTTCCTGTAAACATCGACTTTCACAGATAACGATATACTATAAATTTTTGGTTGACACTTTTAACGGCGACTTGACACTTGGAGACGTGTTATCTACGATAGAGATAATCAAAATTGCTTACCTTACGTCAAGATTTGAATTAATTATTGGTTCTGGATACATTTAAAAATAAAATGTGGCCGCTCGTGAGGGGTAAATTTTATATTATTGCACAAAAATGCTGGCCGCTGGTCGCGTTAGGCGGGTGGCCTTTCGTGAGGGGTACTTTTGAACAGAAACTCGTCGGTGCCAACGAATTCTGGCCGTTAGGAGCGGGTGGCCGCTGGTCAGGGGGGCCGTACAAGAGGGGGACTACTGTATCATTTAACACTAGTGTTTGTCTTTCATGCTGTCCTGGAATTTCAAGTTCAATATTTTGTTGCCATGTATCACAGGGTCTATAACACAGCGGCACTGGGCATGTTGGGAATTTTTCTTTGTGAAGCTCAAACAACTTTTTCTGAAGTGTGTCTCTATCTTTCTACTTGCCACTACAAAATCGTTTGGCTCCCACGTTTCATAAAACTGTCTCATTGGAGTTTCAGGAATTATTTCCCTGATTATTTCACATTGGATTCTGTCGGGTTTCAGTCTAATTAATTTCTTGACCTCACGTAATTGTTCATCAAGTGCTCTATAGTCAGTATCGATTTCTTCATAATAGTCAACAAAATTCTTTAACCAATCATGTGGACCCGCGCCGACAAATGGTGGTGGTTGGCCATGATCTCCCCACATTATTACCGCTGTATTCTTTTGCAGCAACCAATCAAGAAACATTTTTAATACATCTAACGAAACCGTACATATCTCATCCCAAATAATAACCGCAGGGATGAATTTCTCACCCATTCGTTCAGGGGTCCATTTGTCGCCGTTATATCGAAAAAAACTATGATAAGTGCAAGCTTAGACTTTTCGTTGTTTTATCTCTCGCGCTAGTCTATGGGTCGGTGTCAGCACAATTATATTTGCTCTACCTCGATAAAATTCAATCGCCCATGTCGTTTTTCCTGACCCGCCACAGCCGTTTAAATAAACTGTTTTATATCTACAAATTGGATCTGATATCGGTGGTGCATTAGAACGTTCTGATAAATAATCACCGCGTAAGTAATTACTTTTAATTTCAACGTCTGCTGATTAAGAATAATCACGCAGCATTTCTTTTTTAATTCTCCATGATCCCCAGCTTTCATCCAAATTAGTGAATTCAGCAACTGCGCAACTGTACTTGCTGTTAATGTAAAATGAATCAACGTTAACTCTAACTGCAGTGTCAGGAAATCTATTTATCATTGAAAATAAATTAATACAAGCATAACCCAGCATCGACGACCTCAAATGTGTATACGGGGATCTGAAACCGTCGCTGTAAGTAACGACTGTACCCAATTTTGTTCCACATATATGTTTTTGGATACTGCATCCGCTATTACAAAGTCATATTCGGTGTTATCCATAATCAGCCATGAACAATATCGTCTATAGTCGCATTTTTTTCCTCCCTGAGTGAATTTTCCGATTATTCTTCTACCGAGATCTTTTGCTTCGATGTTTCGTTGATTAAATACCCGTTTGGACCACTCATTGATATATTCTTCGTCGGCATCAATATGTTTTCTGGATTCCTCAATTATACTATCAAGACGTTCCGGTGTTGGTAACCAGACATTGGTTTGTTTCCAATATGATATAATTGCTTCACTGACCGTCAGCGAAATTAACATTTTTGTATCAATGATGAATTGTAATAGCGCTATTGGCAGCCAGTTCTTTTCAGACATGTGTCTACCAATCCAAATATAACAACAGCGATGAAGTTCTGCTGCGAATTCAAATGACACTACACGAGTGAATCCAGTAAAATCAAAATCATGCAGCGGCCCATTAATTGCAACACGAGTCATTTCATGTACGGGGTGTCCAAATCGTTTAAAATACTCAGTACACTCTCCATAACCAAGAAAACTCGCTGGATAACAAGCAACCATATCAACTGAAATGATATTATTATGGTCGTATTTTTTATTCCATAAACCGCCATGATTAAATTCTAAACAACTAGCCTCAATGTCTGGTAAGAATTCTACGCGTGTTGGTTTCCATGCGTTTTTGATTCTTGCAAAATGAGCTGCAACCGACGGGATTGTAAAACAGTTTGTCAATAATTGTTCGTCGTTGATAATTTCATCACTGGCGGCTTCGCCACTGTTGTTGCCTTCGCCACACGCCGTTAAAAATCCACTAGCTGTTTTTTTCATTTTGTTGTGAAATGCTTCAGTGCGGTATAATTCACCGTTTGGTCTTACAAATTGGTCAAAGGTATCCGTGTCGTTTTCAGTGCTGCGAAGTGACCACACCGAAACGGGGTCGTTTTTACTCAAATGCGCAATAGCATTGATTAGTTTTTCTTCAACGAGAAAACCATCCCTGGAGAATTCTTCTTGAAAGAATTCGTCGGGTATATACTTTATTGTTCTGTTTCGTGGAAATATTGTGACCGCAGACGTCCATGCGTGTTCATTATGATCAATAATTTTGATTGGAGCTCCCTTTGATTTATATTTTGATTCGTATAAAACTTCTCCGGTTATCGTTGTAACGGTTATTGGAAATCTCAGCGACATTTCTAATTTTGCTATATCGCTAATAGTTGCTCCGCGGTCTTTCACCGTTAACACTCATTGAGCTATTTTGCTACGCCGTAGATCAGTAAGTTTGTTCCCTCAGGATGCATTTGTAAAATGTTCTGTTATTTGTGCTTCTACACAATTGAGTGGCAAAGCCACTGACGACAAAGTCGCCGGTGACAACTGTTTCATTGGTTTAAGTTTTCCTATATAGGGTTTTTCATTTAATGGATATATCCCATACACAACTGCTGTTTCAGGATATGCTCGTTCTTAGTATGGTTTGTCAATTCCAGTTAACAGACCCGGCTTAGAATCACGGCTAACAACGACTGTTTTCTTGTCTTTGAGAATCGGTTCAAATTTGTCTCGTATAAACCAACCGCCTGATTCTACACGGATAATGAATTTCATTCTAAAAAATACTTTTTGTTGCCAAGTTGTGATAACATTAACGCTGCGTTGCTGTCGTTCATGGTGGCATCAACAACGCCATCAATTCGAAATGTTGACCAGCTATGAGATGCACCGTCGTGTTTGAATTCATTAATACAATCGCGTATTTTATTTATCAGGGCTTTATCAGTTATTGTCCGTTTTGGCACATCTTTGAGGGTTCTATCGAGATTAAATTTATTGTTTTTGTAATGCTTAATTGCTGATAATCTCTCGAACTCCTCCATGTTATAATTAAAACAAGTATTTAAATAGAAAAATATAGTATAATGAATCACTGCAAGTGGCTAATGATTGGATCAACAACTCCATGTAACAAAACATGCAGAAGCGAATTCTGTGGGTATCATTTACAAAGTGTTCGGCGAGGAAGTTTTGGCCCCCTTCCGTGCCTCCGATGTGGGGTGGGGGTAAGGGGAAAATCGCAGTTGTGTCTCAGTTGTGGCGGCAAACGTTACAGGGAACTAAAATGCTATTATGACAAACGAATAAAAAATGCAGTCATTGATTCTACTGATGACTCCGTCAGCGGCAAAATCATAAAAACCCCTCAAGACTACATTGATAGACTTATAATTAAAGCAAATAATAAATTAGACAAATAGTATTATTATACAAATGAGCCAAGATTTCAGACCTCACCCAGTGCTTGTTAATTATGAAGCATCCCGTGATGGTATTGTTAGAAATTGCAGACTAAAAAAACCGGTTGAATGGGTAAATAATAGAGGGTATTTAACATTTGGTACCGGGAAGAAGAAATATCTCTGTCACAGAATAGTATATGAATGTCACAATGTCTCGTTGAGAATAAATGGCCAGCAGGAACCATCTGAAGACATACAACTTAATTTCAGTCAAAACTATATTGCTCGCGTGTACCATCGTATGCTGTCATAAATGGGCCGTGATCAAAATTTTGATACTGGTTTGCAAATATCGCAATATGATTTCAAGAACTTGTATCCGATCTACTACTTTTCCCTGGAACATCTTGATTTAACAAGGCAATCCGTCGTTGATATACACTTCAGAGCTAATGTCCTTCGTGGCGTTATTGCTAATTATAGAGCGGTTGCTGTCATTCTCAGCGACAAATCAATATTGTTAGAAGGCGCTGGCGGACGAATGAGAATCGTTGATGCACCAGTGGAAAATATGTAAACGATTCACAATTAGATCAATTGAAAGCATAAATGTGTTTTACAATAAAATGCCATATAGTGTTGTTAGTGTCAAGCTGACTGATGGTCAGGTCAAGAAATTGCGATCAAAATCCGCTAAAGAATGTGGAACAACAATAACGTTGAAACCAGCGCAGATGTCCGGCGGTACACATAAAATATCATTGACGGATCGTCAAATAAAACATTTCAATGATGCGCTGAAGAATAAGCGAGGGGTTCAAATTGTATTTTCAAAGGCTGCAGTCGCCAACATGATAAAATCAGGCGGTATATTTCCATTGTTAGTCGCAATACCAGCATTGATTGCAGCGGCCGCCCCAGCAGTGGCGAAAGCTGCGGCATTGGGAGCCGTTGGTACCGCGGCAGGGATGGCGTTGAAAAAGACAACTGGGAAAGGATATAAAAAAAAAAGGGAAAGGGTCTAAGACTACCAGGAACCCCGTATTCATGGTACAGCGGAAAGGGTCTGAGAATACCAGGAACGGTTTATTAGTTGAAAGCCCAATTCTCCCTATGTCCAATTTTGATTTAATTGATGCTGCTAAAAAACTAGCGATAAAAAACTTCAGAGGTTTTTTTTATGAGAGATCAATTACCGAGAAAACCTAAACGCGTTGAAACCGGTATCATCAATTTTGATAACAGTAACGGATCGGGAACTCACTGGGTTGCATACGCGATCGATCCACGTGGGATTGTCTATTTTGATTCATATGGGTTAGCTCCGCCAAGCGAGTTTATGCGGCATATAAATTCTTCGATGAAACTCAAAGAGTTTCCGATTTTTTTATTCCACGCTGCCAACACAACAATTAAATGATCCACCGATATGCGGCCGTGAAGTATTAAATGTCCTCGCGGAGATTTCATCGTTACAGAAACCACCTCATCTGGTTGTAAATAAATACACGAGTGGGAAATTACAAGGTAATTTTAGAGAATCAATAAATTGAAAACACGAGCTGTGCTAACAATAATGACTGATATTTGGGGACGATCTCTGTCAATGTTGAAACCCACAGCGGAAACATCTGCAGGTTCTATCGAGGATGTAAAAAAAATAATTGAAGATGAAATCGCTGAGACGTTAAATTTAGCAAGTGTTGACCCGAACGAAATAGTTGTATTTCAAGATCGCCAGGGTAAATTGAAAAGCAGTAATATATCCGCAGATGACATTTTGATACGGCAGCGCGACGCCGCTGAAAACTCTATTGCGCTGTATTCCAACGGTGGACAACTTAAACCAGGCGCACTTGTGTCTACGATCACCGATGCGATTGCCGTCCACGGCCGTAATCTGGATGATTATATACGAGGTTATAGTACTTTTCGCAAAAATGTCGAACATAAATTCTTTGGAACCCCGCTCGTGGTTGGCATGACTCTAGCTGAAATTAAAAACTTTCTATCTTTATTCTTTTTTAACAAGGAGGCGGGAAGGATGATGAATGAAAATGAAATCAAGGCAAATTATCTCGATATTTACACTGATATTTCTAAACTAATAGAAAATCTCGAAAAGGTACAAAAACCCACTAACGACGTCGTAGGTAAGTTTTTTGGAACCTCGTTTGTGGCAGGCATGACTCTCGCTGAAATTAGCGAGTTTATTGGCAAGCATACTCACAATGCCTACGTCGCTAATAGTTTCTTTGGTGCCCCGGCTACATCTACGATGACTCTCAAAGATATTAATATGTTTATGGTGAGACAAACAACACTTAATACCATCTTGGATAAATTTTTAGGGAGAACACCTGTGTCTGAAACCACATCTCTGATAGGCCCGACCCTCGCTGAAGTTAAAAAAGCTATTGATGAACAAAAGCTCACCAGCGATATTGTTAATAAGTTCTTTGAGGGCAGTAAACCCCAAGATATCACGACAAAATTTTATCACATCAACCTCTATCTTAAAGACCAAGCACAGCTTAAAATCAGAGACCTTCTGACTTCATTCTTTTCTGACGAGAGGGATGGGAGGATAATGGATCCTATCAGAATCGGGGCAAATTATCTCGAAATGTACAATGATATTCTTAAACTAAAAATTCTCGATGAAATTAAAAGCCCTCTGTTTTCATTCTTTTTTAACAAGGAGGCGAGGAGGATGATAAATACTGACAAAATCAAGACACGTTATCTCGATATTTACAATGATATTCTTAAACTAAAAGAAAATTTTGAAAAGGAACAAAAACCCACTAACAACGTCGTTGATAAGTTTTTTGGTGTCCCGGCTACATCTACGATGACTCTCAAAGACATTTACAATGATATTCTTAAACTAAAAGAAAATTTTGAAAGGATAAAGATTCCGCATCCACGCATAAGCATTAAAAATGTCATGTATACGGTCGATCATGGAACCATGGATTGGATAAGAGACGTTTATACTACATTGTTCGCCAGTCTCTGGAAGAGGGGCGAGGCGGGGGGCGATGATATCTACAGTCCAACGGGGATCGAAGGTATCTACAGGCTAACGTGGATCTCTATCGATCAATTTAATATGATCGCGGGTGGTAAAACCTACTCTGGAGGCACCGCGATGTTAATTATCAGGAGCAACGGTCAACACTTTAATGTCGTTGCAGTTGATAGCTCCACCGTTAGATCAAAAATAACTTGGTGTTTAGAACTTGTAGATGATTTTTCCGGCTGAAGCTACCATGCCTACGACATCCCAACCCATCTACCCACCTGGCCTGCCCTGGACCCCTTAATGATGGCGAATAATTGGAAACACTAGTAGGTTTAAAATAACAATGACATCGATGAAATCAATTGAACCGATAATAGTCCCAGAGGTATCACAATCGCATCGATATTGATATGATACCGTGAAAGAATTTTCCGCGAACTTGAAATCACTTTCTGAGCGCTATCGTGAAAAAAATGAAAAAATACCGACGCAACGTAACAATCATCGACATCACCGTGTACTCGGTGTCCGGTGTGATGGCCAGCGCCGGGGTTATTTTGTCGACGGTGACCATGAAGGCTCCGATTGCAGTTCCAATCGCTATCTCAGCAGCAACAACAATTGCGCCAGTCGCCACCGCGATAACTAAAAAGTTATCGTGTTCTCAGAAAAACTCAACGATTATACAGCTCGGTACAGGGTGGTATTTGACGCGTACTCAAAATTATCCGAGTTGATCTTGCTGTCAATAGATAATTCGTTCATATCCGATGTAGAATTTTCCATGATGACCCAGTTGTATAACTCCGCGATGTTGAAATTGGAAATTGAAGACAGCGTTAACAATAATGTCACTCGAACTGCTTCAACGAATCGCGGAGAATACCACTCCGATACGAACAAGCATGATATCAATAACATCAACAAACCCACAATTTAGTGTGAACTTCCCTTCTCCGATTCCAGTGCGTGAGATCGCGCTGGCAAAATTACGAGTATATCGTAACTGGCCCAATATCAGATCGGTTGCATTTGGCGGTCAGCAACCTAATAACTCGTTAAGGTTTTTGTGGAATAAACCCAATGGTAGTCCAGCGTGGGAAACTGTTTCATTACCAACCGGATCGTACCAAATTGAGCAAATCAATGCTGAAATTCAGCGTAGAATAAAATCAATCACTGGAAAAGAATAAAAAATAGCTATTAAACTTCATGAACCGACGCTCTCGTCGTCGATCCAAATAAGCACAGAGGGATACGCTGTAGATATCTATAACAGCTTGTTAAGAACAGTGTTAGGATGGCCTGAAAAACCACTGAAAAAATCCGCCACTGACTTGACCACGGACGTACAATCATATCATGAAATCAATCCCATATATTGAGATAATATATCTGATATAAAAAAAGGAAAAATCACCGATAGATTTATATTTACCAACAAAAACATGTTGCAATGGGATTTTATCATTAAAAGAACAGCGGATTCATCTGTTACTATTTCATTTACGCTAAATGACGTCACTGGTTATTTTAATGAAATTAATCAATTACATAAAACACAACTAGAACAACTACGGCAAATAAATTCACAAAAACACGTTGAAATACTAAATCAGCTTGTATCTGACATGGAATATATAAATGAACTAATTATTCAAACAGTAACCAATGACAACAGCGACAATAAACAACGATTCCTAACCGGTTAAAATATCACAGAAGCCGATCTGCTTAATTTCAAGTTTCCCGGATACAACGCCGAGGAACTAAAAAAAATTGTTAGAAACAATATCAAGGTATTAGAAACACTAGATTCAACTGTCCTCCTCAAATATAATAATGATCCAGATGGTGGCGGTAGGCATATTGCCCCGCACAAGGTGAATATTTCAACGGTGATTGCGCTCAATTTAACATGTGATGCAATTGAAGAAAGCTATCAAATAAATCTCGAGCAATCAAATCAAGCTCAGCAAGGATATATTCTTTACAGTGGGACCCCGCTATAACCCGAATTCGGATATAACCCGGTCGTGGCATGGCTCCCGAAATTTCGAGTAATTTATTACAAGGTATTTTTCTCAAAGACCCCAAAAAAAACAAAAAATTTTTTTTTTAAAGTATGAAAAAAAAATACGTCAAGAGTTTAATTATCATTCTCATATTCGTCTAAACAGTCCGAAAAAGAACGTGTAGAAAATGTATTATCAAATTTCTTCTAGTTTTCTGCCAAAATAAATGTCGGAAATACGAACCAATTGCTGGGCCTACCGAGAACTTTGATCTTTGTTTATTGTTGAAAAATTACAGCTCATAAGTGTCAATATTATAATTACTGATTCCTGAGTAATGAAGCCATCGTGTCTACTTTGTGTTTGTCTTGAATGCATTCTGAATACAATCGTTGCTCTAATAATCTCTGATATATGTTCTCTTAATTTCATACACAACTAAGCAATAGCCAATGCGGGGTTTGATAAAAGATTCTCACCAGAATGTATAAATCAATCAATTTAAGTACATTGTTTATCATCAAAGTGAACTGCTGAGCTAAACAGTGACATAATTCAGTGGTTAAAATACAGCCAGTTCGCCTGCTGTATTAGTGTACATCAAAAGAACATGACGCAATAGCTGGGCGGCAAGTTCAAAGGACTTTGACTAGCAGCTTGGGTGGGAAAATGTGCTGAAATTTACAATGACTGAATTCAGAGACAGAAAGATCCTGAGATGTACATGTAGTTATTATAAGAATACACTTTAGCTTCCATTATTTAATCTACAGACATGTACTATTTCATCATTCATTACGTACACCCGTTACGTAATTTTTGTTTTTTTCTTTTCATTGAATTCAGTCACATAATGATCTGTGACAAAATTATTGAATATTTTACATCCTTGTGTGGATATTTTCGATGGAAATATTTGTATTATGGATTCAGTGTATGTTACAAGATTCGCTGGTGAGTACACGGTGTTGATACTCTTTTCATGCAATAGATTATACGTGTATATATAAATTAGACAAGTGTATGTACCAATGCATGGTTCTCTGAATAAAGTAATATATTAAATCTGCAATTTCTGTTACCACAGCAAATGTTTTTCTCATTTAATATATATTGATCAAAAATGGTAATTGTGCCATGCATTTTCGCACCCGTCTTTATGTACCCCCCCCCAAATTAAATCCAAAAATGTGTTCGTATTGTACATGGTTGCTTATAACACGGTTCGGTTCATAGCCCGGTCGGATTCTATGGCTCCCAACTACTGTGTTATAGCGGGGTCCCACTGTATTCGTTTGCACCAACAGCTCCTCCATGATTCCTAATTATTGAAAACCCAATTAATCCTGTCTACATGCGATGCCATAATAATTCGCTAACGAGAATTAATTTCCGACTCACCGACCAGTCAAATAATTTGATTGATCTACAAGACAAGGTGTTAGCGATTAGTTTGTTTGTAAAGTCCTAAAGACTTGATCAAATATTTGGTTGAAATAATTTATTAACCCATAGCAGCAGGGGGGAGTGATGACAACACCGCTGCGACGTTTTACTGTTAAGCAACGAAAATGCGAATAGAGTATCACCGCGCAAATTCATGTTTTGAGCAAGAAATCAATAAGTCTCCGTTTACCAAATGGAGACTTTCTTTTTTTTGGTTAAAATATGAGATTCGCAGGAAGGCTCTATTTTCCGTTTTGAGGGCTTAAAGTGATTTTGTCGTAAAAAGTTGTCTGATTCGCCCCCCCCCCTGCTGCTTATATAGATGTAATCAATGGTTTTAAAAATGCTTGATTAACAATGATTGCTCTGACAAAACAAACATAAGAGAGATCTTTATAAAATGAAAAAAGTATTGTTGCTATCATGATAGAAGCTACAGTCCGTACACCAATTAGAATTAATCTGAACAGCCAAGGGTCAATAAAGCCATTGTTTATTAAACCAGCGAGAATCATTTGCAGGATTTGATTGATAGTCTTCAAGACTTCAGATGTTTGTTGCCCCCAATCCCCCCACCCCACCCATGTAAGGTGTTTACATCCCAATCACAAAGCTGTCATCTATTCAATTATGGGTTACACACTTTGCTTAATAATAGTCATCTTTGAAATGAAACCATTGAGTGTCTGAGTAAATGGTTCAGTTTCTGGATGAGATAATTGTTTCTTTTTGTTTCATTAATTGTTAGATACGCAATGCACATGTATAGATTTTTCATATTTTCCCACAGTTCAGTCAAAGAAATCTTTAGGATTGATATTACATCTGAGCACTAATAATTTTAACACCTAGAACCTTAATAACAATGGATGAACCTCCAAATAAAATGTTACAAATTTTAGGCTGGAGAAAATATTTCCTGTAACCAAAAGAAGTGAAACAAAGCAGACAACTTACAAAAAAGTGGTATAAATGTTGGTAAAACAAATTGAGCTTGTTATAAAGAAAAGGTGTAATTCAGAAATACTTTCATATGCAAATATATGTGATCTTCAAATGTAAATGTGATTTCATGTTAGAAGTGTATCTTTATGCTATGCAATTTTGTTTTTAGATGAATGCATACAATATTTTAGCAAGAACTATTAATAAAGAATAGAATATATGTACAGTGATTGTGGTTATTTTTCTTGAAATTGTTCTAAACCTGGACCTTGGAAACTGGTCTTTTTGTAAAAACCTGCTATGAGAAACCACCTAACTTGAGAGACCGCTTTTGTTGGCAGAAGGGACAGCCTCTCATAACAGGTTTTACTCTGTGTGTGTGTGTGTGTCTATATATATATATATATATATATATATATATATATATACACACACACACACCTGTGCAGTTGTGCTTTTATTGTGTTTTCGAAAAGAAAAAAAAAATTCTAAAAACAACGTAAAAATTGCATCCTATGATTTAATACTTAAATTTCTGTCTGTCTTATACTGTAATTTCATGTTAATCTAACTTTTTCCATTTCTGACTGCAAAAATGACAAAGACGAAATCCTAAAATAAATCTGACTTGGTGTAAAACCTAATGCAATGTCAAATAGTAAAGTTCATTTAAGTGCACTATCTGGGACAATTTCTTACCATTCATTCCGAACTCCATCCTCCACTTGAGTGACTCATGTAGCCTATCTACTGCCTCATCTACAGTCTCCCGTTTCCTGAAAAAGCTCTCCACATAACTGTCATTCTCTTGAACTTTCTGAACATCTCGGTCATCATACAAATTCTTTTTGATGTTATCTAAATTCAAATTAAAACATTATGAATCAACAGAACTGTCTTTAATATGCAATCAAATAGTCCAGTGTTAACCAGATTTCTGGATATATTCCATACAGAAATTAAACATCTTACTGCAGCGTGGGAAGTATAGTGCATTGAAGGATACAAATAATTTAAAAGTATAACTGAAAGGAAACAAATTTCAATGGTTTATCTGACAGATGCTAAAGTAGAAGTCAATATGATATTTTTAATACCCATGTGTTAAGTAAAAGCCCAGTTTTACATTTTAAAACACCCATCTATGACTTTTTTATGGACACTCAACAACTGCATATTTGGTTTTGTTTTTATTTATATCTATTGGTATAAGACCATGATTAAACTTGTTTCTAAATAGTGTAATTTGACAGAGTTAAATAATATTTATCGTATATATTCACTTGTAAATTGTGTATTTTGACAGAGTTAAACAATATTTTATCGTATATATTCACTTCTAAATTGTGTATTTTGAAGAGTTAAATAATATTTACCCTATATATTCACTTCTAAATTGTGTATTTTGACAGAGTTAAATAATATTTACCCTATATATTCACTTCTAAATTGTGTATTTTGACAATTAATATTTACCATATATATTCACTTCTACATAGTGTATTTTGACAGAGTTAAATAATATTTATCGTATATATTCACTTCTAAATTGTGTATTTTGACAGTTATATAATATTTACCATATATATATTCACTTATAAATAGTGTCCAAATGTAAATAACACAGACCATCATCTGCCATCACATAATGTACCTGAAGATCAAAATATGGGTCCTTGTTCTAATGGTTGCATCTGTTCACAATTGTTCCCATTCAGTTTTCTCTTTAACACCAATACTTATACTGCTGAATAGAATAAGTTATTAAGTACAGCAAAACTATACCTAATGATATCCAACCCTGAAACTCTTGTTGTTTTATTGTTATCACTATTCAGATTTAGTTTGGATAATTTTGCATATGCTCTTAAACACAGTGACATATTTCCAAAAAGACATGTTTCCATAAAAGACATACTTTTACAAGTAATTCCAATGTATGAAATTAAATCAATGAGCATAATGTCATTAATTAAACCCAAATTTGTAAACGAATCATTGACTGGAACAAACAAAAAAATCGACAATAAAACACAATTCAAGTTTGTCCATTTACCTTCTGCGACTGGCTTCATAAGCTGCCACATCTATGATTTTGTTTAAATGATTGTGATTTGATGGAAAATAAAAAATTCCAATATTTGATGAAACGTTAAGTCAAAACTTGATTCCCACTTCCTCTATCATTATTGTCAAAGATGATCACAAAACAATCTAACCTTGATACAATAATACACACTTAAGCAAGACAACCATGACCTTTGAACTCTTCCAAGTTCATTCTGACATTACATAAATGCAATCTTATTGGCCATTAGGGCATAAGCAGTATTCAAGCAAATGTCAATCACTGGTACATATGCTATGTGTTACATATAGTACAAGTACCATACTAAATTGAGTGATGCATCATAAAAGTGCACATGATGGAATTTCCACATTAGAAATGGATCAAATTTAAATTGTATGCATAAATCCATATGGGTATATAACTACTGAGGACTTTGAAGGCTCCACTGGTTGCCAGATGATAAATACATATGTTCCTGTGGACAGCTCTCTTCGTATCAGAAAGCATAAAAGAAAGCCTGTTACAATCTAGGTAAGGGATTGATGGGATCTGCTGAATGATTTCTGCTTACTACTAAAGACTGATAACAATTTACTTAATTTGTCTTGCGTAAAATTAACACATATAATTGTTAAAACAATAATGCCACAGACATCCAGCATCATGTCCCACCCAGACACAATATCCTGACACCAAGCCGACCTGCCCTAACACTAATTTCTTAATGCTGAGTACCTAGCGAGGCAGCTGTTTCACACCAGTTGTAAAAGTCATTTCTATGGCTCGGCCAGGGCTTGAATCTACTAACTCTGCATCTGAGGCAGAAGACTGAGAAGCTCTAACAAAATTGACTTTATAATATGGCCAAATATACTTCTTTTTAAAAATTGAATAAATATAATAAAGTATACTTTTTATTGATTCCCTTCATTTTCATATTTTTATTTTTTAATTTTATGCCGCAAAGTGATAAATATTTTTAAAATAAAATTACTGCTCATATATACTCAAACATCAGGGTCAGATAAATCATGAAAATCATCAGTTGTCCCTGAGCAACTATATTTTGAAAATTGGGTTACCTGCAATTTCTTCTAGTTGATCTGATACCAATTGTGGGTACCAAATATTCTCTGGGTTGTGTCATTTCTCCCCATGATGCATCTTTTTTCAAACAGGACACTCCACTTTTTCATAATCTGGTCGGTCATGGCCAATCCAAAGAATAGCTAACAGCTAGACTGACATAAAGTTAACTGAAGCCAGTTTGACAAATTAATAGTTAATCCATTAACACTGTAATTATCTTTTTAAAAGGACTGACCCTCCAAATGCAACATACTTCAATGAAACTATTTTCTACTGAACGTGTATGTGAGCATCTATAAGTGAAGCCCTACATTTGTGATGATGTGTATATAAATCATGCAGGAAATCAAAAGTAATTTGAACATTTTTAAAAATACTAAAATAACTTCAGCATAATTAGCAATTTTAGCAGTGGTGATCAAGACAGCATTATGCTCTCTCTGTGAGTGGTGAGATGCAATGGCATAAAAAAAAAAAAAAACAAGCTTAGTGGCACAAAACTCACACTGAATATTATTTCTTCATTATAAATGAAGTTAAAATGAAAGTGCGTAATTAAATTGGTGCAAAGAATACATCACCTGGACATGTGATTTCTATAATTCAGTATTAGATTATGTTGTTCTTTTTTTTTACTGTAATGATAGTTAACAGGAATTACAAAAGTTAGTCCTTGCCTAATATATTTTTGACTCATTATCATGCAGTGTAGACTGAAGTGTTTTTGATCTTCATACCATACATGTAACATAATGGGCTGACATCCTTATTATCATTATGACACAAATCTCCATACTTAAACACAAATGAGCAGTTCTATCCTTGTTTTCAAATTGGGTCTTGTCTCATCCCTCGGTTTTTCAGCAGATAAGCCACTCGAGTTTACACAATTCAGTTTACCATTAATCCAATAATATAATCATCTTACCAGTAACAATATTACAACAATAAGCTTATATGGATATAATTAAGGTACCATGCTGTAGGAATCAAATGACTCGCTCAAAAGCATATACAATGTCAATGTCATGTTAAAATTGTAATCATTAGCAAAATTTTTGGTTTCCCAACACTTTTTTTTTTACTGCAGAAAATGATTTAACTGGTGACTTGTGTTCATGGGATATGACAAAACAGAAACGTGTTTTGTATGTGATATAGATAAAAATGTTTGACACAAGTGCTTCTGTGGAACTGATCCATGAGAAGAAACTACGGCTAATTATTTATAAGTGTCAATAACTGCAAGCGGATAATATTTTAGGAAAATATCTGATCTGACTTGTAGCTTTGATCAACGTGGTTCTACTACTATTCCAAATGTTTACTTGACGACTTCCAACTATTCCAAATGTTTACTTGACGACTTCCATCAATTTTATCGACTAAACGGGTACATGAATACGGCAACAGACGGCAAAAAACTTTTCAGGTTTCCATTGTATCATCGCCTGTAACTGCTGCGATGGCACACGTAAATGTACGGTGCGAGTATGCAAACATATGTTTGACATCAATGCATTAATATATTTTTGTATAAATATTCGAAACTGCATTCAATCATTATCGAAATGGGGGGGGGGGGGGCTGAGGTACAAAGTAACAAAATGTTGAACTATCACATTCACAGATCATGTGATGATATGGAATATAAACAATGCTTATTTTACCTCCGTATTTCTGTAAAAATTTCTCTCGTATCTTCTCCGCTGATTCCTTGAAGAAAAATAAAATATATAATTATTAATAATAAACGTTAAAAAGCCTGACAGTATAATAATCTTAGTTTCTTCTAATACTAACCGTGACAACTTTGTCGCCGTCAGCCATTGTTGTCACTTCAATCAGAGGATCCTCGGTCTTTTCCGTTAAATTACTGGTAGACTTGACAGTAAAGCACGAAAGAACTCCGATTTACTATTTAAAAGCGGAAACTCCCTCTCAGGAAGTGTCTTCACCACCAGGTTTCTCGAGTGGCTTTTTAGACATCTAACCATAGTGGCAACCAACAGTTATTTATTTACTTCGATTTTTAAAGAAAAGAAATCTCCTTGATTTTCATCACCTTTTCATGTTTCTATTGTATCATCGCCTGTAACTGCTGAGATGGCACACGTAAATGTAATTTGCGAGCATGCTAACATATATTTGACATCAACGCATTAATATATTTTGGTATACAAGTTCGAAGCTGCATTCAATCATTATCAAAATGGGAAAACGGGGGGGGGGGGGAGGGGGCTGAGGTACAAAGTAACAAATTGTTGATTTTTTTTTTTTCTTCATTTTTTGTTATTTTATTTTTATTTCTTTTTAGGGTTTAACGCCATTTTTCAGAACACGATAGGCTATACATGGCGGCCAGTATTATTACTGGAGGAAGAACCCGGGAAAATTCACCGGAAAGAACCACCGACCCACGAGAAGCTACTGGCAAGCTTTCTCATATAACTACATTAGCCCATTTTTAGACTCGAAACCACGCAGACAGAGGTGAGATGGCAGTGATCCGTAACAGAAAGCGCTTTAATACCACTCGGCCACTGGGGGCCCAACAAAATGTTGAAATTTCACAGATCACGGATCTTATATATATATATATATATATTAAAATAAATTGAATAATTCCAGTACAAGGTAATTTAAAATAACTCAAAACGACACAACAACTTAGTATTCTAACAGCCCAACTTCTGCTTAATAGTTTGCTCCAAAACATAATTTATATACCTGTTTTTATGTAAACAAGGAAGGGATCACATGATTTTCTAGAATCTTTGGAACAAATTTACGTTCAAAAAATCTCGTACACACCGTATGACCCAAATGAGAATCAGTTATTTTAACTCTCAAGAACTAAAAATAGAGCAGCAGAGAGGGTGAACAGACCACGTTTTCAAGCAAAAATAAGGCTTACAGATAACGTTTTCGAGCAAAATATGGCCTATAGACTACGTTTTCAGACAAAAAATAAGACTTCCAACAAAATCTCATTTAACCAAAAAAAAAGTCTCCATTTTTGCAAAAACGGAGATTTTACGATTTTTTAATCAATTTTGCTCGCAACGATGTGGTCATCACCCTCTCTGCTGCTAAAGTTTTCAGTTCTGGGTTAATAATTCTTTTACGATTTCAACCGAATATTTGATCAAGTCCGATACGATATCGTGTCCGAGGATCATGTAGATTTATTGTTGCGAATCCGTGCGGAGTCGACTGAGCATGACTAAAGGAATCTCGAAATTGATTGAAGTCCATATCAGAGCACCATGTCTGCCAAATATTTCTAAGAGTATGAGTATCAACTCCGTTGAATACAGACAATAAATTGCAGTTATCTCTGATGACTTTTGGAACCTGAGTGTAGCGTTGAGTGACATATATCACGTCAGTGTTTTTATGCCTGCCTCTGGAAAAGATCCTAGCAGGATTTTTTTGTTTATCCAACATTATATCGTCGTATACGACTAAATTGTTAATATCTCCATCAATATCATCAATACTCGGTGCTTCATCGATATCGGTTATAAATTCAATGGCGTTCTCACCCTTAATTTCTGATGCATTCTCGTTAAAATCCTTTAACACTTCATAACATCGTTGATCATCTACGCTAGGGGCAACTAAATACAACTTATCCCACTTCATCCATCTCATTATTAAATTGAGCAACAATTGCGTTTTACCGGATCCAGATGGCCCGATTATAATCATCCGGATAGAGTTTGGTAGCGCTGCATGATGCTTAACTGGTTCTCTTGTTTTAGTCGCTGAAAAATCAATTATATCCATATCTCTATACATAAATTATGGATCTATATTGTATGAAGTGTAAAACGCGTACTAGCACAAATGATGTGACGACGGTTACAACTAAAAATAACAGATCAGCACTTACTGGTAGATGTTCAACATGTGGTATTAAAAAGTTCAGATTTGTTTCTACAAAATCAAAGATTTTACAATCCGGAGATGTTTTTAAAAAAAACGAGGAGGTGATATCGCAGCCAAATTGGCAAAACTCCCTGGAACCCCATGGGCAAAGTACCCCGGAGAAAAGCACCTTCCGGGATATAGCTACTGTGGACCGGGAACCAGACTTGATATCAGACTCAATAATCAAAATCAACCCAACCCCGGTGAAGAACCAATAAACGCCATTGATAAGGCCTGTCACCTTCATGATGTTGCTTATAAAAGCAGCAATCTGCAACACAGGCATCTCGCAGATGTGAAATTAATTCATGCGTTAAATGCTATTCCTGATAAATCCTTCAAAGAAAAATTGGCTTCATTTTTGATAAAATCGGCTATGAAAAGTAAATTGATGTTAGGTGCCGGTAATTAATAATATGGAATCAATTTATTATTCCCCAAGAGGATACTGGAGGGGTAAATCAGCAGTCCATAAACTCGCTAGCGCTGCAAAAGTTAAAAAAACCACTGCGGCTAATTGGTTATCCAAACAGGCACTATGGCAAATTTATCTACCACCGCCTAAACAAATTCAATTCTCGCATTTTGATGTGACCGCTCCTAATGAAGTTCATCAGGCTGATATATTATTTTTACCTCATGATCGTGGTTACAAATACGCTTTAACCGTAGTTGATATTGCAAGTCGATACAAAGAAGCAGAACCGTTAAAAACAAAATCAGCCACTGAAGTCGCTTCTGCATTTGAAAGGATTTATCGACGAGGTCCTCTGCACTGGCCAAATCTATTGCAGGTTGATCCTGGCAAGGAATTTCAGGGTGCGGTGTTATCTACAATGAAACATCATAATGTCACCATACGACGAGGGCATACTGCGCTACATCGCGATCAGGCCATTGTAGAACGATTTAATCGGACGATTGCTGAGCGGTTATTTGGATATCAATACGCAAAAGAATTCATCCAAGAAAAAAGATCCCGTGAATGGGTTAAAAGATTACCATCTGTGATTACTGCACTGAATAACGAGATTACTAGAACAATCAACATGAAACCTATCAACGCGATTAAAAACAAGTCAATACCCGTACAACCACAAAAAGATTTCAAAGAACCAATTCTTCATAGTAATGTCACTGTTAGGTATTTATATGAACCAGGAGAGCTTGAAGGGGGTAGAAAAAGGGCTACTGATCCTATTTGGAGTGTTACTGCACACAAGATATCTAGTATAACACGATCAACTGGTAGACCAGCAATCTATAAACTGGATTCAACTGCCCCTCAACGAGGATTTACTCGACAACAACTACAGGTAATTCCCGAGGATACTCAATTGCCACCGCATGGTCTTAACTAGCACCGTTGCGTCTATTGCACTCAAGACAAGTCAACATCACATTGTTTCTGACATGACCGAGATTGTTATTTTTTCTGTCTACGGTGAATTGGCGAGGATCCTTATCCGAATACTGCCAACGCATTATACAATTGCAACTCGCGCAGTGATTATTCTGTTGTTGTTTCAGCGTAATTATTAATTCAGCATCAATATCAAATTCTCGTTGTTTTTTTTTTTGTCCTGTTGTTTGTAACCGGAGAGTTTTTTATCAATAATTTTAACATCAATATCATCCATTGTTGTGTCATTATCATCGAAAACAATTCTTCGAAGCTGATTTATTCTTCGTACTCTGGATACTGCGAGATAGACTAAATTCGACCATTCGATGTGATTATCCACCATCCAAACAATTGTATCCGATATAGTCAATCCCTGTGAAGAGTGTATTGTTGCTGCGTATCCTAGCGTCCACGGGGATTTATTAGCACGCAATGCATTTTCGACGACGCTGATATCAACCAGCACAATATCATTTAATACGAGAATTTGTTTTTCACTCTGTCCTGGAATATCAACTTCAATGTTCTGTTTTCGTGTATCCGATGGCCTATAACAAAGGGGTACTGGAAGCGTTGCAAATTTTTCTTTATGCAATTCAAATAACTTCATCTGAAGTGTGTCCCTGACTATTTTTCTACTTGCAATTATCAAATCATTTGGTCTCCATGTTTCCCAGAAATCATTCATTGGAGTTTCTGAAATCACTTCACGTGCTATTTCGCATTGGATTCTATCCGGTTGTAATCTAATTAGCGCTTTGAATTCTCGTAATCGTTCATCAAGTGATCTATAATCAGTGGTAATTTCTTCATAATAGTCTACAAAACCCCTTAGCCATTCATGTGGAGATGCACCGACAAATGGTGGTGGTTGGCCGTGATCACCGCACATGACGACTTTTGTGTTTTTGTTTAACAACCACTCAAGAAATGTTTGTAATACATCTAATGACACTGTGCATATTTCATCCCAAATGATGATTTCAGGAATGAATTTATCACCCATACGCTCAGGAGTCCATTTGTCACCCTTCCATCGAAAGAAACTATGGTAAGTACAGGCATTTACCCCTCGCTGTATCATCTCTCTGGCGAGTCTGTGAGTCGGTGTTAGCACAATCATGGTTGACCGACGAAATAATTCAATTGCACGAGTTGTCTTTCCTGACCCACCACAACCGTTTAAATAAATTGTCTTGTATCTACATACTGGATCAGATACCGGTGGTGCATTAGAAAATTCTGATTGATTTTCAATACGGTTACAACAAAGATATTTATCATCCATGGCAACGTCTGCGGATTCACAATACTCATGTAGCATCTCCTTTTTAAATCGCCAACGCCCCCAATTTTCTTCGGGATCTGTGAATTTAGCTACAGCTGATTTGTACTTATTGTGTATATACATCGAATCAGTGGCCACTCTAACCGCGGTATTAGGAAATCTATTTATCATCGAAAATAGATTAATAGAAGCATAGGCTAGCATAGATGATCTTAAATGTGTATACTGGGAATTATATCCATCACAGTAGGTAACAACCGTACCTAATTTCTCACCATTGGATAGAAAAGCATCCTTACGGGATACAAGTTTTCCCTGTTTCATTAAATCCGCTACAATAAAATCGTATTCAGCGACGTCTATGATCAGCCGCGAAGAATATTTTGCGTTGTCGTACCGTCCACCTTGAGTGAATTTACCGATTATTCTTCGTCCGAGATCTTTTGCTTGTTCTTTTTTAATTTCAAATAACTTCTTAGACCAATTTATGATTTCTTCTTCATTGAAATCAGGGAATTGTTTTCGTAGTTCGTTGATTATACGATCTAGATCGGGTTGTGGTAGCCAAACTTCTTTCTGAGCTCGATAGCATATAATAGCCTCGGAAACAATCAACGATATTAGCATACCACAATCAATCATATATCTCAATAGCACTATTGGCATCCAGGCCTTTTCAGATAGATGTCTACCGAGCCAAACATAACTACACGGATGTAACCCTGTAGCTAATTCAAATGATATCACACGAGCGAATCCGGTTAAATCAAAATCAGGCAATGGTCCATTAATCGCAACACGAGTCATTTCATGCGTGGGGTGTCCAAATCGTTTGAAGTACTCAGCACATTCCCCATATCCGAGAAAACTTCCCGGATAACACGCGGCTATATCAATTGAAATCATACCATCACGTGAGTATTTCGTATTCCACAGTCTTCTATGACCAAATTCGACGCAACTCAATTTAACATCTTCGAGAAAATCACTTCGTGTTGGACGCCATGAGTTTTTTTCTCTTGCGAAGTGAGCTACCACTGATGGAATAGTAAAACTATCCGTGAGTAGTTTTTCATGGGAATTCTCCGGTGAAAAATCACTAGCGATTTTTCTCATTCTGTTATCTAATTCTTCAACGCGATATAATTCACCATTTGGTTTTACAAATTGATCGAATCCTATTTCGGGATCTTCATCACTTCTAAGTAACCACACTGACACAGGATCATCTTTACACAACGCATGAATAGCATCAAATAATCTCTCTTCATAGAAAACATCCCCGACGAACTCCTTAGGGATATATTTCACGGTTCGTTCTCGTGGAAATACTGTTACCGGAGGTGTCCACGCGTGTTTGTTATGATCAATAATCTGTATTGGGGCTCCTCGCGATTGATATTTCGGTTTGTATAATACTTCTCCGGTTATTGTTGTTACTGATATTGGGAATTTTAATGATGCTTCTAATTTAGCTATATCAGAAATCTTTGCACCATGCTGTTTCACTGTCAGTTCCCACTCGGTTATTTTCCTACGTCGCAGATCAGTTAGTTTATTTCCCCGGGACGCATTTGTAAAGTGTTCTATTATTCGTTCTGCTACACAATTCAGTGAACTAGAATATTTCATAGGAGCTAGTTTTGCGATATCGGGTTTATCATTTAACGGATATATCCCATAAACCATTGCTGTTACGGGATAAGATCTTTCGTAGTATGGTTTGTCAATGCCGGTTAGAATTCCTGGTTTGGAATCTCTACTCACAATGACAGCTTTTTTATTCTTGAGGATTGGTTCAAATTTATCCCTAATAATCCATTTGCCATCGACTTCGATAATGAATTTGATTCGGAAAAAATGCCGTTTTTCCCCAACACGTGAAATTATCACTGCTGCTTTTTCATCAGTCATGGTAGCGTCAACAACACCATCAATTCGAAATGTTGACCAACAATAAGATGCTCCATCACGCTTAAATTCATTAAAACAGTCTCTGATTTTACTAATCATGGCTTTATAAAGAATTGTATTCTTTGGTGTATTAGAAACTATATCGAGATTGAATTGAGCATCTTTCCAGGGTAATCTCTTGGACGATTTTTTTGGTTTATCGAGATTAAATTTAGGACTAATTTTTAATAATCTCTTAAACTCTTTCATGTTTCCGTCTCTTGGACGTTTTTTTGGTTTATCGAGATTAAATTTAGGATTAATTTTGTTACGTTTTTTTGGTTTATCGAGATTAAATTTAGGACTAATTTTTAATAATCTCTTAAACTCTTTCATGTTTCCGTCTCTTGGACGTTTGAGATTAATTTTGTTACGTTTTTTTGGTTTATCGAGATTAAATTTAGGACTAATTTTTAATAATCTCTTAAACTCTTTCATGTTTCCGTCTCTTGGACGTTTGAGATTAATTTTGTTACGTTTTTTTGGTTTATGGAGATTAAATTTAGGACTAATTTTTAATAATCTCTTAAACTCTTTCATGTTTCCGTCTCTTGGACGTTTTTTGGGTCTATCGATATTAAATTTAGGATTAATTTTTAATAATCTTTTAAACTCCTTATCAGCATTGAATTCAGCATTTTTCGAAGGCGTTCTCCTTAATTCCCTCATGCTATAATTAAAACAAGCATTTAAATGAAAGATTTATGTATAATGAATCACTGTAAGTGGCTTATGATTGGATCAATAACCCCGTGTAACAAATCATGCAGAAATGAGTTTTGTGGGTATCATATGCAAAGCTTTCGTCGTGGAAGCCTTGGTCCGTTACCTTGTATTCTATGTGGAGTTGGGGTCAGGGGAAAATCTCAGTTGTGTCTAAATTGCGGTGGTAAGCGATACAGGGAGTTGAAGCGTTATTATGATAAAAGAATCAAAAATGGACAATCAATCAGAAATTTTGACCCTGAAAAGGTCCTTGACTCTGACAACATCAAGGATAAAATCATAAGAACCCCTCAAGACTACATTGAAAGATTCATTATTGAACCAAACAATGAATTAGACAAACAATAGTATTATGTATACGAATGAACCAAGAATTCAGACAACACCCTGTGATCACAAATTATGAAGCATCCAGTGATGGTGTTGTAAGAAACCGCAAACTGAAGAAACCAGTTGGTTCTGTGAATAATCAAGGGTACTTGATGTTTACTGTTAGGGAGGGAAAAGAAACGAAAACTTATCTCAATCATCGTTTCGCATTTGAGTGTTTTTTTGGATTGATCGAGGATGATTTTGTTATTGATCATATCGATTCTAATCCAAAGAACATTTCTTTATCAAATCTGCAGGCTATCACACAAAGTGAGAATACCAAACGAGGGGGGACTGGGAAATACTCGAAAAAAGCGAGACCTGTGAAATCTTTGAATACGATAACTAACGAAGAAAAAATATTTCAATCAATAACCAACGCCGGTAGGCACTTCGATATTTGTGGACCCTCAGTACGAAGAGTTGCAGAGGGGATTTATCGATCTGCGATTTCAAAGGGGACTGGACAGAAAATTCGATTTAGTTACGTCTAATGCGTCATATTTTTCATTTAGAAATATATCATTATTATAGAATAATGAATTCTGAAAACATGAATAGCATTTTATCCGAGATTTCAAAATTGAAAAGTTGGGATATTGAACTATCAGATGGGTTAAATCCTGATCAAATCATGTCTGATTTTCAGGATATAGAATACGGAGTTAGCACTAACAAGTATATGCTACCAAAGAAGTATGCGCTCATCAAGAGAATTCAGAATTCTATTCGGGACTCTCTCGCATTTTCCAGTGACGTAAGTGTGTTCGCTCCGTTGTATACCATCGTAGAACGAATACGAAAAGAATTGGGGTACGAATACGAATTGAAAAAGGAGGTTAATTCTAAAGTTAGAAACCTACGGGCGTTAATTCAAGAAAATGAACAATTTTGATTGACCATTTATCATTATTTGATTGTGACCGACCATTTATCATTATTTGATTGCCCGACCATTATCATTTTTTTTAGCCGACCCTCAAGGGATGTCAAAAATCGATGGACGATATGTCAGATTGATCAAAACTAGGATGTTGAAACTATCAGTATTATTAATATTATATATACAATTTTGATAGTTTCAACATCGATGAACGAAGCTGTCTCACGATGAAATAACACTTCCATGACCATCCGATGGTGTTAGGTCGGGATTGAAAAATTGTTTTACAATTGAAAAATTGTTTCTGATTTCAAATAATGGTCAATGAAGCATTAACAACCCGATTGGCTCGTGAACGATTAGATGCAATTAAGAGATTTGTACCAATTCGTGACTCTGTACGGAATAAACAACAACAACGACAGAGTCTTCAGACTGATTTTGCTGCGGGATCTGAAGAATTGTTTAAACCAGTAACCACAGCAACGAAGGAGATAGAGCGTGCTATACGGGGGGATGTTCCCGAGACGGGGAAATCTGTTATTGGTGAACTCGAAAAAATAGCAGCGAAAACTGAACAAACAGAACAGGCTGTACAAAAAATAGAATCAAAAAGAACAGTAGATGATTTACTCGTGAGATTTAACGAAGAAGGGTTAGCAGAAATTGATAAGACTGATCCAGCAGAAATTCCTGCGCTTGTTGTTACGTCCTATGAAAACAGAAAAAAATGGTTGAAACCAGAACATCATAAATATGTTAGAAATATAACTCACTGGGCTGATATATTCTATAAAATCAAAACTGAAAAAGGTCTGATTAAGAAAGATAGTGCATCATATATTGAATATATCAATGCGGTGGATACAGTGTATAATCAATACGAAGAGTTTAAACAACAACAAAAACCGCAAAAAACGCAAAGGCGGCGACAGCAGCCTGCAAAGAAAATATCTTTTTCACCTAAAAAACAACAAATACCACGTGATGATGATGATCCTTTTGGTTATTTACAAAAAACCAATTTAGACGAAATGGAAAAAATGGATGTAGCAATGGGTTATAGCGGAAGTGGATTAAGAGATTCCAGTGGACCCCAAAGTGGGGTATGTCCTGGAAGTGTTCTCAGTGATATATCACGATTAGAGGTTCTTGTAGGAGGGTTCCGAGCTGGAAATAACTCACCGGAAATAATTAATGAAGCAGCTGATATCTGTAGACGATTATTTCAGGGTGGTATCATGGATATCAGCACATATCGAGATTTCATTGGCGAGTTAGTGGAAAGTGGGTATCATAGTGACTGAATTGAAAAGTCAATTGAAAAATTGTTTCTGATTTCAAATAATGATCATACACTACAATCATGATAAACCAACCCCCGTCTACGTAGTTAATTCACGGTTTCCGGTTTATAGAGCATACTACGGAGATGGTTTAGGTAATACCATTTTAGGGTTATTTGCGAGAATGGCTCCAAAAGTGATGCCGTTAGCTAAACAATTAGGAATGAAAGCAATTGAAGTTATTCGTGATAAGGGTATTGGTGCTGTTGGAGATCTTGCTGGAAAAGCGTTTTCAACTGCGAAGAATAAATTAACATCATTAGTGAAATCACGGATGAAATCCAAAGGATTTTCAAAACCGTTACCGTCTACAGCGGAAATGCCTGCAAGTGTTAGTAGAATTATAAATAACGCAGTAGATGAAAAATTAGCGTCGATGGTTTTAACCCCCGACCAAAGCAATATTGCAAATATGATAGCAGGAAGTGGCTTTAAAAAACTACGACAATGAAAATGGAAAATCGCGATTTAGACTCTGATAAATAGAATAAAATGTTCAAAAAGTCACATGATCCAGCGTTTGATATAGACGCCCCAGTTGGCAAGGATGATTCTGTACGCGATTATCAATATCACGCCTATCATGCCATAGACTCAAATAGTCGAGCAAGAATTGATCTTCAAGTCCATGATACCAGTAAATGCTTTCTACCCTGTGAAGCGTTTATTGAAGTAGAAGGAGAAATTGTAACAGCTGCTGATACTCCTGCTGTACCAGCACCGTATCCAGCTGGTACTCAAGTCGGTTTTGTCAATAATGGTATCATGGCGTTATTTGAGAGTGCTAGATATCTCATTGATGGAAAAGAAATCGAGTCGATAGATCGCGATGTTGATGTGGCTACAACAATAATCGGGTTAGCGAGATATTCCGATGATTATACAAGATCAGCAGGACCTTCTATGATGTTTGCAAAAGATACTACAAATACCGCTGGAGGAAAACAATTTGTTGTAAGACGACCAAAGAATAATGCTGGTACCGCTAATATTGATGCCGAAGATATGATTATAAACAACGATGTTAATTTCAATCTAGGAGCTGCAACACGTATTTCAATGTTGCAAGGAGCGCGTAAATCATTTTCATGCGCGATTCCACTGCATCACATATTTGGATTCTGTAGAAACGTCCGAAAAGTTATCTACGGGGCGAAGCATACAGTATCGCTTGTACGAAAGAGTGATGATAGTGACGCAATCTGGAGGATTCCAGCGGATGCTGCAAATCCAAATGCTGATGCCGGTAAAGTCAATTTAACAAAAATATCATTGTGGATGCCAGTGTTGACTCCATCAATCACTGCAGAAGAACGATTGCTATCATTTATGGACCATGGAGGAAAATCATTACTAAGTTGGCTAACCGTGAGTACAGATGTTAAACTATCAAATATCAACGGGGTATTCACCTGGAATCTAGCATCAAAACAGGGCACTGCTGCGCCACGTCATATATTCGTAGCGTTACAGGATAACGCACGAGTTGGCAATCAACTCTTCAGCCATATGATATTTGATCAATTAGGTGTTAAGGACGTCTCACTGAGAATAAACGGCCAGCAGGAACCATCCGAGGATGTACAACTCGATTACGGTCAGAATCATATTGCTCGCGTGTATCATCGTCTGTTGTCGTTTATGGCACGTGATCAAAATGTCGATACTGGTCTGCAAATATCACAATACGACTTTAAGAGTTTATATCCGATCTATTACTTCTCACTGGAACATCTCGATTTGATGAGACAATCTGTCGTTGATATACACTTTAGAGCTAATGTGCTTCGTGGTGCTATTGCTAATTACAGAGCGGTTGCTGTCATTCTCAGTGATAAATCAATGCTACTTGAAGGTGTTGGTGGAAGAATGAGAGTGGTAGATGCACCAGTGGAAAACATGTAATTGAAATTGTAAACGATTTAGAATCAATCAATTATGTATAATGTCATATAGTGTTATTAGTGTTGCGTTAACTCCCGGTCAATTAAAAAAATTGCAATCGGAATCAGCTAAAAAATGTGGAACCACAATCACGTTGAAACCCAACCAAATGACTGGTGGTGCAAATAAACTATCGCTGACAACTCGTCAGGTGAAACATTTCAATGATGCACTAGTAGCAAAAAAGGGTGTTCAGATTACTCTTTCTGCGGCTGCTATCAAAAATATGATTAAAACAGGCGGTATATTTCCGTTGTTAGCTGCGATTCCAGCATTGATTGCAGCAGCAGCCCCAGCGGTGGCTAAAGCGGCAGCGTTAGGAGCCGTTGGTACTGCAGCAGGAATGGCACTAAAGAAGGCAACTGGGAAAGGATATAAAAAAAAGTGAAAGGGTCTAAGACTACCAGGAACCCCGTATTCGTGGTACAGCGGAAAGGGTCTAAGACTAGGACCGGTTTATTAATTGAGGAACCTATGGTTCCCAAATCTTCGATGGTTCCCATGTCCAATTTTGATTTACTCGATGCTGCTAAAAAACTCGCGATTAAAAACTTCAGAGGTGTCTTTATGAAAGATCAATTACCACATCAACCAAACAGCGTTGAAACCGGAATCATTAATTTAGATAACAGCACCGGACCCGGAACTCACTGGGTTGCATATGCTATTGATCCACGTGGGATTGTTTATTTCGATTCATATGGATTAGCCCCACCAAAAGAGTTTATGCGTTATATAAAAACCCTTCCAATGAAGACTTGGTATTCTACGCTACCAACACAAACGATGATTGACCCACCAATATGTGGCAGCGAAGTATTAAATGTCCTTAACGCTATTTCTAACTCCTTGAGTAACCCAAGCGGAAAACCACATGTTGTCGTGAATGAATACACTAGTAATCGCTTTTTAGAGAGAGAAAGAGTTTTACAATAACATGATTGATATTTGGGGGAGATCTTTGAAACCCAAACCCGATGACACTGCAACCGGTGATGTAAAAAAACTAATCAAAGATGAAATAGCTGAGACGTTAAATTTAGCAAGTGTTGACCCGAACGAAATAGTTGTATTTCAGGACAAACAGGGTAAATTGAAATCCAGTGATGTGTCATTGAATGACATTTTGATACGGCAGCGCGACGCCGCTGAAAACTCTATTGCGCTATATTCCAACGACGGACGACTTAAAGCCAGTAATATATCCGCGGATGACATTTTAAAACGGCAGCAAGACGCCACTGAAAACTCTATTGCGTTGTATTCCAGCGACGGACGACTTAAAGCCAGTAATATATCCGCGGATGATATTTTAAAACGGCAGCAAGACGCCACTGAAAACTCTATTGCGTTGTATTCCAGCGACGGACGACTTAAACCAGGTGCACTTGTGTCTACGATCACTGATAAGATTGCTACCCATGACAATGAGTTGAATAATTCTCTGTTAGAACTAGCAACACTTCAATCTAAAATTGAAGAACACGGAAAACAGTTTACATCATTTCGTAGAAATGTCATTGATAAATTTATTGGAACCCCGTTGGATAAAATTGAAATAAAACTCCCGGATATTAAAAAATCCATCGATGAGACAAAAACTTTCATCGAAGCCATCAAAGGTGATTTTTCGAGGATGATAACAATCATTGAAAAAACAAAAATTCCTCATGAGAAAACCAACAACGTAGTATATACAATCCAACACGGATCATTTGCGTGGACACCTACAAACAATAAATTAGATATCACTGCAACCGTTAAAGGTATTTATCGATTAACACTAGTAACACCATTGACTCAATTTAATATATCATCGTCGAGTTCATCCGGGGTCAATAATACGATTTCAACGATCATCGACAAGGATACAACTGAAAAGTTCACTATAACAGCTACTGATAAAAATTTGATTAGGGTTTCAGCAACCTGGTATGTGGAATTCGTAGCGGATTTAAGTAAATAACTAAATTGAAAGGAAAATCGTTCGGATTTCACAATTGAAAACGCTAGCGTTTTTAAAATAACAATGATTTCATCAACTCAATGTCGCTATGATCAGGTCAGAGAATTTCAAAATAGACTCAAAACCCTCACTGAGGAGTATCAAATAAAAATAAAAAAATACCGACGAAGAATCACCGCAATTGATATTACTATGTACTCGGTGTCAAGCGTTCTCGCTGGCGCCGGAATAATACTTGCATCGGTTACAATGATTGCCCCAGTCGTAGTTCCAATTTGCATTTCTGCGGTGGCTACAATCGGGGGTATATCAACCGGGATAGCAAAAAAGATATCATCATGCAGCCAGAGTAAACTGCAGAATTACTTAATTCAATTTCATATTGCATCAACCGCATATTCGCAGTTATCCCTGATGATATCGTCGTCACTCGATAATACAATTATATTAGATAGTGAATTCTCAGCGATGGTCAGTATTTTTGATTCAGCGATATCAAAATTAGAGCAACAACATGAATATAATAACAATGACAACACCGATGGAATTAGAAAACACGAACCCAAAAACAAACCCAAACACGAACCCAAAAACCAGAATGATCTCAATAACCTCAACCATACCAAATTGTGAGTTCTCAGTAATGGTCAGTATTTATGATTCCGCGGTGTCAAAATTAGAGCGACAACAACAGTATAGCAACGATGACAACACCGATGGAATTACTTCAACAAATAGTGGAGAACACGAACCCAGTACAAACAAGCATGATATCAATAACATCAACGGAACCCGAGTTTAGTGTGAATTTCCCTAGCCCAGTCCCCGTGAAGGAGATAGCGCTAGCAAAATTACGAGTATACCACAGTTGGCCTAATATCAGATCAAAATCATTTGGTGGTCAACAACCCAATAATTCTTTAGTGTTTGCAAATAAGAATAAACCCGACGGAACCCCAGACTGGAACGTCGTTTCGATACCAACCGGATCATACCAAATCGAACAAATCAATAATGAATTCGCGCGTAGAATAAAATCGATTACTGGAGTAGAGTTAAAAATAGCTATAACAGTTCATGAACCAACACTATCATCCGCAATTGAGATAAACACAGAAGGATATGTCGTAGATATATATCAGAGCTCTATTAGAACCGTACTGGGATGGCCTGAATTACCACCAGGGGGAAAAACCGTTGATTTACCAGAACCACAAAAAACTGATTATATCACCGACAGAATAAAACCTGATAATCCAATAAAGAGTTATAAAGATCACCAATTCACTATAGATTTTTTTGATTTCGGATTTAAACCAATTGGGGAGGGTAGATTAGAGAAACATCGTTTTGTTAACGAATCTGAAATCGTTAAAAATTTCACAGCAATGAATAATGATTTATCGCTGTTGTTAATATCTCTTAAAACCGGCTCTCTCACCCGAGATGAATTTATCAGCGTCGTAGAAACATGCAATAAAATTATCGACGATATGGAAACATTTAACCTAAAAATTATTCAGGATATATTAGATGACGATAATCCCTTATCGAGAACAAAAATTGCACTGATCTATAAAATCCGCGTTGAAGAAATTCCAACATTTAGACTACCAGGATATAACGTACCAGAACTAAAAAAACTTCTCAATGATGCCATTGATGTTGGTTTCAAAATAATTCATGATACGTGGAAAAAAACAGCATCACCGGAAATAAAAATCCTCAAGCATAATAATGACCCAGACGGTGGCGGCAGAAATATCGCTCCGTTCAACGTGAATATATCCTCAGTGATTGCGCTCAATTTAGTATGTGATGTTATCGAAGGAAGCTATCAAATTAATCTCGAACGATCAAATCAAGCTCAGCAAGGATATATTCTTTATTCGTTTGCACCAACAGCTCCTCCAGGATTCCTAATTATTGAAAACCCAATTAATCCTGTCTACATGCGATGCCATAATAATTCATTAACCAGAATTAATTTCAAACTCACCGACCAGTCAAATAATCTGATTGATTTACAAGAAGAGGTGTTAGTGATTAGTTTGTTTGTGAGATCCTGAATGATTTTCGTCCTAAGGACTTTCATCATAAAGACTTGATCAAATCGTTTATTATTTTTTGTTAACCCATAGCAGCAGAGAAGGTGGATGACCACATCGTTGCGAGCAAAATTGATTAAAAAATCGTAAAATCTCCGTTTTTGCAAAAATGGAGACTTTTTTTTTGGTTAAATGAGATTTCGTTGGAAGCCTTATATTTTGTCTGAAAACGTAGTCTATAGGCCATATTTTGCTCGAAAACGTTATCTGTAAGCCTTATTTTTGCTTGAAAACGTGGTCTGTTCACCCTCTCTGCTGCTAATAGAAAGATGTTTATAACAAAGCTCTATAATGTCCTTGGTATCAACCAATCATTTTAAAAGCTTGTTTATAACTCTGAAGCTAGGTCAGAAATTAAGTCAACATCTGGTGTTTATTTGTAAAGTACAGGTTATCTCCCAATGAATGAATCTTAAAATTAAAATGTCAAATTTGAATCTGACAAACAAACAATTAAAATAAAAATAAATTATTTAAATCAAATATATGTAATACTCGCAGAAGTGGTCTTGTTGCCTGTCCTGATAATATTTTTCCCAACATAGCATGATTAGAAATTCTCATAGGGGGTAAACTAGCTGGAAACAACTCTCCAGAAATAATTAATGAAGCTGCTGATACCTGTAGACATTTATTTCAAGGTGGTATCATGGATATCGGTGTATATCATGAGTTTATCGATGAACTCGTTGATGGTTATCACAGTGATTGATCATCACCACATTAGATAAATAACAATTAGATAAGATGATCATACACTATCACCATTATAAACCAGCCATGGCCTCCGTAGTAAATTCACTATTGCCCGTTTATAGAACGATTTATGGAGATGGTCTTGGCAATGTTATTCAAGGGTTATTTACAAAGATGCCTCCAAAACTAGCACCAATCGCAAAACAATTATTGATGAAAGCTATTAATGTTATTGGTGAAAAAGCTTCTGGTGCTATTAATAATATTGCCAGTAAAGCGTTTTCTGCAGCTAAAGAAAGACTAACCACCTTGATTCAACGATGATGAAAATCACCACCAGTAAAATTTCCATCAACAGAAATCATTCCCGCAAATGTTAGTAAAAATATAAACCAAGCCGCGGATCAAACACTATCAGTGCTTATAAATCAAGGATCTGATGCAGAGAGAACTATTGCTGCACATTTAATAGCGGGAAGTGGCCTGACAAAATCAGCAAGATCGCGATTTAGATAGAGAAATATATAATAAAATGTTCAAATCTTCACCCGACTCAACATGATTATCAGTTTTATTCTTTTAACGCAATACAGCAAATAGTCGAGCAATGATTGAACTTCAAGTTCAGGATACAAGTAGATATTTCTTACTCGCTGATTCATTTATTGAAGTAGAAGGAGAACTTTTAACAGCTGTTGATGGGGAATATGACCCAAATGTGCCAGTTGGTTTTGTAAATAATGGTATTTTGGCGTTATTTAGTAGCACTACATATATGATTGATGGAAGAGAGATTGAATCTATGCAAAAAGATGTTGATGTCGCCACAAAAATAATGGGATTAGCATGATATTCCGATGATTATACAAGATGAGCTAGTCCCATCTATCGTGTTTTCCAAGGATATTAATGATCACGCTGAATATGTTCAATATACTTGGGTAAAGGCAACACGAGATACTGCGGTTGATCCAGCACCAGCTGGGTATACAAGACCATCTGGTGCTTTTGATGTAGTTAATGTTAATCCTAATTTCAACTTTAGTTTGCAACGCGTATATTAATGTTGCATGGACATCATAGAATATTTTCATGTGCAATTCCACTATCTCATATTTTGATTTTGCATAAATCTTAGAAAGGTTATCTTTGAAGCTAAACACTTAGTAGTTCTAGTGCGAAAATGTGATGATAATGATGCAATCTGGCATGGTGTTGGTCTTACTGATGGTAAAGTAAATATATCAAAACTTTCACTGTGGATGCCAGAAATGACTCCATTAATCTCCGCAGAGGAAAAATTACTATAATTTATTGATACAGGTAGTAAATCATTGTTATCATGGTTAACAGTTATGACAGATAGTATTCAATGTGATATTAACAGTATCTTTTCATGGCACATGGCATCACAGTGACTCAACATATATTTGTTGCGCTACAGGATAATACATGATTTAATTCACAAACGCGGAGTCGTATCATATTTGATCAACTTGGTGTTTCTCCTGAAGTCTCGTTAAGAATAAACAGACAACAAGAAGCATCTGAAGATATTTTCCTTAATTACGGACGAAACCAAATAGCACGCGCATATCATCATTTGCTGACATTTATAAGACGTGATCTGAATGTAGATACTGGTCTGCAAATATCACAATCAGATTTTAGAAATCGATATCCAATTACTTTTCGCTGGAACATCTTGATTTAACCAAAGTGTAATTGATATACACTTTCAATCTTGTGTAGATTGGGGGGCTATTGACAATTACATAGCAATCGCTGTTATTCTCTGTGACAAATGAGAGTCGTTGATGCTTCATGGAAAACATGTCAATCTCATTTATTGATAAAATGTCATATAGTCATGTTAGTGTTACTCTGACTCCTGGTCAGATTAAAAAGTTGCAATCGGATTCAGCTAAAAAATGTGGAACTACAATATTGCTAAAACACCATCAGATGTATGGTGGTCAGAACAAACTTATCACTGACAGCGTGTCAGATTAAACATTTCAATGATGCAAAAAGAGATTTTAACAAAAGGTGTTCAGGTTATTCTTTCTGCGGGCGCGATCAAAAACACAATTAAATCAGGGGATATATTTCCATTTCTCGGTGCGTTACCAGCATTGATTGCCATGGCCATCCCTGCAGTCGCGAAAGCCGCGGAGTTGGGAGCAGTTAGAACAGCGGCAGGAATGGCACTAAAGAAAGCAACGAGGTGAGAATATAAAAAAGGGACGATTTGTGAAAGGATTGGGTTGAAGACTACCAAGGACTCCGTATCCATGGTACAGCGGAAAAGGCCTGATGTTGCCAGTGATGGTTTACTAATACAACTGTCAAATTTTGATTTACTTAATGCTGCTCAAAAATTGAGAATAAAAAACTTCACAGGTGTTTTTATGCAAGATCAATTACCACAACAACCAAACAATACTGAAACCAGTATTATTAATCTTGATAACAGCACCGGACCTGAACTCACTGGGTTGCATACGCGATTGATCCACGTGCAATCGTTTATTTTGATTCTTATGGGTTAGAGCCACCTAATGAATTTATGCATTATATACACCAATTAAAACATCATCGTTGGTACTCTACGCTACCAACACAGAAAATAACCGACCCACCAATATGCGGCAAAGAAGTAATTACTGTCCTTGATGCAATATCAAAATCAAGTAAACCAACCTATAAAACCGTACAGGAATACATGAATAATCGCATTTTAGAGTGATCTTAAAATATAATGATTGATATTTACGGGAGATCTCTCTCGAGCCTCAAAAAAAAAAAAAACCCATGGGGAAAATATCAGCAACCAAAGATGAAAAAAAAGTATCGAGGATGAAATATCGAAATGTTAAATCTTACCAGTGTGGAGCCAGATGAAATAGTTGTAATTCAAGATAGACAGGGGAAATTAAAAACAAGTAATGTTTCCCTGAATTATATTATAGTTAGACTCAATGGAGTAACCAAAAAGTCCCTAGCAGTGTTTGATTGGTAGGATTAAACTAGGGGTTCATTTTTCAACTATGTTCGATAATATTAATGGTCAAGTAAAAATCTGGCGATACAATAACTGGTGAGCTCAACATGAACTCCAATATAATAATCGCCTTTGGTAATCCAACATTGGTCAGTGACGCTGTGAAAAAAAACCTATGTAGACAATAATCTAACAATGTTGTGTACCGAATATAAAACCACAGGCAATAAACTAGCAACGCTGCAAGACGAATATAAAGACACAGACAATAATCTATCAACAATCTGGGCTGGGTATGATGTTCATGTAGGCACGTTTGCAAACCTTTGTAGAAATTTTAGAAAAATGGATGAAACCACATACAATTTCTTTGGTACTCCACCGGCGATCCCCATGATGTTAAAGTAACTATTGATACGACTAAATAAACAACAGGATAATATTGTTTGTGATTTTCCTGCTTTCGCTGCATGGCTTGATAAAATACCACATAAACAAAATATTAATACCGTGTACTTGACACATCATGAATCTTTCACCTGGACACCTCAAAATAACACCATTAAAGTTACTGCAGATGTCCAGGGGTATTTATAGATTAACTCTACTTTTCAGCAGTATAGTTTAACGTATCATCAAGCATGTCCACGGAAATTAATACTGCAAGTGATATTATAGATAATGAAGCCACCTAAATATTTAGTCTAACCCGTGTCAGTGGTAATTTAGCATCGGCGTCAATCACATGTTATGTAGAATTTGTAATTGATTTAAGTAAATAGTATAATGAACGTGCAACGATATTGATACGATCAAGTGCCCGAGTTACAAACTAAACTAAAAAATATTGTTGATTTGTATCAGGTAAAAATTAAAAAATACAGCAGGCATATTACCTTTGTTGACATAATTGTGTATTCAGTTTCAAGTGTTATTGTTGGAACGGGTATATTACTATCGGCGATAACAAATATTACACCTGTAGTTATTACAATTTGTGTTTCAGCAGCAACAACAATTACAGGGGTTCTTAATATCGTTGCAAAAAAAATATCCACATGCAGTCAGAATAAACTACACGAGTATATAATTAAGTTACATATCGCAATGGCTGCATATTCTCAAATATCTTCGATGATATCATCCAGTCTCGATGCTACAATGATATCCGATAATGAATTCTCTGCGATGATTAACATCAATGATAGCGCGACATCAAAATTAGAAAAACATAATAATAACAATGACAACGTCATCGACAATGGAATTACTGCAACAAATAGCCGCGAATACAAACCCATCATTGACAACAATGATCTCAATAACCTCAACTAACCCTGAGTTTAATATCAATTTCCCAACTGCAATTCCAGTAAAGGAAATCATGCTTGCTCAGTTACGAGTATACTATAGTTGGCCAAATATTAGATGCGTAAATTAATGTTTTTCTTGGTTTCATATTGTTTTGATGACCCCGCTCTTATTTTTTCTACTGCGGTAAACACGGGTATGAACTTACTTACCGTAATTCACTAATATTTGCTAATGATGTGTTAACAGCCTGTTGTATTTCCTTAATGAATCTATACTGAGACTGTAGCGTATACCCTTTTTCTAGTATAAGCTCTTGTGAATACTCATAGTCAGAGAGGATTTTATCACAATCTAGTTTATCTGATAATTGTATTCCTTGATGTTCAAATTTGTAATAGCAGAAATTATATCATTAATATTTTCATAGTTCATTATAAAAAATATATATTTAAAAGAAAAAAATGGGGGTCATTGTTGACCATTTTTGAAGCATATTTACAGCATTGTTTTATGCATATTTACAGCATTGTAGTTACAGTATTTACAACCTTAATTCTAAGGATGGTACAACATGTAACCTTAATTAAGGACGGTACAATGCATGAAATACAACCCCATATGAGAACACCTAACCTGACTAGCAAGTCCAGTGGGGTGTGTTTGGTGAATGACGATACAGTAAACCTTATTAAGGACAACACAACCCCATATGAGAACTCCTAACCTGTCAAACAACACTCTATCGAATCCAATAGGATGTGGTTTGGTAAATGACGACACAGTAAACCTTATTAAGGATGGCACAGTATTTACAGTACGACGGTTCAGTATTTATAAGTATATATTGACATTATTTACAGTAGGACTACATAGTACATAAACCTTAATTACAAACACATATGGAGGACCTCCCCCCACCCCCACGAAATCAATCCCGGGTGCAAAACAGCACCATGCGATTGACGGCGTGGAGGGAGAGTGTGTATTATTTTTCTGTTGAACTTTGAGCTTGGGGGCGGACTCTCACTATATAGAAAAACCCTATTAATCGGTACCGTCGACAATCATGCTTGTCACAAAATTCGAACGGTGATCATCAGGACGAGAATGAACCACGTCACCGATTACGTTATGTTCTAATCTGACAGATGTATATTTTGGAAATTAATATAAAGTTAACTACGACAAATTCATTAAATCCTACAAGAGTAAAAGTACTCGCAGATGAAACAAATTCAGTTAACTAAGATATGAAACCCACCAACCATGTGTTGCATCTATTAATAAATACATGGGAAAATCCACTTACGTAGTTTCTGAGAAGGGGAGTAACTCTATCAGCATTACACACATCCGTGGTGGAGTAATCTCCCTTTTGGTAATATGCTTTAACTGTGTATATTTAAACTGAATGTTTTGACATTTTTTCGAAAAATCAGATATATATTTTCTGCTACACGTCGAACTCAGGGGATATAAATATGAAAATATCTACCGGCTGCATTTATTGATTGAACTATTAATTCTTCACCCGTCTCAGCATTTATAGATTTGACAGATCTCGCAATTTTTTTATGCATTCCTGTGCTACCACCTTTGACATTCTCACTTTGAGTGATACTTGAAGGTTACATAAAGAATTGTTTTTTGGATCTGAGTCAATGTGATCAATCACAAAACCATCTCTAATTTCTCCGTTATATACTTTGTAGATAAATTTATGACATAAATATCTTTTATCCCAGCAATAAATCTAAGATAAACACCTTTCTCGACAACCCCTACTGGTCTTTTCAAACGACAATTTCTTACATCATCTCGTGATACTTCGTAGTTCATGATCGAAAGATATGGGTGAAATTATTGGCTCATTTATATAAAATATAAACATTTGTTTAAATCAAATATTATTTTGTTTTAATTATTATTTGTTGAGAATCTAGTAATATAATCCTCGGGGGTTCTTATGACATGGCCAGGGACGCTGTCGGGGTCATTATTTCGTTTATCATAATACCGTTTTAGCTCTCTGTATCGCTTACCACTACATTGGAGGCACAGTTGTCTTTTCCTCGTATTCGAACACCTCATTGTAAACAGGGTTTCGGACCTAAGCTTCCTCGTCGCACACTCTGTGAATGATATCCGGAGAATTCATTTCTGCAGGATTTTTTTACAAGAGGTTACGGATCCTATCGTCAGCCATTTACAGTGATTCATTATATAAAATATCTTTATTTAAATATTTTTTAATTATAATAAGGAGGAATTCGAGAGATTATCCAAAACCAAACCCTCCAAAACCTATAAATTTTATCTCGATATAATCTCTGTAGATGCACCAAAGAAGGGTCTAGCGAGTGATTAATAAAGTGTATGATGCTATGATCGAATTTAAGAAAGATAACACATCTCACTCCTTGTCAACATTTCGAATCAGTGGTGGTGTTGATGCTGCCATGAATGAGAAACGAGCAGCGATTATAATAGCGCATAGCAAACATAGAAAGTATTTTATCAAAGTGAAATTTATTATACAAGGAGAAACAGGAAACTGGATTTTTTTGGTGACAATTACGACCCTATCCTCAACAATAAAAAAAAAGTCTTTGTGAGTCAGTTACAAACCAGGCCGGAATTGAAAAACCGTTGTATGAGCGAGCGTATCCTGTGACCGCGGTTATTTATGGAATTTGTCCGATAAATGAAAAGCCAAGTGTTGAGAAAATAAAACCTATGAAACTATCAAAGATAAATTGTGTCGCTGATGCAATGCGTGGAATCGGTCAGACTGATCTTAGACGTAGCAACATAAACAAATGGGCTTTATCAGTCAAGGATACTAGTGATACAATAAAAAATGTGGCTGACTTAGAAAGATTAAGATTCCCAATAACAGTAGCAACGATAACAGGAGAATTATTATACGAATCAAAATATAAATCAGAAGGAGCTCCAACAATATCAATGATCATAATGCGCACGCGTTGACTAACGCAGTAACAATATCTACACAAGATGTAACTGTGAAATACTACACGGAGAAATTGTTTGATTTTATTTACGAGTTACGTAAAAACGATCCTGTGTCATTGTGGTTATTTCAGAGTTTTAAAGATGAGGAAGGTAAAACCTCAATTTGTAATACCTAACGGCGATGAAAAAACTCACTGAGAAATTTTAAGAAGATAATACTGGGCAATTACTGACAAACTGTTTTACAATCTTGTCAGTTGCGGCTCATTTCGCCAGAGAGAGAAATCTGTGGAAGCCAACGCGAATTGAATTTGTCTCAGATGTTCAAGCTCATTGTGTAGAATATGGACATAGCGGATTATGCAATACCAAATATGAGTCTAAAAATGTTATTTCAGTTAAAATGGTTGCGTGTTTTCCAGGAAGTTTCCTCAGGTATGGAGAGTGCGGTGGGTATTTTAAACGATTTGGACATCCCACACACGAGATGACACGAGTTGCGATGAATGGACCAATACCCGATTTTGATCTAACCGGATTCGCTCGTGTAATATTCGAAATCGCTAAAGACCTTCATCCGATTTGTTATGTTTGGTTCGGAAGACATTTCTCTGAAAAATACTGGACACCATTAGCGTTATTGCAATATATGATCGATTGTAAAATACTGATATCGCTGATTGTCGGTGAGGAAATTATATAATATCGAGTGCAGACTGAGATTTGGATACCACAACCTGATAATTATGACAAAAGTAATAATGATTACAAAGACAATTGTCCTGATCTCACCGAGGACTATATTGTTAAACGATCCGGGGAGTCTTTTGAAATCAATAATAAAAACGCAAAGGATCTCAGTAGAAAATAATCGGTAAATTCACCCAATCATAAGCAGCGTTATTCATGATTAATTCTATATGACGCTGAATACGATTTTATAATCGCTTAAGCAACAGCTAGAGATATATATGTCAATCGTAAACATGCTTTTTTGTTTGATGGAACAAAATTTGGTACAATTGTTAGCTACATCGATGGCGAATCACCTCAGTAATAAACATTTAAGATCATCTATGTTGGCTTATGGTTCTATAAACCTGTTATCGATGATAAATAGATTTCCTGAATTTGCTTTAAGAGTCGCCACAGATTCATTTTATATAGATAGCAAATATATATAAGCAGTGACTCGGTTTACAAATTCTGATGCGCGTTGGGGATCATGCAGAATAAAACAGGAAATGTTACATGGCTACTTTGAATCAGCTGATGTTACGGTTGCTGATAATTATCTGGAAAATAATCAAATATCAGAACTATCGAATGCACCTTCGTTATCCGATCCAGTATGTAGATAAATAACCGTTTACGTAAACGGATGTGGCGCCTCTGAAAAAACTACACGAGTCATCGAATTATTTCCGGAGAAGTCAGACATGATTGTGGTAACACCTAAACTCAGACATGCCAGAGAGATGAAACAACGAGGAATTTATTCCTGCACTTATCACAATTTCTTTCGATATAAGGGTGATTCATGGACTCCTGATCGAATGGGTGAGAAATATATTCAAAAGATCATTATTTGGGATGAGATATGCACAGTGTTGTTGGATATTAAAAATGTTTCTTGATTGGCTCTTGCTCAAAAAAAAAAACAGCTGTGATAATGTGTGGAGATCATGGTCAACCACCACCATTTGTTGGTTTGTCTCCACATGATTGGCTGACGCATTTTTTTAGATTATTACGAATAAATTAGTGCTGATCATAGAGCGCTTGATCCAGAATTAAGCGAGTTCAAGAAATTAATCAGATTACAATCGGATAAAATCCAATGTGAAATAGCACTAAAAGAATTTCAGAAACCTCATTAAATGATTTTTGGGAAGCGTGGATTTTTGCGTATGAAATTTAGATTTATTTGTGCAAATTTAAAAAAACAAACTAGGAGGTGATATTGCAGAAAAATTGACAAAATCACCAAGGACTCCATGGGCCAAATACCCAGGAGAAAAACATCTTCCAGGATATAATTGCTGCGGCCCTGGAACCAGACTTGATACCTGACTTGATAGCCAAGACCAACCAAGACCAGATGAATATCCGATATTACGAATAAATTAATGCTGATCACAGAGCTCTTTTTTTTTAGCTCCCTTGAGCTCACCTGGTTCATATAAATATCTCACAATGACATTACCGAGTATTCGTTGTTTTGAAAAATATTTTGTAATTGGGGTATATATTTTTGGGTGGGGTGCGGTGGGGGTGGTTCGCGTTATTAGGTTTCATATTGATTGTTCGAGTAATTTCATTATTTAACGCAGCTATCACATTTGGTTATCTTGCAACCAATTCACGAGATCTTTTGTCTTGAATAAATTCATTCGTGTATTGATATCCAAAAAAACCGCTAGGCATGTGTTCTATTAAATCGTTTAACAATTGCCTGATTGCGGTGTATTGCAGTATGCCCCCGTCTGATGGTGACGTTATGTTGCTTCATTAATGATAACACTGCATCCTGAAATTCCTTGCCAGACTCAACCTGTAATAGATTTGGCCATTGCAAAGGTCCTCGTCGATAAATTCGTTTAAACGCAGAAGCTACTTGTGATGCCACCTTGGTCAATAATGGCTCATCTTCTTTGTATCTAATCGCAACATCAATTACAGTTAATGCGTACTTGTATGTCCGTCTTTTGACAGTACTATGCGACAGAAATAATGTTTCAGTGATAGAATTCATCGCGTGAATCAATTTCACATATGCGATATGTCTATGTTGCAGATTGCTACTTTTATAAGCAATATTATGCGCATGACAATAGCGTTTATAGGATATTCACCTGGTCTTGGTTGGTCTTGGCTATCAAGTCAGATATCAAGTCTGGTTCCAGGGCCGCAGCACTTATATCCTGGAAGATGTTTTTCTCCTGGGTATTTGGCCCATGGAGTCCCTGGTGATTTTGTCAATTTTTCTGCAATATCACCTCCTCGTTATTTTTTAAAATTTGCACAAATAAATCTAAATTTCGTTTTACCACACTGTGCGCACTTGTCGGTGAGCGTTTATCTGTTATTTTTTGTTGTAATTGTTGTTAAGTCGCTTGTGCTAGTACGCGTCTTACATTTCACACAATATAGATCCATATTTTTTTTAAATAATAACATGAATGTAATTGATTTTTCGGCGACATAAACACAGAACCTGTTAATCATATTGCTGCGCTACCAAATACCTTCATAATGATTATCATAGGTCCGTCATGAAGTGACAAGACGCAACTGTTCTTAATCTTATAATGAGAAGGTTAATATGGGACAGGTTGTATTTAGTGGCACCATCTATAGATGATCAGCAATGTTACGATGTGTTAAAAGATTTTAATGAAAATGCAAAGACGATAAGTGATGATGATGTTATTGAATTTATCACTGATATCGATGAAGCGCCGAGTGTTGATTAAATTGATGGAAATAATAACAATGTTGTCGTATATGATGATATGATGCTGGACAAACAATCAAATCCAGCTAGAATATTTTCCCGAGGCAGACATTAAAATACTGATGTGATTTATGTAACCCAACGGTATACACAAATACCAAAAATGATCTGGGATAATTGTAATATCTTGCTGTGTTTAATGAAGTTGATACTCACACACTTCAAAATATTTATCAAACCTGGTGCAGCGGCGACATGGATTATAATCTTTTCATAAATTTCTTTAGTCATGTCAAGTCAGTCCCACATAGATTTATAACGATAAATTTACATGACCCTAGATCATGATATCGTATTGGACTTGATAAAATATTCGGTTAAAACCCTAATAGCAGAGAGGGCGCGACAACAAATATGCGTCTCGAACGTTAGAGACCTTATTTCTGTTTTTTTCTCTCTCTCTTCGGTTTCGTAGGAGGCCTTTTTGACAAATAGACGCCTCTATAAAGTTATTTGATTCACTCGCTCTACATACATGTGTGTGTATGTGTAGTTTTAAAAATAAAATAAAATTTGGTTTCATAGGAAGCCTTGGTTTGACAAACATAAATTTGTCCGATTCATACCCACAACTACTCATTTTATGATCTCATTTTGATTTCATGCCATTCAAAATATATAGTAATACTTTTGGAAAAAGGCATTTTTATGATAATAAAAATGAATGCACAGGCACAGATTCGTTATATGAATAGGTGACTTTTCAGGGAACACTGATACTGCTGAGTAATTCGATCCGCTTTACATCCTCGCAGTCCCGGGTTCAATCCTTTTAAATTAGGTTTCTACCTGGATTCCTCTTTTTGACGTTTCTTACAGCTTCTCCTGTTTTCTTCAGTTATCACAAGCCAACCTCTGAAACGATTAGAGTCAGTAAGTGGTATAAGTTGAATTTAGAGCATTTGTGCAAATAAAATAATGAAGTTTATACTTTAAGAATTATTATTGCCAAATATGCAGACCGCAGTTTATTATTAATGAAAACATAATTAAATAAACGAAACAAATATATCTTGACATGAAACTGCCTTTTAATCTGAATAGTTTAAAAGTTCTCCTTTACTTTATATTAGAGATATGTGGTATTACTGCATTACCACGTCGTTTTGTTCAAGTTGTACTTACCATTTTACTTTGTCCCTGTACCGGCATATCGGTAGTTTTACGTTAATAGTTATGAGCGGAAATTACCAAGTAATCAATTTCAGATTTAAATGTTATTAATAGCATGTTTTCATTTTTCATGACCAAATAATACAAACATTATATACTTTTATTTTTGCAGAACAGCTATGTTAATAGTGAAGGGTGACGATATAGGAAATGGGAAATAACTTTGCAGACCCCCTGGGACTATAAAGCCTCAGCATTATTTAGCACACCCTGGGACGATATAGCCTCAATGACAACAATTTTCTCACCCATGCGACAGAGACATTTAGCTGTTTTTCTAACCTTACTGTTAGGGGCCCCGACTGGCCGAAGCGCTGTCCGTTATGGATCACTGCCGTCTCACCTCTGTCTGCGTGGGTTCGAGTCTTGGATTAGGCCAATGTGTGTATGTGAGAAAGCTTGGCAGTAGAATAACAGAATAATTGGAACTGATAAAATGAGAGGTGTTTTTGTAATAAACATTAATTATTTGTTGTTATATTACTGGCCGCCATGTATAGCCTATCGTGTGCTGAAAATGGCGTTAAACCCAACAACAAGAACAATAATTATGGTGGAGTTCGCCCACTAGGGCATGTGCGACTCTTTAATGCCTGCACGACAGGCTGATAAATTGATCGTTGGAAAAGGAGTCAGTGCCACAACCCCCACGCATGCACTCAAAGATAAGTTAGCTTGTAAATCATGGGACTAAAATTCATCATATAACCTTGAATTTAGGCTTTCCTGAGTGGGATTAGACCCAATCGATTGATTGATTACTTAAAATAAAGTAGCGTGCGCACAAACTTGCATGCACTACTGGATAATGCCTGCACCCAGGCTGTTATTTAATCTTGAGGAAAGGAATCGGAGCCACACCCCTTAAAGTGGCGTTCATCAAGCCGTCAGGTAGTTTTCCGGGCTACATGATTGATAGATTATCAAGGGTTGGAATAGACTCAACACACACTCATGTTTTAGTCGTCTCTGCAAAATTTACCGGATGAATGGGAATAGTACCTGCACTCGTATATTTCGTTTTTGTTTTTATAGTTTTGTGTTGGTATGATATGTATGTGCGCATGGAACACTTTTTTTTATTTGTTGTCCAGCGAGGCATGGGAGGACGTAGGACAGGCAGGCAGGCTGGAGCCGATTCACTGAACTCGTGGGTGTTAGCCTACAATATATCGTCTTTCACGAATTTTAAATTTGAATTACCGAATATTTCTTGGACATTTCTGTCATTTGAAAACTGCTGTTTTGTATTCTTTGGTTAAAAGTGACACCTTAGATGACAGCCATTTGTATGCTATTTAATCTTGGTTTGTCACTTTGTGTGACTGGCTATGATTGTCATGGGCACAGATCGCCATATATAAACTAATGTTTTGGGGTCTTACATAACCTACTTGTTTTAGTATTTTGGCGGCTTAATGATCTTGGAGTATGTCAGCCTGCAATTTTGGGACCATAAGTAAACGTGGATTAGCTGGGGGGTGGGGTGTCAACTTGTGTAGCGGGACCTGATAGTCATTTAGTCATTTGGCTTTTGACAACCTTATAAAAGGGCCCTAAGATTTCTCTAATCGAGGTTTACGTAATTCCCTTGTGTGGCTGAATCATATGGTCCTGGGTGTTCAGACCACATAAGATTAAGGTTTTAGGGTCGAGATACTTCATAATGAGGTGGCTCTCATCTTTAATTGTGACGTGTTAGTATGGTAGACATAGTTTGCAGGTTATTATAGTAAATGTGGGAGAGATGAAATAGTGGTGGAAGAATTTTTTGTACAAAATTAAATAGAGTTAGTAAAGGGGAAAACGGACCTGTTTGCTGAGTAGTCTGGTCCCATCAAATATATCCGTCTTCAGGGTTATACATTATGTATGTTCATATTTGGTAGTTATTTGATAATTGTTGATCTGATGGTGGATGTTATGGTAAGATTTATTGGGTTACTTGTTTTGTTCTGCTTAAGACCTGACAGGTTATTTTGTGTTGGCTTTTTGTGGGGTGGGGGGTGGGGGTGGAGGTGTTACAATTTTCCGATTTAGCCCGGTTTCGTCTTGGAAGTTTAATATGGTTCGCTCTGTTATATTTATGGTGAGTTTATAATAATAATAATAATAATAATAATAATAATAATAATAATAATAATAATCATAATGACTTTGTAGAGCGCTACTCTTTAGAAGCTCTAAGCTCTTTGAAACATTAGATAACATCTTTAACATAAAAACATATATAATAATATTATTTTTTAAAACAACACCATGAAATTAGAAAACATAAAAATATGCTGAAAATATTTAAGGTAGGAAACATTAGTAGGTTTTTAAGTTTGTCATTGCATAAGGGAGTAATGTCACATTACTCCAAGCACTGACCTAATGAAAATTACTTTTACTACTATATATATATATATATATATATATATATATATATATATATATATATATATAGAGAGAGAGAGAGAGAGAGAGAGAGAGAGAGAGAGAGAGAGAGAGAGAGAGAGAGAGAGAGATTAATCGAAGATGTGTATTAAAATCACCATGGTTGACAAATATGTGATGGGGATCCTCTATGATATGGCAGTGGTAGCAGTTTGTGTTAACTGGTTTAGGTCATAGGTGCTTACCAAAGCTGCCAATTATTTTGTCTTGCCTGTCCTTATATGATTAATGATTTTTGTTGATGTTGGTCCGAGCCGTTATCTTTAGGTGGTTAATGGATATGTTTATTTCCTTCAGGGTGGTGTTTTACTTTCTACCTTTGGGGTAGTGTTCCATTATTCCTGCCACTTATGATTGATATATATTTTAGTGCAACTTTGGACTTCTGTGATGCAGGATTTGGGTCTCCTAGCTTACTTTTGGCGACTTTATCAACTTGTTGGTTACCAAGGATGCCTGTATGTGAAGGTATCCACATAAATTCAACTATTCAGGTTTTTTTTTGTGTATTCCTCATGTTGGTCTAAGATTGTCAGATGTTTCCTTCGTTCTAACTTTTTTTACCACCTGACATGTTTGGAACTAGTTTACGACTAAAGGTTGTGTTACATTTGCATATGGCAAGTGGGATGCGTGTTGGGGTGGTCAGTTAGCCGAATTAAATATATGAAGAACATTTCTTGTCTCCTCAACCTCACTGGTAGCTCTCCATTGAGGATTTGGAGTTCGTCCAACGTGGTCGATGGTAAGGCGTCGGTGCGGAGAGTCAGTGCTTTCTTTGTAAAACGTCAAATTTTTTCAGGTTTGGTTGTTTTGCTGAATTGTAAACTTGACAGCCGTAGTCTAGTTTAGATCTTATAAGCGCTCTTTAGATAAATGTCATTTCCTTTTTGTGTGGATCCCCTATGTTTTATCTATTGCAAGTTTGAATTAAGTGATCAATGTGATGTTGGTTAATGATTTGGTTTTGTACGTAAAGTTTAGGGTATATACGTTGGTTATTACGTTTAGGGGTAAAAATAATTGCAGCTGTGTTTTCATGTGAGATCTTAAACCCATTTTTATCTGCCCATCTCTCTATATTATTTAAATTTTGCTGGATTCCCATGATTACATGGTTGCTGGCTGGGTTTTCCGACCTCCAGATACCGCTGTCATTGGCAAATTCTGAGATATTTACTGGGGGGGGGGGGGAGGTTTTGACACAGGTCGATAATCATGACTGAAGAGCGTATCGCTGAGTACGCTCCCTTGTCTGGTGCCGTTTTCAGTGAGGTATACCTCCGAATGAGTGTTCCCTACTCTAGTGATATTTTTTCGATCTGTGAGGAAGTTGTCAATCCAGCTGAATATCCATCCAGTAATTCCGAAGTGGTTTAGTTTTTAAATCAATCCTTTTGTCTAGAGAAGAGCAAAGGCCATTTCTATGTCGAGAAAAACAACTAGCGTATGCCCGTATTCGGTACGCCACAAAATAGAATCATTTATTAACAAACCCCGGTTCTGCACTAAATACCAACACTGTGCTCACTATGCCCTCAAATGTCGCTATAAACCAAGATACGAATATCGGGGGATGGGGGTGGGTGGGCGGTGCACCATAATGAACCAACCATGCAACAAATCGGACTAAAAAATGCCCTAACTGTTGAGAACCACACCACCTCAGGGCACCTGAATGCTCATACTCCATCAAAGAAAAACAAATCATAGAGCTTATAAGCTTACATACCAGCAAAAAACACAGTGAACAAAACTACACAAAACCCCAGCAAACTAGTATTAGAAAACCCCAACAATCCAATCCAGCAAAAAGATAACTAAAAATAAAACTCCTGTCCGAAAAAACCCTAAACCAATAGCCACACAAACAGAGTTAGGGCATGAGACTACACATCACATTGCTCATATCTCAAAATACGCATGATTGTGAAACACTACGAATGAATTAACCTATAATGGTAATTCTACGTACTAAAGTATATATATATATATATATATATATATATATATATATATATATATATATATATATATATATATATATATATATATATATATATATATATATTCCAATAATGCAGTAATATTTTACAACAATCGAGCAACTAACCTGTTCGAAGCTCCTGTTTATTCCCAGAATAAGAATCCATTACTGCCCGCAAAATAATTGTAACCCTACTAACATTTTGGTTCTCAAGATGATATATTTTAAACTTGAGATTCTAATGTTTGGCACGCTTGCTTAATTCCGATTGGAGGTTGATTCATATGGATCAGACATTGCCCCTCCCAACTGTCTGTCAAGGATGTTTACCATACAATTTGATGATCCCTTGTTCCAAATAAGAAATCGCCACTTACCTGTGAACAATGTTACGTAACTGGCTCTGGCAAAATAACCCACGCGTCTCTGGTTTATGGCTATGTCAGTTAACTAGCTGGACACTTCATAAATTTTGACGGCGAGAAATTATCGCCTCGAGGTCTAACATACCCATGTTGGAATCTGGTTTAATTCTACAACGTGACAGGAATAATCGAAAACCTACCAGAACTAATACTATTTTTGTTTTAAATCTATCTGTGCAGTCTCTTCCATCTTCTTGATCGTTTGAGAGTTGAATGAATACTCTAAGACACTCTCGATATATACAGGGACCTGAGAAAGTAAGAGGCAACGTTGTGCCGTGGCTCCTTTCACTCGAGCTGAAACGTTAGCTCAAATCCGCGCAAACAGTCTCGAAGACGACATAAGTGAGCTTCAATCAACGCTGTCCACTTATACCACACAATCGGGAGTTTTGATTCACGCCAAAAGAAATTCGTTTGGTCCATAAGAAAATATTACCACATTTGAGAAATGCAAACACAAGCTGAAGATTATTTTCTTATACAATCCAGTAGTCCCAAAAGTGCCTTGTATACAAATTTAGAACGATGACATACACCTACACGATTAATATAAATGTTTTACGTCAATAGTTGTTATTTCTTTGTTTGTACAAACGATATGTGTGTAAGCAAAAGCTAAAACACGCACACAAGTATTACTGCATTGAGTGACAGTAAAACTGGCCGTACTTTAGTCTGGAGTGTTTTGAGAGATGAGCAGATGAATTAACACTGGGCTTGAGTGAAAAAGAATGGTAAAAAAGAACAAAAAACATAAGACACCATTTTTGGTTCTGTTATTTTTTCCGGTATTATGGGACAAAGATAATTGTGAGAACCGTACATTCTAGTTGAGAAATGTTCCTTGTTTTTTTCATTCATCAATGTCATGAAAAGGTAGAGTGATATTTATTGTCGACCGACTGCCTAACATTTGGTTAACATATTCCAAATTTATTAGATGTCATGTGTTTCGCAGCACACGCAAGAAACATTGTTTTCATAAACCTAATGCATGAAAATTTTTTAAATAAGAGCACGTTGTTTTATCGACAGTCTAAACTGAAAGAAAATAGGTCAAACATTGATACATTTGTTCCAAACGTGTGTTTTTGTTTTAGAATTCAGAGTTAACCATAAGCAGGGTTATATAATGCAATGTCACTGGCGTCATTCTTGAAAAAAGCATTGTGTTTGTTTCCTTTCTGAAAAACAGTAGTTCTAATGTTATAAATTTGTTCCTTGACACATTGCAGTGCTAAAATAAGGACAAAGCTAAGATGATTGAATTGTAAAAGCTCGTCAACTCAAGATTTTGTTTCATCCAACGATTTACTGATTCACAATTTCTAAAGGTGTAAGTGTTTGAAAATAAATTACATTAAAATACATTATTAAATATCGCAAGAGTTAAGTGAAGACTAGGAAACTAAACACTCTTCCTTATTTGATAACGTGGGTGTTAAGTTCTCACAGAATAGTTCATCCAAATATGTTGTGCTGTATTTGGCTATAAAACTGTCACAATGTTCGTGGGATCGCACAGGGTAATATTGTTCTAGCGTTAGTATTACTCCTTTTTTGTTTGTTTATAAATTGTCTAGCGGTGAGACATTTACGCCTACGAATACCAAGAGCAAGAAGAAGCGCACACCGAGTGTAACGTGAAATGATTGACAATGAATCATCGCACGATTCAAGTCGTGAAAGAAACGATGTAATCTGGAGTGGATCGAGATTTTAGAGTGACCACTTACGTACAGCACAAAAGTGGAAGTTTAGCAGCTCACCAAATTTTCAGCCGACCCTTAGAAAAATGGTATCAAGTCGTGTACCAGAAGCGAGTTCAACTTCCCAACCACTTCACTTTACCTTACTGGCTTGCCAATATTTAGAAGAAAAAAAAACTGGTTCTAAGAGGACTGTCACAAACAAAAAGGATGACTTCGACACAGCAAGAATCGAGTGAGGGACCTACTACGAACTCCAAGTTCAAACAACGCAAAGTTTTTCTCTTCTTGACTACATATTGTGATTATGCCAGTCGATTGGAAATGTTTTTTTAAAAAAATAAAAATATGGCCTAAGGACAGGAAAGGATCTTGTCAGAAGGGTATAGTGAGTTGTACGAGCCCCACTTTGTCACAGTGTGGGTGTTAGTGTTCCCTCCACTTGTCAAGGAGTATTGTGCAAATATAATAATAATAAATACCATAACCCACCCCCATTTTGGTAATCGATATAATTGCCCGGTTCGAGTATGAGAATAGATAGAGTAAACTGAGCAGGTATATTGAACAAACAAATACGAGACCACCGTAAAGATAATCAATCAACTTAATCAAGTACATACACAATTGTGAAACCTCCTTTCATTAGGAATACACTCTACTTGAGAAATAAAATTTTCACCGAATTACAATAAAATTCGAAATAGATATAAATAAATTAGAAGATCTGTTCCTGATAGCTTTAAATCATCATATGATTGAGTGGTACAATCGAAGTCAACGCCTTGTTCGATTTCATAACCTGATAGGCCACGGTCTCAGTAGTAGAGGGGGTGAACTCTACCACTTTTAGAGGTATCTATTTGTCAAATCAAGGCCTGTTACGAAACAAAAAAAGAAGTATCAGAAAATGACCTTGTCTCTGACGATTTGTTGTCGCGGTGTTGTTAGCTGTTATGAATTAAATCATATGATATAACAATAATGGTAGGAGAATCGTTAACAACTAGACTTTCTTGAGAGCAATTAGAGGAAATAAGGAATTTATTTCCCCGTGAGAGATACTATCAGACAAAAACTTCAACAGCGACAGGAAGCTCAAGTTGATTTTGCAACAGGGTTTTAAGTAACAGAATCTCTGCGTTTTCTCAAGTTTGCCACTTTTCCATAAACTTTACAATGTCCCTAGCAGTCAGTCTGGCTGCTGAACAAACAAAGGTTCTAATTAGTAAGAATAGTCCTACTGTAAAGGAAAAACACTATACTAGACAGAAAACCTTTTGACACGGGCTTGTCTCCATAAATCTAACTAATGGTTATCTGGCCTCAACTAATGTTTTCTTAACAAATCGCCAGAAATTTGTCCCTTCACAGATCTTCTAGTCCGAATGTTCTAGCTAGATGAGGATTTGTGTCCTTAGGACCTGAGACTGGACTGGGATACAAAGCACAGTATTTCAGTTTTTGTCTGAAGTTGTTTATGGATCTATGTACTTACAGAGTCAGCAGTTCTGGTAAATACTAAGTTGTCTCTGCACTGTCCTTACCTGTATACGGCCTTTCACCGAATCACTTGGGCGACATAGAGGGGGTAACATCAGAGTTCCGGCTGGTGCTGTGACAGATTGACATGCCGGTTCCTTGGAAAAATGCTGAAAATTCGGACATGGGGACCTTCAGAATTGTGGAAGAATATAGATATATATCTAGAGATGCCCGTACGCCAACGAGTCTTCTCATATTGAATAATTGAGAAGTGTACTGCTGAAGTTAAAAGGAAACTTTACTATTCAGCATTCAATCAAATAACCGGCTGGTGTTCTAGCAGTCCATTTGTCGGATGGACCCTCAAGCGAAGTTTTTATGGGATCGGACATCCATTCCAGATTGGAACCAGCTGGTTAATGGTGGAATGACGACAGCAGCACTGTAATCAAAGTACTGTGTTACCCAGAGTTTTACCCTGGTTAAACTCGATATGGAAAAGGTCGAGCAACCTTTCAAAATTGTCTAAGTGAAGTATGCAGTTTCCATTTTGGCTGGGATACTGCTTTTGATTATATCTCTATTTTTTTAATTCTAATTCGATCATTTCGAAACCGGCATCAACATTTTTATTCAGATTTATTTTAACGCGAGATACCAAACATTATTGAGTCATTTTACTTAACTAATTGGTATTTGTTTTAGAAACTGGAAGTACACTTTGAACACAAATCTTAAGAATGAATTAACAATACATCTATTGATTTTTTTTAATTGTTTGATTTCACAGGTGGCTTACACATTATTAATATTTTAATACTGTCCGTTAGAAAAACTGGACTGGATTTGATTAAAGTGCGAGCTGGCGTTTCAGGGCTGGGCTCAATGTGCACCCACCACTACCGGGTCCTTTTCCCTCCTTGTCTCTAATTAAATAGTGCCACATTCGCGCATAACAGCGTGCTGTACTGGCTCTATTCATACAGTAGCGCCATTTAACCTTAAATAACCAAACTAAAATGATCAGCAAACATATGCACAGTTTGTTAAATTTTCGGAAGTCGTTGATGATATTTGATAGAAGTGTTGTTAGATGATACCATTTGATAGAAGTGTTGTTAGAATAGAGAACGGTGCCAATAGTCCAAACATTTTTCAAAATGACAATCAATAATTTAAAAAGGCGAAAGAGTAAAAAGAAATGGGAGATATAGTAGACAAAGAGAGAATGAGAGCATGGAATGCTAAGATAGAAAAAGAAGAGGAAAAGGGAAAAAGGACGAAAGTGTGGAGGAGAAGGAAAAGGAAAAGAAAAAAAAAATACAAATGTGATGGGAAAGATAAGAAAATGGCGGAAAAGAAGAGGCGCGTAGAGACAGTAGAATAAACACAAAGGTCCTTTCCTCCGCACTTTCGTCCTTTTTTCCTTTTCCTCTTCTTCTTCTATCTTAGCATTGCCTCGAAAAGATTTGATTTCTTGCCTAAACGTATTTTGTCGATTTTATAATTTTTATTTTATTATTGCCTTCAAAACCATTTACTCTCTTGCCTTAAAAAGTTTTGCCGATTTTATATGTTAGGTGTGATAGTCTAATGTTTATGGATCTAAGTCAATGTGTTAATGTCTATGTCTATATCTCACTTGTATTTGTCTCTATCTATAGTAGCGTGTAATCAGGCCAGACCCTTGCAACATTGTTACCAATGTCCAGTACCGTGACGTCACCACCTGTTCCATTCCTGTTGTCCCTATACAGAACCCAACCTTTTCCCATTGAGCCTATATCGTTCCATGGTGTGATAAAAACGGGTGAGGCTATATAGTCACAGGGGGAGTCTGTAATGTATTTTTCCATGGAAGCTATATCATTCCAGGGTCCAGGGTGTGATAAAAACGGCTAAGGCTACATAGTCAAGGTCGGCCGGGGAGGGAGGGGAGGGGGCAGGACTGTAAGGTATTTTTCCATTGAAACTATATCGTTCCTGGGTCCAGGGTGTGATAAAAAAAAAAAAACGGCTGAGGCTATATAGTCACGTGTGTGTGTGTGTGTGTGTGTGTGTGTGTGTGTGTGTGTGTGTGTGATGTATTTTTCCATGGAAGCTATATCATCCAAGATGTGTGCCAAAAAAAAAAGGCTGAGGCTATATTGACCTGGGGTGGGAGGGAGTGTCTGTAATGTATCTTCCCATTGGGGCTATATCGTCTTCCTTCATTACATATGCTTGTCACATATATTAAAGATTACAGATAAGATTATATTTATAATACTTTAATCACATGTTAGAAAAGTGCCACGTGATGGCCAAATGGTATAATATGAAAGATACTCAGACAAATCCATTTTCTAAAATATTTCAGACTTAAAATATTTAATTGTATCTATTTACCAGCGTATAATACTAAGCAAAGTATATGCATTCCTTTGTAAGACAGTGAATTCCACAAAGATGTTCGAGAGATCATTTGTCTCCTGTTTGACATCATTTCTTTAAGCCACTAAATATGTTTTTAATTTGTTGAGAAAGAATGTGTCATGTTGACTGGTCCTCTGATAAATATCTTACATACGTGCTGGCATCCCAATCAACGTTTCTTTGTCTATAATGTGAATGGTGATACAGGCAATACTAGAAAGCTCACTAGCTTCAGCGCAATGTCTTTTACAGGTGTCAGTTTTAGTGCTAGCTGTATCATCCCACTTTACTTATAATTTTTAGATTACAGACTATACAACAATTTGCATACACAAAGCAAAATTCATCTACTATAATGTACTAACCATTTAATGGGGTGAGGGCTGCGATTTTCACTGAGTCAAAATTTTGTATTTTCTTTTATCTGAGGATAATTAATATTTTGTAGATAATATCAATAATATAACATGGTGTCATTTTGCTATGAATCAGAGCATGGTATTTTTCTGTATATTGACAGAAATGTTCAAAAGAGTCCCAGGTCTATGCCCCATTTCCCTAATATAGTTATGGTACACTATGGTACATTTCGCGATATGTTCAGAAATACAAACTTTTTCATGATACCCAACTTTGTTTTATATTGTATTTGTATGATCGTGAATTATAATATTTTGACTTCATCATAAATTAGAACTAAGTGTTTTAACACCGTGTCTGATTTCAACTTTAACGAAATAAAGCATAATAGTTAAATGTGTGTTAGTATATCTTTTCAAATTATTCCCTGTATATTTTAGGACATCACACATAGAGGACGTAACGGGAGATAGGAAGATGGGGGAGATGGGAAGATGGGGGAGATGGAATGAAAACGTTAGGAAGGAAATAGTGATAGAACAGACTGAACAGAAAGGAATTAACAGAGTATTAAGGTACAGCAAGAAAGAAATTAACAGAGTTCTAAGGTAACGGACAGACATTAAGAAAGAAATTAATAGATTATTAAGGTAACAGACAGACATCAAGAAAGAAATTAACAGAGTATTAAGGTAATGGACGGACAGACATCAAGAAAGAAATTAACAGAGTATTAAGGTAATGGACGGACAGACATCAAGAAAGAAATTAACAGAGTATTAAGGTAACGGACAGAAAGAAAGAAAGAAATTAACAGAGGTCTAGGGTAACATACAGACTGACTGACAGAGAGGCAGAAAGAAAGAAAGACAGACAGAAAGATAGGAAGAAAAAAGTAGTGGAAGAAAGGAAATGAGATCAAACAAAATATCTAAAAGAGTCGGTATTGATTTGAAACATATGACTCCGCCTTATAGTATTGATTTTACAGTATTATGAATAATGTATAGTTTTATATGTGGGTTTTCTATCCCATTAAACAAGGGAACAGGGCGTATACTTGCAAATAAGGAAAGATGAAAGCTCTTTTGTTTAAGCAGTAGCAGACGACATTTGTCATATAGTCCATGTGACCAGGTGACTAATCAGCAGTGTACAGCTTTTTCTTTTGCTCAGGGTGCTGGATATGCAATTGAAAAATTGTGTAGCATGTATGAATTGAGACGGAGACTAGTCTTGCGATGGCATTGCACGCATTGATTTGCACAAAGGACACACTATTGAGGCTCTCGTTAGCTGGATAAGCTGTATTTAAGATAAGGGTATTCCTTGTAAACCTGAATAGGAAACGGCATAACTATTTACTTCTAGAATGCAAAATATGGATGATCCAGAAGGTATCTATACTGTCTTTGTCTCTCTGCCTGTCTCTACCTCTCCTTGACGCTTTCCTAAGATATTTCGCTTCCCGTAACTTTCTGGCTTTCAGTAGGGGGCATATAGAACCACGAAAAGATGGCTGGTCTGTCTATTTTTCCGTATACCTAATTCCATTCTAGTAGTAGCAGTAGTAATAGTTGTAGCCTTGTTAACATTGTATCTGCCATCAGAAATGTATTAACAACTCGTACTAACATTTTCGTTACTTGATCGGTATGTTAATTAAGTCAAACTCAGCTGTCAACAATATATAATGCATTGGTACATCAGGATTTATGTTGTTTGATTCAATGATCAATCTTAATTGTATAGAGCAAGATTTATCGATGCATTATGCGACATATGATCTGGGTCTACGCTGTTCCTTTTGGATTTAACGTGTGAACGGGGACATGGGCTTAGTATGTGTAATTTGGTTGTATGACCGATTCGTATAAAACATTATTCTTCACTTATACCACATTTTGTAGATTAAGTGTGTGGGTGTTGTATCCTGGTTATCAGAAAATGTATCTGTTCATATACGGGGAAAATCTAACGAGGTTAATGACCACCTCGTGTTTAAAGAGAATTTTTATTTTTGTACTCACGTTGGTGACATACCCGAAGAGGTATAAAAATAAATGATATGTAAATAGCAACTGAAAAATGCCACAAGATAAATAATTATGATTGATGTTATCAGTGCGCATTTTTATGAAAGCTTAAACACACACACACACACACACACACACACACACACACACACTTGTAAAACCTACGAATGGTGGGCATGCGCATTTTTATGAAAGCTTAAACACACACACACACACACACACACACACACACACACACACACTTGTAAAACCTACGAAAGGTGGGCATAAGATTTTTACCTGTAAAATGGAAACATCTTTATGTTATTACATTTTTGGAGAGGAAGATCGGTTTTAGTATGCATAGGAAACATTGTAAACACCTATTTTGAGATAAATAAATATAGAAATCACTCACCCCTCTCTCCCATCTGTAACTAATTAACAATAACCGCTCCGGTGGCTTATTGGTTAGAGCGTCCGCCGCGGAAGCGGGAGGTCGTGGGTTCGATCCCCGACAGAGTCATACCAAATACTTACAAAAATGGTACTAATAGCCGCCTCGCTTGGCGCTCAGCATTAAGAGGTTAGTCTTAGGACTTGTCGGCCTAGTGTCAGGATAATGTGACTGGGTGGGACATCATGCTACATGTCTGCGTCATGATGCCCCAGTGCTGGACATCACTATAAACTGCCTCACTGCAGACATCGTAGCGATATGACTAAAAAATCGTTAAAGCTACATTAAAAATCCTACACACACACACACACACACACACACACACACACACACACATATTACTTACCTCCTCTGGTCCATAAGTTTGTGTAAAAATTGAGAATTGTGATATGGAAGTGAGTTCTCGATTATTTCGACATTCGCGTTTTATATTCCTTATTTTTAATTTTGAGAATCTCAACTTTCTAACGGTGATTTCCTGTGATTTAATGTTTTGTCTAATGAGATTAAAGTTTAAAACTGTAGTGGGTCGTTTTGATGGTCGCAATTATCTTATTTTCAAAATTGAAAGGTGTAGCACTTTTACTGGAAATGAAGTTCGGTACTGAAAACCACGAGTCACTCTAAAATAGCCCCTATAGATTTATCAATAATTTAACTTAGCAAGATTGAAAAACATTTTGTTTTACGTTACGAATAATGCTTGCTCACTGAAAGTACATTGGTAAACACTCAATATATTCATGAAAATTGTTTTGTGTTTTATGTTGTGACTGCTATCGCGTGCCAGTTTTTACAGAAATCTATCATTTTCCAATTAGCTCACGATCAGTTTGTCAAATGTACCTCCAACACTGTAAATTGGAAGATGAAAAGACCGGTTACCATTATTATTTACTAGAAATGCATTGTTCTGTTACTTTTCAACGCTTAAATGTAGCAGTAAAGGCAAGTGTACGTTTCATTATCAAACAGGAAAGAGATGTGGTTTAAGCGTGACAATTGTATTTCTCCGTCATTTTTAAACTTTGAAAAACTTACGACCGTTCAAGACGTTGTAAACTTTGTTCCATCCATAATTGTATTCCATCTATTGAAAGAGAGATAAAATAAAGATTGTTATATGTAAATTTCGTAGAACATCTTGCTAAAATACACTTTAAATCAAGGTCAAAGAATATTTTACTGGGTTAAAAGTCTAATTTATTTGAATAAGATCCAATTCCATGGAAGTAAATTATTATATTTGATGCCGACTGAAGGACTTGGCTGACAGACGTCTTAAAATTGTCGACACTCTGAGATTATGTAAAGACTGTTATCTTTTAAAACGTTTATGTTATGTATTCGTAATGTTTGCTCGTTCTATAACATCCCCTTTCTAAGTGGATAACTACTCTGTACAAGATTAAGTTGAAAATACTACTATCTAAATAAAAGAAAGGTATACTTCATTTGTATAGTAATGCAAGTTTTCAAACAGCAGTTACTATTGAGAGATTATAAATATTAGCGTTTGATACTAAATTGTAAAGCGAGTATTTGAAGAAGAGAAGGAATCCCCCCCCCCCCACAAGTTAGCTATTTTTCTTTGATTGTTTCTACTGCATATTTATCCATCAGCCTGTTAAATCGGTGTCGATTTGACCGAGCTATGCAGCAATTATTATATTGCAAAACGTTATTGAAGTCAATGCATTACAATTATAACCTGTCCGGCAACGTCTATTACAAGGGCCAAGGGCTTAATTGTTACATCTAGGTGCCAAAACTTGAGTAACAAGACAAGATAAACTCAACAAGCATTCAATTTTGCAAAATATAAATTTCTTTAAATAACATATAAACCATAAAAAAAACTGAAATAATTAAAAATAGCTTACAATATATTAATTCTTAGAAACTTATCCTAAATTGTACTATCAGTTTCACACTAATCCGAAAACTGTCCAAAGAAATTCCAAATGAAGGTTCCATCGTGATCATATATTACCGTGCTAGAACCACTGAAAAATCACAGTTCTGAATCCAAATGTTTCGACTTCAGGGTAATCCCGTGAAAGTTGAACATCACTGAAGTCCTTGAAAGTTTCAAATAATCTAAACAAAATATGAAAATGTTATTGTCCCTGAATAAATTCATATAATTTAATCGGTACTGCCAGTTTCAATTAAATGTTTTCCACAATGTAATTCAAGCAAAACAATCATAAATAAATCACAATCCCCTCCCATTCCCATCCCCCTCTCTCTCTCTCAGAGCTGAGAAAACTTAGGAATAGAAAATCGTTTAGCGTGTATAGTATCTATATATGCACAAAATTTATATAATACTTTTTTATTTTCATGATGATTATTTTTATTATTATTATTATTATTATTATTATTATTATTATTATTATTATTATTATTATTATTATTATTCTCAGAAATCTTCACAACAAAGACTAGGCCATGTGCCACTTATTCTTCCATTATCCAGTTTAAACAGGTTAACCAGTTTTTATCCTCTCTGAACAGTTTGTAATAGGCTAGTCCGCTTCTTATCTTCCAAACTGTATGGAAAACCAAGGGCCACTGGTTCTAAAAATAGTTTTTATGATAGCAAAACTCGGGAATACCTGCACCTGTTATAAAAAAAAAAGAAAAAAAAAGAAAATATACTCTTGTATGGAAAAATGCCTTGGACGCTGGATTGAATCCATTTTATGGACTTTTGATTGGTGATATAGATTCTTAAAATAATTTTTTTTATTAATGGTAGTAAAAAATTTTCTTTTTTTGTTTAGAAAATTGTTTATGTTTCTTTTTACAAATTGTTCTTGTAAAGATCAATCCGTCCAATTTGGTCTACCAATTCTCTAAAACAACAAGCCTAAATATTAGAGCGCACCAGACCATCCTTAGAGAAAATATCCATTTCTTTATTCTTACTTAAACTGAATGGTGGTGTTGCTCTTATTCATTTAAATACACGATCGACTATGTAACGGGTCGGCGTATATAAATATAAAATAATATTGTAGACCCCACCTCTATTAGTATTCGGGTATCTAGGAGATGACCGCCCTCGATATAATTGCTCCGGTTCGAGTAAATATAAGTGGTGAAACTTATAGGTGGAAATGGATATAGAGATCTGAGCAGATATATAGAACAAACAAACACGAGCCCCCGTACATATAAACAAACAATTTAATCAATTACATAAAACAACTATCTGAAGTCATTACATTAAAATTATATCAGCTTTAAGAAACAAAACTTTCTAAATTTACAAAAGAAAGCACAAATGGATTAAAATAAAATAACCGATCTGTTTACTGATAGATTCAGTTCATCATAGGATCGAGCCTTGTATGATTTCATAATCTGTTCTTCCTTTTGCTCGACTTCCACTGTAGCTATTTCGGCGCTTGGGTCTCCTGATTCCGCTCTCAACAATCAGATATTCAGTAATTATACGTATCACGATAACGTCATAGGATTCCACTTTTCAGCTTTTTCGTCTCAGATTGCACTCTGAAGTTCCCTTTTAAGATTGTACGTCTAGGCTATTTTCTCCCCTTTTAATAAATATAGAGACAACCTAAATTTCCTGTTATTTATGATACCGGGGATTTCGCAGTATCCCTGCTCGTTATCAAATATTTCTATCAGTAGTAAACAGATGATAGGGCTATCAATCGACTTCTCATGTCCTAAAATGACCCTAGTTTAGTCCAATGGCTAATTCGTTACGCATTAACTTCACTCAGTAATACAGACCACACGAGACCTAGCGGTTCTGAGCCCGCCACAAGTAATCAGTTACGTCATTCCACACAGGCTCTAAATCATACGAGAAATCTTTTAAATTAGGTGAAGTGACATGGATTCTCGTAATCATATAAGTAAAGTACTGCATTCAATTCTTAAAACCTAGTGTTTATGCAAACACGACAACAAATTAAACAATTTGTCAAACTTATCTAAAGATTAATGTACGACTTCTTATGTATAAACTCAACACTGTTATACTTCAAAAGGCACATTATTATACGAATGTATTAGACAAAGTTCATGCAAAATACCTATAAATTCAGCAAAGCGTTATCTATATCGCATCAACAAATTATGTGGAATTGTCACACTACCTTTGCTGCAAACATTGATCCAAACAGTTCTTCTGATTGATTGGACAACACTTTTAAACGAGGGAATTTCTTGCCTCACCCCTTTTTTTAACCCGAGGCGACTAAGTCGGGTCAGCTTGACCTGGTAGTTTGAGTAACAGAGTTTCTGCAATTTCTCAATTTTGACAACTTTACCTGAAAGTGAAGTTTACCGTGCCCCTAATAGTCTGTCTGGCTGCTGTTAAAACAATTGCTTTTCATTAGGATAGCATTACCCTCTCCGAAATGACATTTCGACACGGCAGTGCGACGATTGATTCGCGTTCCTTCTCTAGAAATATAATTATTGGTTCTCTGGTCTCAGCTAATGGGTTCAAGATAGATCGCCAGAAATTTGCCCCGTCACAGACTATAACTCATATTGGAGATCTGAGATGGAACGAAAGACTGCAATCTCCAGAGGAATTCAACATTTTAACGGGTTAACAGCTTTTTGTTTCGTTGTCCAAAATGTTACCTGTCATAAAAGTAGAGTGTTACTCTTGGTAAACTGAGCACATCCATCTTAAGGTTTTGTTTTCTTTAATACCCGTGACAATTGAGACTACTAACCATTTAATCGGAATAATTTTTATTGCCAACATATAAAAAAAAATGTTCATAAATATGAGGGCATATACTATACCGCATCACGTGCATAATGTATAATATTGAGAAACCAGCAGCTACAGTAATATCTGTACATCAAAACAAATTATTAACTTTATGACTTTAAAAAAAGCGTAGGAGACAAAGATTCTTAAGCCTCGTGAATCTCCTGAATAAAGATATCATATCAATTAATCGCGTATTATTCTCTTCGATCCCTAATGCAAGTAGTTCCATATTAGGCATTTATATAATACAAGGATACAATAAACCCAGGCAGGTGTGTGTGTGTGTTTGTGTGTGTGTGTGTGTGTTTAGTATAAAATTTCGAATAAGCAGAGAACCTTAAAATTGAAGATGGCAAGCTTAAAGATTTTATCACATTTAGACCAGGGGGTATTTGAGTGGAAAGTCATTTCGACCTTTATTTTTAAATTTCTGCCATGTCAGTGTTAAAACTCCGAAGGGGCCAGTATTCCGATTCAATAAAATTGCCAGGATTCTAAAACGGGTTTGAGAAAGAGACAGCTTAACTTTCGATCTGAGTCAAGTAGTCATTATTCAAAGGGAAACGTTATATAACGTAGTTCAGAGATTCTGACTTGCGGAACAAATATTTATCTGAGAATGTTTTTTAGAAAACCGCTGCGTATGATTGACCGAGTGAGATTAAGGCGTACGTTTTGGAAATAATGGACATTTTAAAGTGACAACTTGGTCGAAATTCTTTAGTCAAGAAATTTCAAGAGAGAGAGAGAGAGAGAGAGAGAGAGAGAGAGAGAGAGAGAGAGAGAGAGAGAGAGAGTTGAATCCGTGAGAAGCCTTGAAAGAATAGTGTTTGCATCGTTAAAGAAGGGAGGGAGCAGGTGTCCGTCTTGCGAGAAAGACAAGGTTTAGTACCGGATGCACAAGTTCTGAAGTTAACAGCATTAAGGTACGCAATTCTAATTTCACCTAATAGTCTATTTTATTGTTTGTTGTATGCCACTGGTTGACATGACTAGGTTCCATAGTATGTATCTTTCAATCAATTTCATAGAAATGTGTTGATGCTAGAGTTATGCAATTTATTATATTTATTTTCATGGAAATGTGTTGATGATACAGTTGTTATGCAATTTATCTTATTCATTTTCGTGGAAATGTGATTTTGCTAGAGTTACTTTGCAACTTGTCTTTCAATTGTACAGTTATTAGCTCATTAGCCGAATTAATTACATGCGATCCAAATGTTCATAGGTGCACGATTTATAGGGTTATCTGAATAAATATGAAATAATGTCCTTTGTCTGTTAGGATAATACAGATTATCGTGAGTTAACGATAAGTACCTTTTGTATTTGCTTTTGTAATGGTTAAATAATTTGGAAGTGGGAAGGATCTGTGAATTTTATGAATAGTAATCGAACACATAACAACATACGGTACATTTTAGAAAGAGTGGTCACGTGGTAATTTAGGGCAAGGTAACTACCGTAGATATGCTTTACGAAGTGTCTAAATGGAGTGTGTTCTGAGTAATATAAATGAAGCGATTTTATATACATCTAAAAAGTGATACATGTAGCGATGTAGGGATAATTTTATCCTTTAAGGAAACACTTTTGAGAGAGAGAGAGAGAGAGAGAGAGAGAGAGAGAGAGAGAGAGAGAGAGAGAGAGAGAGAGAGACTTGGCCCGAAAAAAAGAACAGAAAAGAGAGAAGTGACAAATGAGGTCCAAAAGGGGGACAGTGACGAGTAGTGAGTAGAATATAAGAAGCCCAGGAAGGACGAGGCAGTCAGAAAAGGAAGACACGAGAAAATAGGAACATTGGAACACAGTCCAAGGGAAGGTGATGCAATCAGTCGTGGACTTTGCTCTTTTTTCAACACTCGTTATGATGATGTAATAAATCCAAATTAAACACTGCTAATAAATTATGTTGATATAATTTAAGTTGAATTGAAATTACCATTATTTGTTTGATTAAATTTGTTATTTTTCTTGTTTAAGGGGGTTCGTAATGCATTATTGCGTCCCAATAATCTTGCCCAGTGAGTATTACACCAAACACAAACATCCCATCCACCCCTCTCACCTTAGGGTTGATTAGTTTAACAGTCACTTTTACAATTATAGGTCCAGACAGCGAGAAAAATATACATCTGGAGTCACTGAGGTAGAATGGATAGATTGACTGACCAGCCAACAGAGAGAGAGAGAGAGAGAGAGAGAGAGAGAGAGAGAGAGAGAGAGAGAGATTCAATAATATGCCTATTTTAAAATTGATTTATTTAAAATATTTGGTTAGGTTTTGACAAACAAGAACAATAAAACATGATTGTAATAAACCTCAGATACCTTGAGTGTTATCTTCGCAGTGGCGTAGCGAGGGTGTTCGGAGTCCGGTGCAACGTTCATATTTTTCGCATATTCCCCCCCCCCCCCTCCCCGGCCAGGCGTAGCGGAGAGTATTTGACGCCCTGGGACAAGGTATACATTTTACGCCCCAGTGTCACTGAAACTGAAACAAAGAAAAACAGTAGTCAGTACTGAATACAACACAATAATAGTCACATAGAAAGGCAATTTAAGGGTAACACATTTTAAATGTAACAACTACAACAAAAATGTTACCAACATTTAGAGACTTAGTCCAAATAGTCTTTATACTAAATTGATTTTTCTCGCCTTCATACCCGCAAATTTGTCAATGATAACATTAAAGTCTATTTTTTCAACTGTTTTCATTTCTACACTGATGAGTGCAAGATCCCAAAGACTATCTTGTCCCATAGATGCCCTTAAAAATATGCTGTTAACGTGTGGAGACGAACCATTGGTGAGTTGGAACTTAATGGGAAAGGAGGGCGCACTCTGGCCTTTCAATACACATCACACACCATACAGTGTCGTAGTACTGAATGAATACTAAATGGCATCTACATTATGCAACCATTACTGCTTCGAGGTGACTGGATAAGTACGTGTGACCCAGATTCAGCCTGAACCAGAGTTAATCTCAATCATCCAGACATCCTGGCATGGACTTAGTTGTTTCTTCTGAAGCACACTTTGTAAAAGTATACACTGAATCCTCCAATCCTATTCTTCCGGTGGCCCTACCCCCACCCCCGACGGCGCCTGGTGCAACTTGCACCTCCTGCACCCCCCTCTCCCAGCTACGCCACTGTAGCCAAGGTTCCGATATGATAGCATTAGATACACCTTCGCGGATCGACCAGATATATTAGTGCTTTGTCCTTCAGACAGCTGTTCGAATTCACGAGTTGCCTCCCTTAATATGTAATAGTGTGTAACAGTGGTGTATGTATACATCGTACGAAAATGGTGGAGGCAATTTACTTCAGAAGGATACACTGTAAGTTTAACATCACAAATATAACTACGTACAAGAGAGAAGTCGTTACAGGTGTATTTGAGTGTAATACAAACACGGACTGGCAGTGGAAAATTGTTGGTGTACGAGTCCATTCAAGTTCTGTGCCGCCGCATCCAATGAAATTCACTGACCAAAATCACAGAAATATCTACTCGATTCGCCGAGGTGTATATATGGTTAACATATCGGTACACTGACCAGCCAAGATGCTCTTGTGTGTACTATATATGTTTACATATCGTTATATAACTTTGTCAGATTTTAGCGAGTTTTTGTTGATTATGGGATTCGGTGAGGGAAAACAGTTCTCAATCTCAGTGATTAAATAATTACTAGACGCAGACGTCATTGTGCACACTATTCGTGAGACTTTATGGTGAAACGGACTTCTTTTCTTTGTTGTTGTGGGTTTAACCCCATTTTTCATCCCGTGATAGGCTTTACATGGCATCCAGTATAACTGGCAGAGTAAGAAGTATGAAAAACTCAGGTAAGAACCACCGACAAACATAATGCTACTGGAACATTTTCTCAAATACCCACATGGTCCGAAACTGAGATTTGAACCCTCGCAGAAAGAGGTGAGATGGCAGTTATAGGTATAGAATCAATTTAGACCACCCAGGCCGAAATTAATTACGTAAACTGGTCACGGTCAAATTACTGAATATAAGGAATTGTCCGGATATTTTCACGTACCGATATAATTGCATGCAACGAATGTCTACAACTGCGCTAAAGCTTGAAAATATACTCAGTATGAATTCGCCTTTTTCAAATAGCTAAAACTAGAAATTCCCTGGTAATGCTTTATGCCGCAATGAAACCCATTGACATTTTCCATAATATACAAAAGGTTGTGCCCATGTATGTGATCGACTGGTTTTATTTGCATTATGTAGGTTACCGACAGATATACTTAGCATCTATTTATATACCACTCTCTTCATTGACAAGACAACAGATGTACTTACAAGCAAACTGCATGTTGTTATTGATTTTGTATTCAACAGTTTATGCGATATAAGGCTGGTCTATCGAATCAGTTGCAGGACTTTAGTCACCAGACAGGATTATTTTTTAATCAAATATCTTTACCTATTAATTTAATTTTTTTAAAATTCTTATTTATTCCGTTTATCTTAATTGGGGTAGGGATACGTAGTTTGTAGTACACGATCCTACAGGACTAATTTGTTTTAGAAAAGAAATGAAAATTAAATTTTAATTTGGCTTGGTATTCTGTCTATTCTATATTTGTTAAAGGGTGATTGACCGGCATGCAGTCAATTTTTGTCCATCCAGCATGTCAAATGGACTGGTATTTAACACCATGTTTTTCAAAATCACCCACTTGTATACCCATTAACACTTTTCCCTGCTCCAATAATCTGATAAAAGTCAAACCTTTTAAAATTTCTGTCCTGATGACTATTTGCCGAACTACATCGTCGTCTGAAGATGAATCACGCTGCGAATCAAACATTTGGGATTTTATAGGTAGTCCGTTGTTTAAAAACGCATTTGTAAAACTTCCCCGATACAAATCCATAGTACGACAATATTCTTATTCTATGGCACAATGTGCCATTCAATTTTTTTATTTATTTAAAAAAACAACATTTATTTTATGTGAATAGCGATGAAAATGGCTAGTTTCACGTTAAATTTCATCAACGATGTAGTTTCGTCTGGTCTGTCCAAAGATTGAAGATATTTATGAGGAAATACATATCTTCCTATCGATTTCATGTGGGTATCACTGGATGTAAAGGAGTTCAAGTTTGCTCGTCCTGCTAATAAGCAGTGACGTCATTTGGAGAGGACAGGGTCATCTGGCAAATGCCCCCAAACCCCGAATTTGCATGTGCTGTAAAATTGCTGTAGCCTAGAAACGAAAAGTAACAATGCCGTCAGTTTTTTTTTTTACCCCCAGTCCCCGAAAAACTTGAAATGACGTCCCTTCTAGTAAGCGGCTATCCTATGCCGACACCACATGTCGTCTGCGAATTCGAACATTTCGACAGACGATTAGCTCTGACCCTACACCTTAACATAAATCATGTCAAAATATAAAAACTGGGGTGGAAAGGGTCAGAGAAAGCCCGAACTACTTTATGCCGAACAAGCTGATGGGATAAAAGAATTACCATGGCATTGGTGGTGGGCAACAATCTTACAAACCACGTCAATTGGTATTAATTTGCAGAGTTCGTTTTAACAAACAAAAATTAGTGCGTGTTCCTATAATAGCTGTCTTAAATGAATTTGCAATTTAAAGATAACAAGGCAAATTACTAATAATTATTGACGACTGCTGGCGATTAAAATAACATATCTGACAAATGAGAACCTGAACTCTGTTTTTTGACTCCAACACACGACTTTTCGCTTTTATTTTTGTGTCTGGTATGATTTGATAAAATTTTCATCCAAACGGGGACAGTCTGACTTGTATTTTGTTCTCATAAAAATAACCGCTTCAGTAGCATGGTGGTTAGAGCGTCTGCCTCGGATGCGGGTTCGAACCAGGCCGAATCATACCAAAGAGTTACGGGAGTGTTAATTGCAGCTGCATGGACTGACGGTCAGCATTGAGTGGTTAGTGTTATGACTTGTCTGTCTGGCGGTCAGCATTGAGTGGTTAGTGTTATGACTGGTCTGTCTGGCGTCAGGATAATGTGATTGGGTAGGACATGGCGTTACATGTCTGCAGCATGATGCCTCAGTGCTAGACATTACTATAAACTGTCACACGGAATATATCGTAGAGATTTGACTGAATAATTTTTTCAATCTACTTTAAAAATTGAACACGCCCACACCCACCCACACACACGCATAAAGGCATCGCAGATCTGCCTTTTACTAAGTGTGTATTTTCACAAAACCCACACATAACTGACACATAAATGTGTCGTTATTGGATAATACTAATAATCACACTTGGAAATTAAAACAGCAATGGAAATGGAGCATTTCCTATAATCTTTTAGAATTAGTCTTTATTGCTGAATAATACGAGCTCCCGCAACGTTCACCTACGTGTAATGCCTAAACTTTCTTTCAGAAATCGGTCATCAATTTAGGAATTTGAATAAATCTACCGCCTTCAAGTTGAATGAGGCAATCCTGATTTTAATTGGTTTCTTTGTGTGCATTTTAATTGGTTGTCTAAAGGCATTTTAATTAGCTGTATATGTGTATTTTCATTGGTTGTATATGTGCATCTATATTGGTTGTCTATGTGCATTTTTTAACTGGCTTGTCTATGTGCGTTTGAATTGGTTATCTATATGCATTTTAAGTGGTTGTCTATGTGCATTTTAATTGGCTTGTCTATGTACTTTTAATTGGATGGCTACGTGCATTTTAATTGGTTGGCTATGTGCATTTTAATTGATTGTCATTGTGAATTGGTTTGGCTATGTACGTGTTAAATGGCTTGGCTATGTTCATTTCATTTGGCTTGGCTCTGGCATTTTAATTGGTTGTCTATTTGCATTTATTCTGGTTGTCTATGTACATTTTAATGGACTTGTCTATGTGCATTTTAATTGGCTTGGTTATGTACATTTTAATTGGCTTGTCTAGGTGCATTTTAATTTGTTAGGCTATGTGCCTTTTTATTGGTTGTCTGTGTCCATTTTAATTGGCTTGGCTATATGCATTGGCTAGGCTATATTGATTGTTTTATTCTATGTGAAAGTTTGTTTCATATTGTTCTTTCCGCAGATTTAATGAAAAGAGAAGTACGATGTGGTATAGTTTAATCAATTAGTATCTACATGTACATTTTGGAAACGCTTTCAGACATTCAAGTGTGTTTTCCTTTGCAAAACTGTTTATGTACTTTGACTTTCATATGCAAATCTGAATTTAATGAGACGAAAGGAAACATAACAATGTTAAATACTGCTTAAATCTTAGTCCTGCTTATTAATCGCTTTGCAATGCGTTTGCTTTAAACTACATTAATTGTTGTAAGACAAAGGATGGAAAGAGAAATATCAATCTTCTCTATTCGGTGGCACTTGTAGTTTTACTTTGTTAGTCTAGATGCACAGGTACATTTTTAATTTTTATCTTGAGCAATGTTTCAGTGGCTGTGGAAAGCATACAAACATGATTATGTAGAAAGCAAGGGTACAGTTTCCCTGTATACATGTGTGCTTCAGACTTTCTATTTGGCATTTAAGAAATATTCCAGCTCTCTAACTTATCAAAGGGAATTTTAAGGCAATTCTGACATAATGAAAGCGATGGCATTTGCGCAAGAACTGATTTCGTTTTTGTATATTTACGTTCTACTGGCATTTAAGTTCGGCCTGTCGCGTGGGTTTTGCTGCTTGTTTTCACGATTGAAATCTATTGTTTGCGTGTATCAAGATATCAGCGTGATCAAATGGAATGAAATCGAACGTTAGAACCATTTTGCCTCCTTTCTTCCTTTATTTTGAAATGAATTTATGTGGTTTTTCTTGTTTTAATTATGAAAATTGTTTTAGTAGATGTATATGTGCAATATACATATTCCGCTTTATTACTACGGTCTCAGAATTGCTTGCAACATATACTTTAGGATACGTTATTTAGTACATACATACGCGCGCGTGCGTGCGTACGCGTGTGTGTGTGTGCGTGTGTGAGCTCGACAAAGAGCAAACATATAAGTTCCCTATAGAACACTTGACTGATGGATTAATTGGTGATTATCAAGAAATGAAAGAATACTTAGCTCCTTATTCAGATACACGTTACATCAGCTCACTTGCTCTGCTCTGGGTAGGATTCGAACCCATATGTCAGATGCAGTGAGGATATCAAAATAGAAGACGAAGATATTGCCACATCGTATTGTCAGGAAACGCTAACCTTGGTGCCTAACCTAAAAGTGAGAGAAACGTTTGTCGACCATTTCCTTTGCTTAGTATGCTTAAGAACGATCAATGTCTATTACAGTTGTGCAGGAATAAATTTAGTTCCAGACCATGAACATTTATGTTTGGACTAACGGAGTGATTTTATATATAAGTATTTTATCCTTCTATCTGAGATAGATAGAAATAAATGAACTAAAATTCAGATTCATATATGCTCATACGCTTATTTGAATGCCTGGAAATAAATCACACACACACACGCGCGCGCGCGCACGCACACTTATATTGGAACAAGAAAAAGGTAGTGTAAACGGTCTCAATAAGGTAATGCTTATTTCCAGGTTTAATATTGCTGAGACATTTTTGGAGAAGAGTTTAAAGCACAAGGCCGTTCATTCAGAGTTTATTTGTGGACATTGTATTGATTCATATATTTTAGGGACTTATCACTTGCATAAAAATAAATTGCTGTGACTTTAGGCTAAATAGAGGAGCTACTAACTTGACTGTATGACCCCACCGAGGGATATAGTCCAGAGGCAGTGGCGATATCTGATGATGTCATATTCCAAACATTAAGTGAACTGGTAACGGTTTGTTGAAATAAAGGGACGTCATTTCAAGTTTTTCGGTAGGTGGGCTAAACTCGACGGGCTTGTTAATTATTGTATATAAGCTACATCAATTTTACAACACATGCAAATGTAGGAGGAGGAGGGGTCAATGCCCCCCCCCCAACCCACCTGCCCTAACTTAATGACGTCCATGTTGATATATAATGTACATAAAGTGTGTCAAGCATATAATTGGTATTAACCTTACGTCTCCACCGTCTCCGTTAAATAATCGCTGTTTGATTATTCCTCTAACTGTGGCAGGCAAGTTTTTTTTTTAATGTTTATCCACATCTACATGAAAGTTTCTGCAGATATATCTTATGACTGGTCTTCGCAAGTTTACCCCACACGTAAAGCTTACGGAGAAAATACACTCAACGTTGTCTCACAGTTTCACCGCCTGATCAATATGTACAATACAGGCCACGTGTTTTTCCACATTCTTTCTAACTTAGGCCCAAATACAACCAGTATGGCAAGCAAGGAACAGTTTGAAAGGTGATCAATAAATGGTTCCAAATTTTCAAATACGCCTGTATATTTTCAATAGTCTGATATATTGATCTTTTTCAAAAGTCAAAGTTCATTTATTGCATATAATATTGAGATAAGTTTAGACAGTCAAAAGCCTTGATCATGCATGTGTTTTGCAATATCTGGACCCGGTTTCTGGACTTATAATCTTTTTCCAGAATTCCTGATCTGATGCAGACACATGTGGCTCATTTAAACAGCACATCATTGTACTTATTTCCATGAAAATAAAAATGTAACCTTAATGTTGGTAATTTGAGCATCTTAGGCGATAACTAGTATTTCATCACTAAAAAAATCCTCATTATTAGCGCTGTCAGTACCGATGAAAGAGTAAGAGAAGGAACATTTTTAATCGCTTTTTGCTTTTAGAATGCACGATTGTAAACTTATAAATTAGATTCCAACAAGACAATATAGTTTTATATATTGTGCACAAATAAGATCTAAATTTCTTGAAACTCGTCAAAACGTGAAACAGCCGATACAAATTGAATTTTAAAAAAGAATTCAAGACAGTTTTTCAGAATTTTGAATTTATATGGGTTTTGTTAAAAATATAAAGCAATATGTACGCCGATGTACAAGGGGCATCTCCGTAAATTTGGATACAAAAATTGTGTAGCAAAATAAGATCATTAAAAACTAAATCACAAAGGTTTTCAACTGCGCATTGTCTTTTTGTTGACTACAAATTTTATTTAGCCACTCGTTGATATGGCAAAGACAAGCATTAAGACAACCGTTATCTATGTCAGCCTTCAGGCACAACACTCTACTGAAGACGTTTTGTCCTTTCGTTTACTCCAATATTATTTGGCCACATGCTTTCGGTGTTTTCAAAGCATATCTCCCAAAGTTTGTCATTTACTCATAGTCTGTACACAAGGATACTAATTGTCTAATCAAAATGACATATTAAAAAAATTAAGGTATCTGCATAGAGATTAAAGAACCGAAAAGGAAGACCTGGTATGACATCCCTAAACATTCCAATAGGAAAACAAATTGCAAATCACTTAACTAAAATCGATCATTAAACTTTGATTTATACCCTTATTATTTTGCTTTTCTTATGCCATTATAGTCTCATCACTGGACGTTGCTTATGACAATTTAGCCTCATCACTGGACGTTGCTTATGACATTTTAGCCTCATCACTGAAGGTTTCTTATGCCATTATAATCTCATCACTGGACGTTGTTTATGCCATTATAGCCTCATCACTGGACGTTGGTTATGCCATTATATCCGCATCACTGGACGTTGTTTATGCAAATATAGCCTTATTCGAATTAAAGTTTTAAGTTTTTTCTCATTAACATGCTGATTACACAAAAGTATATTCTTTCTGATATTCAAACTAGACTTCGGCAATCATCCAAAATAGTACAAATATTTTGTTAGTCTTGTCTTCATAGAACATTCAAATAGTTTGTATCAGCGGTACCAGCAGAATTATTGGGGGGGGGGGGGCGGGAAGTGGGGGTAAGGGGCAACGTAGTTGCAAAACGAGGGGAAGTGCCTCCTCTATGCAATATGTGTGGGCGCACATGGTTTGTATTGGGGAGAGAGAGAGAGAGAGAGAGAGAGAGAGAGAGAGAGAGAGAGAGAGAGAGAGAGAGAGAGAGAGAGAGAGAGAGTTGGGTCTGGTTCGTGTGCGCTCTTTGTCCTGTTGTGTTGAAACCGCTCATATTGTCTTGTTTTCGTGTGTCTCTTTTATAGAAGTGGTGCTTACGGCAGGAAAACGGGATGGAAAGGCCACGATTCATCTGGAGAGAAAGAAAACGAGTGAAATAGACAAGAACAAAGTGCACCATGTGGCTGGCGGACCGTACAAGGGAATCCTCATTAATAAAACAGAGGACAGTGAGTTTCGTTTAGCATTTCTTCAGATACGTTAGGCCGGCCCAAGGAATTTTGACTCTCTGTGACTTTATGTAATGTGACGCCACCATACACCCATAAAAAATATTAATTTGCATCTATTAAACACGAAAATGCTATGCAATCTTGTGCATAATCCACTTCGTGGATAATATAGTTTGCTTAGCGTTTATTCACTTCATACGTCACTTCATACGTCACTTCATACGTCACTTCATACGTCAATGCACGTAAAAGTTATAGTCATTCCTTAAATTTAAAACAACCTCAAAACTTCTCACAAGATTTACATGAATATGTATTTACACAAACATTCGGAAAATATTTGTGGGAATCTTGGCTGTTGAAAAGCATTATGTTTTGTTGACCATTTTGTTTTTATAAAAAAAATAAAGGTGGTAGTTTGTTCTTTTGAAAGCTTTATCTTGTTCAATGGTTCAAGACCAATTATTGTCATGTATGAAATTATCACGAGAGCTGTTCTCATATGAAATCCCTTTAGATTTAATATTATGTTGGCTTTAGCTTAGAATTTAAGTTTATTTTTACAATAAAGAAGTTATCAATGATTCTTGTTTAACTATTCCCTCCGAAAGTAACCGATTAGAAAACCCACTTTCTTTATCCGTGGAATAAAAACCAATGCTCAGTAATCTGGGCATCAGTGTGCCTCGTGACCAAGTAATTAAAAATGATTGAAGACTGAAAGATGAATTCAACAATCAGCATTTAAAAGGAGAAGAAGTCTTATCTTGAATTTCGAGGAAATCTTTTCAAGCAGTAAAGCCTTAGTCACGTCGAGGGACTCTTGTTGATTTTAAAAAAAAGGGAGGGGGTGGGGTATCAACGATTTGAAACCTATGCCAAGATGAAACACCTTTATGTAAATGTTTAAAGAACGACAACCCATGTGCACATTAGTCTCAATATGTGCCCAAACCAGTGTGTGAGTAGAAAAGCTAAAAATGCGCACTGTATATAACATAGCAAGAAATTATTTCCCATCTCCAACTTCCGCCACAAATGTTTATTATGTCCCCTCACATAATACAAAATTTGTTTGGTGGGGCGTTTGATTTTGGGCCTTACTGTACTGCGCACCTATACCCACATCTACACCTACACCCCAACCACTTTGTCAAGTATTTAAAGTGTTATCTTTCATTTCAGATCTGGAAGTGGCTGAGCCACCTGAAGGACGTTTGGAGTTTCTAGCCTACCTTGTCAATCAGGACAAAAACAATGAACCCATACAGGTCAGGAGATCACCATGGAAATAAAGACAAATACATGGTTTAAAACTAAAGCGATATTTAAATTAATTAAAATGAATGAATGCCATGTCCAATTATACAAGATGAATTATAGCAACAAACGTATAATTCCTTTGTCTACATTTCATTTTTTTGTTTGATATAAATAATACAGAAGAAACAGTTTTTCAAACAAAATGAAATACTTATTATGCTGTTGAGCGATAGACCATTAGTATATATTTCATACCAATGGATAGGTGGAGGAAGGGGTGGGTGTCAACATTGTAGCAATACTGGAAATTTATTAATTCTCAGTAGGTACCAATCATCACAAATTGAATTGTTATTTAATAAAATCAAATTGGAAGAGCCATTCTTTGGAAAGAATACAACCATTTTTTAAGTCTAAAAAGTTGATTTGCAAATAATTTAACTTTTGGCTACTGCACAAAACTAAATAATTAATTTACGGTACTTTGTTTTATAATTCACAGATTTATCAATTTGTGTACTATATTGTTAGAATACATAGTTTACCATTTTCTATGCAGGATTACTGGACCTTGAAGTTCTGGTTTCGCGGTAAAGCAGATGGCCTTACAAAAAAAAGGGCATTCACAGAGTACTTCCAGGATCTCATGAATCCAACCAACTTCCCAAAGAGTAAGTGCCAAACATGTTGCTTCCACTTAAGTTTCCAATACAGTAAATATAAGCACTTAATGGTAGACTCTCTGGACTTCAGATAAGAAGACCATGTTTTTAGGATCCTGGTACTGGACATTTCTACTGAGTCAGTTTATACCTTGCTTGCTTCAGTTCACTGAGTTATAAATAGGTACCTGCACCACGTAAAGGTTTCTGGTCTGGTCTGGGGTGTACCAGTGTCCAAGCTGGGGTGGGTGGGTGGTGGGTCGTTATTCACACTTCCAGTTACTTCATGGAAACGCTGGTGAGTGCTACCCAATTGGACCGTGGCTAAATTATGGTCTAATTTGGACCAAATACCCAGCTGATTTTAACCATGCGAAATATTATGTAATAAAGACAAATAAGACGAATAATGGAACATACTTTTTTAATTTTATTAGTCTTTCCTGTTTTTACAAATATAGTTTATTATTACATGTATAATTAATATGAGTCCAGAAGATTATGTTTTTTATTAGGATTTTTAACGTAGCTTTAACAATTTTTCAGTCATATCGCTACAATGTCTGCAGTGAGGCAGTTTATAGTGATGTCTAGCACTGGGGCATCATGCCGCATACATGTAGCATGATGTCCCACCCAGTCACATTATCCTGACACCAGTCCTAACACTAACCTCTTAATGCTAAGCGCCAAGCGAGGCAGCAGTTAGTATCATTTTTGTAAGTCTTTGGTATGACTCAGCCGGGGATTGAACCAATGACCCCAAAAGATTAGGTAATATAGATAAATGATAATGTACTACACTTATAGTATACACTGGGCTCTGGCTACTGCAAACTATTTCTACTGGTAGCATTAGTTATAAACTGGGCTCTGGCTACTGCAAACAGATTTCTTCTGGTAGCATTATTTATACAATGGCTTCTGGCTACTACAAACAGATTTCTACAGGTAGCATTAGTTATACACTGCATCCTGACTACTACAAACAGATTTCTACTGGTAGCATTAGTTATACACTGGATCCTGGCTACCACAAACAGATTTCTATTGGTAGCATTAGTTATACACTGGATCCCGGCTACCACAAACAGATTTCTACTGGTAGCAGTATTTATACAATGGCTTCTGGCTACTGCAAACAGATTTCTACTGGTAGCATTAGTTATACACTGGATCCTGGCTACAACAAACAGATTTCTATTGGTAGCATTAGTTATACACTGGATCCTGGCTACTACAAACAGATTTCTTCTGGTAGCATTATTTATACAATGGCTTCTGGCTACTACAAACAGATTTCTACTGGTAGCATTATTTATACACTAGACTCTGGCTACTGCAAACATATGTCTACTGGTAGCATTAGTTATACACTGGGCTGTGGCTACTACAAACAGATTTCTTCTGGTAGCATTATTTATACACTGGACTCTGGCTACTACAAACATATTTCTACTGGTAGCATTAGTTATACACTGGGCTCTGGCTACTACAAACAGATTTCTTCTGGTAGCATTATTTATACAATGGATTCTGGCTACTACAAACAGATTTCTACTGGTAGCATTAGCTATACACTGGATCCTGGCTACTACAAACAGATTTCTACTGGTAGCATTAGTTATACACTGGATCCTGGCTACCGCAAACATATTTCTACTGGTAGCATTAGTTATACACTGAGCTCTGGCTACAACAAACAGATTTCTACTGGTAGCATTAGTTATACACTTAATCCTGGCTACTACAAACAGATTTCTACTAGTAGCATTAGTTATACACTGGATCCTGGCTACTACAAACATATTTCTACTGGTAGCATTAGTTATACACTGGGCTCTGGCTACTACAAACAGATTTCTTCTGGTAGCATTATTTATACAATGGTTTCTGGCTACTACAAACAGAATTCTACTGGTAGCATTAGTTATATACTGGATCCTGGCTACCACAAACAGATTTCTACTGGTAGCATTATTTATACACTGGACTCTGCCTACTACAAACATATTTCTACCGGTAGCATTAGTTATACACTGGGCTCTGGCTACTACAAACATATTTCTTCTGGTAGCATTATTTATACAATGGCTTCTGGCTACTACAAACAGATTTCTACTGGTAGCATTAGTTATACACTGGATCCTGGCTACTACAACCAGATTTCTTCTGGTAGCATTATTTATACAATGGCTTCTGGCTACTGCAAACAGATTTCTACTGGTAGCATTAGTTATACACTGGATCCTGGCTACAACAAACAGATTGCTATTGGTAGCATTAGTTATACACTGGATCCTGGCTACTACAAACAGATTTCTTCTGGTAGCATTATTTATACAATGGCTTCTGGCTACAACAAACAGATTTCTACTGGTAGCGTTAGTTATATACTGGATCCTGGCTACAACAAACAGATTTCTACTGGTAGCATTATTTATACACTGGACTCTGGCTACTACAAACATATTTCTACTGGTAGCATTAGTTATACACTGGGCTCTGGCTACTACAAACAGATTTCTTTTGGTAGCATTATTTATACAATGGCTTCTGGCTACTACAAACAGATTTCTACTGGTAGCATTAGTTATACACTGGATCCTGGCTACTACAAACAGATTTCTACTGGTAGCATTAGTTATACACTGGATCCTGGCTACCACAAACATATTTCTACTGGTAGCATTAGTTATACACTGAGCTCTGGCTACAACAAACAGATTTCTACTGGTAGCATTAGTTATACACTTAATCCTGGCTACTACAAACAGATTTCTACTGGTAGCATTAGTTATACACTGGATCCTGCCTACTAGAAACAGATTTCTTCTGGTAGCATTATTTATACAATGGTTTCTGGCTACTACAAACAGATTTCTACTGGTAGCATTAGTTATATACTGGATCCTGGCTACCACAAAAAGATTTCTACTGGTAGCATTATTTATACACTGGACTCTGGCTACTACAAACATATTTCTACTGGTAACATTAGTTATACACTGGGCTCTGGCTACTACAAACATATTTCTTCTGGTAGCATTATTTATACAATGGCTTCTGGCTACTACAAACAGATTTCTACTGGTAGCATTAGTTATACACTGGATCCTCGCTATTACAAACAGATTTCTACTGGTAGCATTATTTATACACTGGGCTCTGGCTACTACAAACATATTTCTACTGGTAGCATTAGTTATACACTGGGCTCTGGCTACAACAAACAGATTTCTACTGGTAGCATTAGTTATACACTGGATCCTGGCTACTACAAACAGATTTCTGAGGTAAATGACAAGTATAGCTTTATGGTCCACTGTGGTGACATGTATGGCATTATAATCTACTATGGTAAGTGACATGTATAGCATTATAATCTACTTTGGTAAGTGACATGTATGGCATTATAATCTACTATGGTAAGTGACATGTATAGCATTATAATCTACTTTGGTAAGTGACATGTATAGCATTATGATCACTGGTAAGTGACTTGTACAGCATTATGGTCCACTAAATAAATAAATAGTGATTTCTTTTATCAGCGGAAGATATCATAAAGACTGCTGCACATCCTCTGCAATAAATTAGATTATTCAACATTTATATCACTTTTTTAATGATCAAACATTCACCTAAACGATTAAAATATACCTTTTTTCATAATGGTACATTGTTAGAGTGAATAGCCATAGTATAACTAATAATATAATAATTAATTTATGTAAATTTGTTTTTTATTATTATTTTCATTGTTTTTGAGCAGATGTCACAAATACTTCAAAAGAGGTTTCTTTTTCTCCTTTGAAACTGTTTCAGAAAAATATTAGTTTAGGAAGAGTAAAGTTGCTATCCAAATGTTTGTTTTCCAAGTGGGAGAGCGTTTGTGGAACAATAATGATGTGAACCAGCAGTTTGTGTTTGCAATAACAAAAATGATTGTCTAGTTCCAGCACCAATGAAAATGAGTATACATGAAAATTATTTTTAAACCTCACTGTGTTTAACTTGCATACAAAAACTGAAAATGATTTCTCCCTTTCATTTAAGACTATGTAGGTTTTATGAAGAAAGCCCTTGTGTTGCTAAAGAGTTACACCCTTATTAAAAGGGTTGTGCTGGAAGTAGAGCAATCCCTTCTTGGGGCTCCAGAAGACTCCCTACCTCCAATTAGTAAGTACTCTCTGAAAAAAAAGCAAATAATAGCCGTTTCATACTCAGAATGAAAATAGATTTCCTAAATTTTCTCAAATTCCTGAAACATTTACAGTTTTACGTAGTCCTTGACTTTCTTAAAATTTGCCAAAACGATTTGGATAAAGATATGCTCCCACCACCACTATTCATGTATTTTAAGTTCAATAATGTTTTTTCTTTAAAAGAGGGCAATTGCATCCTTGATTGATTATGTAATTTCTTTTCCATGAAGTCTTTTTTAAAAATAGGAACAATTCTTGATTATTCATGTAATGTCTAATTCAGAAAGTAAACTTGAGTAGATATGTTATTTTGTTCTCATAAAGTTCTTTAAACCTTTGATCAAAAGAGAGAGAGAGAGAGAGAGAGAGAGAGAGAGAGAGAGAGAGAGAGAGATTTGAACTTTTACAGTTAATCATTTAAAGTGTAAAATTACTGAGTTTCATATTTGACAGGGCCAATATTATCCTTAAACGATTTCTATTCCAGAAAGTTTTGTGTCTGTTTTTACCAATGACACATTCACCTATCGCAATGTGCCAGAGATTCCAGTAAACAATAAAACCTTTCTGACCTTCATGATTATGGCATCTGCTGATGCCCATATAGCTCTGTCCGCTGTATATGGAGACGTGGACCGCAAGACTTATGAAATTGTTATAGGTGCAGAGGGGAATACCAAATCAATGATAAGAGATGGTTCCATGGGAAAAGTACAAAGTGAAGCCCTAACAATAAATGTACTAAGCAAAAGTGAGCTTCATTATTTCTGGATCAGTTGGGGTAAACATTATGTGGAGGTTGGTCGTGGGGCACAGTATGGACATGGGAAATTTCTGGATTGGAACGTACCACCCAACAGGCAGTTTCATGTAAATGCCCTGGCTGTGGCTACAGGATATGCATCCTTTGGACAATGGGAATTCGCTGAACTTTTTGGTGAGCATTTATATATGAATGTAGAATGCCATACTGAAGGGAAGGATGATTCTGAATGAAAGATGCTATGTACATATAATTTTAAACCTAATTGAGATTGATTGTTAATGCATACATCTAGAAATGAAAGTAATTTTTTAATTACTGCACTGCCAGTAAACAAAAGGACACATTTTTTAAGCTCCAGGGAATGTTTTGTTTTTACTATGTTTAATAAATGGAGCAGATTTTTTGAAATAAATTTATTTTACTATCTTCAATAAAACATTACAAAAGCAGTTTATAAGAGTTATGGACTCAATAAAGAGACATATACTATTCTGATTTTGTGGGCTGTTCTCATACCATGGTAACAGAAATAACCAAGGTTTATTTTATTAAACACAACTGAGCATGACAAATTAAAAGTCGCTACAATTGTCCAGTTTTCCTCATTCTTGTATAAAAATAGTAAAGTTTGTTCTTATAAAACTCCTTTTCTTTCAGATCCAGACAAAGATTTTGGCAAAGATGCCAGGAAAGCACGTGTCAAACTGTCACTGTTGTGGATTGCTCGTAAACAGCGCATGCTGCAATATCTGGAGGAAGCCTATCCTAATACCATAGACATCAAAGTACTTCTGCAGTAAGAGTGATTTATTCTGATTGATTGATTGATTGATTGATTGATTGATTGATTGATTGGTAGATTGATTGATTGATTGATTAGTTGGTTGTTCATGGCACATCAGTATATAAAAGACTATTTAGTTTAGTTTAACCATGATTTATTGACAAACATTCTCAGAAAGGATTAGAAAAAAGTTTATAACTGAAAAATTCAATTTATTTAGTGCCTTAGATTATGTCCCGAGAGACACAATGACATTTAACATGAGCTGATCTAAGCACAATACCAACCCATAACCCACTTATTACTGATCAGTCATACTAACCAGTGAGCCACCACAACATTGGCAAAACCTCCATTAAATTTCGAGCACTATAGCCAATATGAATTATAATATTTTTAGTATCATCACATTTGTGAGAATTAATCAAACTCAGAAGATTCAAGAAATGAAATAATTAGCAATATGCTTTATGGCAATATGCATATTCTTGAGAAGATGTTTAACTACATTTGCCCAGAAAATAAATCCCTGTAAACATGATTTCATTTATATTATATAAAAATCAATTCATTTGTTGAATATTTTTTAAACAGCATCTTAATGGGAATTCATTCATTCAATAGCTGTAACAATGATGGCTTCTGCTGTACCATTTTTAAATAGTATAACCATTTACCATTTTCATGTTTACATGTTCAGTTTAACAATACCATTTTAAAAGTCAGGTAAAAATAGTGAATGTATGCTATTAGTAACATTACTTATTTGATACATCAATTTGGGACAAACTACCTGTGTGTCTGGCATACCCCAAATAGCATGTGCAAGATTCATTATGCTCAGTGCAATTGTGAACACATAATAATGGGTAGTTGCTTAACTTTAGTCAGTCAATGCTTTGAATTTCATGAAGGTAATGCACTGCTTGACTGATAATGAAAGAGTCAAGTTTTTGTAAAATTAATGGCAGAAGATGTTTGTTTTTGTTTGCATGATCAAACGCTCTGCCAATTTATATGAGTTGAGTGCAGTGAATTAAAAGGTAATAAAGATTTGTTTATTGACAAGAAGATGTGTTTATTATCCAAGAGTATTTTGCCAAAGTAACATACAAAAGCAAAGATTACTGTTTCAAAGAATAACTTTCTCAGCTTTGTAAATCAGTTAAAATTAAATAATTCAGACCTTACCAACTTAAGTGCAGTTCCAGAGTAAAGTCTTGTTTTACCAACCTCCACAACAATGATCACATATTGTAATGAGAGTGAAAAAGATGGTTTACTGTAGATTCATGTTTCACTTTCAGACAGAGTCAGATTAAACCAGCAGACATGATTACTGCCATGATAATGCTGAAGGACTTAGAGAAAAAGAGCTTAATCCGAGAGGTGGATGAGGGACGCTGGCTCCGTATACAAAGTGGGGGTTTCACTCAAACTGATCATGGTATTTGATTTTTAAGAAGTGTGTAACACTATATTGTCCCCTCCTTATAATCTTGTCCTGTGTAACCATATCTGTTATAGTTGAGGCTGCTGTATACAGGTGTGCATTATAAACAAGGCATCACAATTTTAAAATCCACATTTTAAAGCAAGATGTTTTAGGTGAACTTATTTGATATGGGTTACAGCAAATCCAAAACTAAACAAAATTACATATAATTTAGTATCAATTTAAACAATAGAATTCCCACAGTGACCTGTGACCATTTATATGTTTAAGCTGGGAGTATATTATACTGAAGTGCCTTATAACAATTCTATATGTAAATACATTACTCCCTCATTATGATGCTGTCCATAGGATCCACTGTATCACCTTTGAATGAGGGCCTCCGAGTGGCCGAGTGGTCTAAAGCACTCTTTGTTATGGATCAATGCCATCTCACCTCTATCTGAGTGGATTTGAGTCTAAGATTTGGCTAATGTAGTTATGTGAGAAAGCTTGCCAGAAGCTTCTCATGGGTCGGTGGTTGTTTCCGGAGGTTTTCCCGAGTTCTTCCTCTACCAATAATACTGGCCGCCATGTATAGCCTATCATGTGCTGAAAAATGGCGTTAAACCCTAAAGCAACAACCTTTGAATGAAGTACTTTATAATGATTATCACATAATTTTATTTAATTTTACCACAACTTAAGCTATTGTTCTCAAAGACATTTTTACTGGAACACAAAGAACTGTTTTATAAATAATGGGTCTTATAGTGAAAGAGTGCAAGTATATGAAAAATTTGGATTTAAAAAAACTGGATTGTGTTATTTATTTTATTCTGCTTTCTCTAAGCTGTGCTGAGGGCAGTGATGTGTTTACCAACCTTTCACTGAGAAAAATTTCAGTAAATGTACAAAGACTCGATGAACTCAAAGACACGATGAACTCAAAGACTCAGTGAACTCATTTGTAAAATTACTCCAACTGTAAGCATCTTACTCTGCAAGTAAAACTATCTTATATCTTGCTAAAAGAATTAAAATGCCAAATATCATTTTTGAACATTTCCTACTCTCTCTGTGTATATCACATTAAGTACACCTGACCACCGAGTGAATCTCCAGGATTTATATGTTTAGTTAGGCCTAAGCTACACTCTATTGTTATGTAAGCCTTGATATGACCACATACAGCAACTGTTTTATGTGTATAGACACTCTTAAAGCATACATGAGTTACATCTAAAATAGAATACAGGATCTATCAGAAGTTCACTAAACTACACTCAGCAGAACATTAAAGCATGATTGAAACATGAAACAAATTGTTCATACTTTATATTGTTTAGTGGTGTATTTTTTAGACTTATACTTACCATATATATATATATAATACACCAGCGGATCTAGGTCTGTGCAGTTTGTTAGGAGATGAAACAAGATAAACCAAGACTGGCATTATGCTAAGGTAGATCAGGATCTTTGTTCTTCACTGTTTGACTGGACCTATAAGCATCTATATTTGGTATATATGCTAACCTTCCTATCATTGTACCAAAATATGTGCAAAACTTAATTAGCATACAAAATGTCAGTAAGTTCTGAAGACAAAACTACTGCTGCATATACATCATCTAATGTATTTTGTATAGAGGTCAAGCTGGTCAAGGACATCTAATGTATTTTGTATAGAGGTCAAGCTGGTCAAGGACATCTAATGTATTTTGTATAGAGGTCAAGCTGGTAAAGGACATCTAATGTATTTTGTATAGAGGTCAAGCTGGTAAAGGACATCTAATGTATTTTGTATAGAGGTCAAGCTGGTAAAGGACATCTAATGTATTTTTTATAGAGGTCAAGCTGGTAAAGGACATCCCACAGCTGACAGGTCGAGAGCAGCCAACAATTGCAATTATCACATCGCTATACTGTGAGAAACTGGCTGTGGATGCCATGATAGAGGACAAGGTTACCTTTGTTAAATACAAAACTGAAGGTAAGCTGAAGGTTACAGTTAAATACAGTAATAATGTTTGTAATTCAAATAACTTGAATATCTGACATCACTTGAATGACTTTCTCAGTCTTCATGGAACTCTTTTTATATGTACATCCTCAGATAATTTAAAATTACTGAAAATGAGAAGTAAAAATGTTGAAATGCAAAACATCACCATTTTGAAATTCTACTGTGTGTTTGTGATGTGGGGGTCATGTTACTATGGGACAGACCAATACATAACCATAATTAATTAATCCATTAGTTGAAAAAATTACTTATCTTAAAAATTTGAGACCATTATAATTTTTGGAGGAGGTCCTGAGAAAACAAAATTACAGTCTGTAAATAGCTTAAAATATTCTTCCTCTGATTTAGGGAAGAAAAAACAAATTAATTGATTAGCTGAAAAAGTTACTCATCTTTAAATTAAATGGTTCCATTTGGCGCATGCCACGTCCAGCATCATGATGTTTCATTCAGGTTCTTCACTAAGGTGGCAAGCTCATCTTCACTGCCTGCCAGCCCATCAATAACATCAAAGCGTAGGTTCATGATGTTACGCCCTCCAATGCTGACTGTCCCACAGTGGTTTTCCAGGGCTTTGCTCATGATGTGCTCTAAGTAGATGTTGCAAAGCGTGGGTGACAGGAGACAGGCTTTACATACTCCAACTGTTGTCTTGAACCAGTCCCCCAAAGAACCTTGAGCAATTACAGCACTGGTAGCCTTGGCATACAACTGCCTGCTGGTATTGGTCAACTTTTGACCCATGTTGTACTTCTTCATTGTGGCCCACAATGTCTCATGCCACATTCTGTCAAAATCTTTTGAATTGTATGAACACATGATAGATGTCTTGTTGATGTTGCAAGTACTTTTCACACAGAACCCCGAGATTTAATATTGGTTATGTTGTGCTTCTTCCACTCCAGAACCCTGCCTGTTCTTCAGCGATTATTTCTTCTTTTGTGTGGATTCTTTTGTGTGGATTCTTTTGTGTGGATTCTTTTGTGTGGTTTCAGTCTGTTCAAGATGATCTTCAGCATCACCTTACTAGCATAACTGATCAAACTGATAGTTCTGTAATTTTAGCACAGCTGGAGATTGCCTTCTTTGGATAGTGTAATAATCAGTGACTGGGTCCACTGTGTTGGCCATTAGCCTGTCTGCCAGATCTTGTTGCAGATTTTTGTTAGTAGCTCTATCACTGATTCCACACCATTCTTGATAAGTTCAGCTGGGAAGTTATCTACTCCAGCTGCCTTCCCATTCTTCAATGCTCTTATTGCTGACTCTACCTCTTCTTTGAGAATGGATAAATCATCATCATTTGTGGAGTTTGGAACATCAAGCACCTGTGGGTCTCTTGTGAATGGATGGTTGTAGAGTTCTTTACAATACTCAGTCCATCTTTCTGCAATGTCACTTTCTTCTGTGAGGCATTTTCCATTTTTGTCTTGAATGGTACTGACTCTTGGTTGCTTCTGTCTGGTGAGATCTTTCACAATTTGGAATGCATTTTTGCTGTTATTCTTTATCAGACTGCTCTCAAATTCTGTGCACTTTTGTCCAATCCAATCTTCTTTTGCTTTCTTCAAGTTTTTTTTATATTCTTGTTTATTTCTCAATACTCCATTTCCCGTGTTGTGTGTCTGGTGTTTTTAAGGTCTCTTTGTGCATCACACAGATTCAGAATTTCTTCTGCAGCCCAGGTTTTTTTCTTTGGGCGATGGAGGCCAATGATGTCCTTGGCAGCTGTTGTCATGACTGTGTTGAAAGTGTCTGTCATCACTTTAACATCAACATCCATCACGAGGAGTGGAGCAAATTTTCCTCCAATTGTGGATTGGAATGACTTGCATATGTTAGGGTCCTTGAATTGTTCAAGGTTCAAATTGAGCCTGATTTTCTTTGGCTTGTTAATTTTCTTCAACCTCACTCGGAAGTTCAGAATCACGAGGTCATGATCACCCCTAACATCAGCACCTGGGAACGTTTCTATTTTTGTTCTACTGATGCCAGATTGGTAACGGTTTTGAACCAGTATGTAGTTGATCTGGTTTTGATGGGTTCTTTTTGGTGCATGCCATGTCCAGCATCATGAACCTTTATGTTGGCCCAGGGTGTTGGCTAGTACCAAGATGTTGTAGCTTTCGAACTTGAGCACCTGACCCCCTCTTTCATTGGTAAGCTCAAGAATGTCCACACTGATCTTTTTCCAGTCTTTTAGAGCATCTTTGCCAATGTTGGCATTCCAGTCTCCTTGGATGATGACAATGTCTTTTTTACTTACCATGTTTAAAATATCCTGGAGTTTGTTGTAAAACTCCTCTATTTCTCTATCATCACAATCATTAGTTGGAACATAGACTTGATTAATTGTGATGTTAAAGGGAGATGCTTTCAGGGCTTTCCATCTAACTTCACAGAGTCCGGAATGTGCCAGCTTAGGACCATTTTAAAACCATTAGTCATTGTAAGAATTCTTTTAGTGAGAAACGTCATTTTCACGCATGACCAAAGTTCAGGAAGAGTAGCAATAGCAAGATTTTCAAGATGGTTACTGTGGTGGCCATATTGGATGTCTGTTAGTAGCACAAGTGTCATATAGAAACAACTATAACTTTTGGAAAATGCATATTTCAAGTTTCATTGCAATCCTCCACATAGTTTAACAAAAGATGGGATAGCAAACTTATGCAGATGGATAGACAATGGACAACAGGACAGATATATGTCCAGCAGTAAAAAAAAAATGGGAGTAATAATTCTAAAAATATTTTCATTTTCTTGCAATTTACAGTGTACTAAAGTTTACACTACTTATGTTTGAAAATGAAAATGGATTGTACCAATGTACAAAGGAAAATACTTGCTGTAAAATATATAAAATTATTTATAATTTATATATAACTCACTCCCAAAGCAAGTCATAATTGGAAATAGGTAATACTATCAGTATGAGTGATAAAGTGTATAGTATTCGATTGAATGAAATGTAAACTTTAACATAACATTCGTCCTGCAGTTACAATGTAAAATCCCATATTTTATAATTCTTTATTTGAAAACCAAACCAAGTCTCCCCAGTTTGAGTTGGCACATGGTTTGATTATTAATTTAGAATGAGAGATTTGACTCATAATGGTTGCTATTTTTTAATAATTCTTTGCTATGCCTGAATTTATTTTGTCACTTGTTGATTTAAATTCATCTGTTGAAAGCTTGGCATTTACATACATTTGCTAAAGTCCATTATTAAAAGATAGTTTATATGAAAATTGATGGCAATATTTGCTGACAGAATCATACCAATTACACACCGCTCCGGTGGCCTAGTGGTTAGAGCGTTCGCCGCGGAAGCGGGAAGTCGTGGGTTTGATCCCCGGCCGAGTCATACCAAAGACTTACAAAAATGGTACTAACAGCTGCCTCGCTTGACGCTCAGCATTAAGAGGTTAGTGTTAGGACTGGTCGGCCTGGTGTCAGGATAATGTGACTGGGTGGGACATCATGCTACATGTCTGCGGCATGATGCCTCAGTGCTAGACATCACTATAAACTGCCTCACAGCAGACATCGTAGCGAAATGACTGAAAAATTGTTAAAGCTACGTTAGAAATCCTAATCAAACAAACAAACAAATACCAATTACAAAAGCTTTGTAGTTACATCTGTTGACCTACCACTTAGTTATATTACAAACTATCACAAAATTCAATTATCTATTAAAGAGAAAAATAAAAATTAGAAAGACTTTAAAGTTACAGGTTGACTGCTTGTGATTATTTTAACATATTTGTAAAAGATGTATAGTATTTTAATAGCAAAGTGTTAAAGCAATCAAAATCACTTAAATATGTGTAGGATTTTAATAGCAAAGTGTCCAAGCAATCCAAATCACTTAAATATGTGTAGGATTTTAATAGCAAAGTGTCCAAGCAATCCAAATCACTTAAATATGTGTAGGATTTTAATAGCAATGTGTCCAAGCAATCCAAATCACTTAAATATGTGTAGGATTTTAATAGCAAAGTGTCCAAGCAATCCAAATCACTTAAATATGTGTAGGATTTAAATAGAAAAGTGTCCAAGCAATCCAGATCACTTAAATATGCATAGGATTTTAATAGCAAAGTGTCCAAGCAATCCAAATCACTTAAATATGTGTAGGATTTTAACAGCAAAGTGTCAAAGCAATCAAAATCACTTAAATGTGTGTAGGATTTTAATAGCAAAGTGTCAAAGCAATCCAAATCACTTAAATATTTGTAGGATTTTAACAGCAAAGTGTCAAAGCAATCCAAATCACTTAAATATGTGTAGGATTTTAATAGCAAAGTGTCCAAGCAATCCAAATCACTTAAATATGTGTAGGATTTTAATAGCAAAGTGTCCAAGCAATCCAAATCACTTAAATATTTGTAGGATTTTAACAGCAAAGTGTCAAAGCAATCAAAATCACTTAAATATGTGTAGGATTTTAATAGCAAAGTGTCAAAGCAATCAAAATCACTTAAATATGTGTAGGATTTTAACAGCAAAGTGTCCAAGCAATCGAAATCACTCAAATATGTGTAGGATTTTAACAGCAAAGTGTCCAAGCAATCCAAATCACTTAAATATGTGTAGGATTTTAATAGCAAAGTGTCCAAGCAATCCAAATCACTTAAATATGTGTAGGATTTTAATAGCAATGTGTCCAAGCAATCCAAATCACTTAAATATGTGTAGGATTTTAATAGCAAAGTGTCAAAGCAATCAAAATCATTTAAATATGTGTAGGATTTTAATAGCAAAGTGTCCAAGCAATCCAAATCACTTAAATATGTGTAGGATTTTAACAGCAAAGTGTCAAAGCAATCCAAATCACTTAAATATGTGTAGGATTTTAATAGCAAAGTGTCCAAGCAATCCAAATCACTTAAATATGTGTAGGATTTAAATAGCAAAGTGTCCAAGCAATCCAAATCACTTAAATATGCATAGGATTTTAATAGCAAAGTGTCCAAGCAATCAAAATCACTTAAATATGTGTAGGATTTTAATAGCAAAGTGTCAAAGCAATCCAAATCACTTAAATATGTGTAGGATTTTAACAGCAAAGTGTCAAAGCAATCAAAATCACTTAAATATGTGTAGGATTTTAATAGCAAAGTGTCAAAGCAATCAAAATCACTTAAATATTTGTAGGATTTTAACAGCAAAGTGTCAAAGCAATCCAAATCACTTAAATATGTGTAGGATTTTAATAGCAAAGTGTCAAAGCAATCAAAATCACTTAAATATGTGTAGGATTTTAATAGCAAAGTGTCAAAGCAATCCAAATCACTTAAATATGTGTAGGATTTTAATAGCAATGTGTCCAAGCAATCCAAATCACTTAAATATGTGTAGGATTTTAATAGCAAAGTGTCAAAGCAATCCAAATCACTTAAATATGTGTAGGATTTTAATAGCAAAGTGTCCAAGCAATCCAAATCACTTAAATATGTGTAGGATTTTAATAGCAAAGTGTCCAAGCAATCCAAATCACTTAAATATGTGTAGGATTTTAACAGCAAAATGTCAAAGCAATCAAAATCACTTAAATATGTGTAGGATTTTAATAGCAAAGTGTCAAAGCAATCCAAATCACTTAAATATTTGTAGGATTTTAACAGCAAAGTGTCAAAGCAATCAAAATCACTTAAATATGTGTAGGATTTTAACAGCAAAGTGTCAAAGCAATCAAAATCACTTAAATATGTGTAGGATTTTAACAGCAAAGTGTCAAAGCAATCCAAATCACTTAAATATGTGTAGGATTTTAATAGCAAAGTGTCAAAGCAATCCAAATCACTTAAATATTTGTAGGATTTTAACAGCAAAGTGTCAAAGCAATCCAAATCACTTAAATATGTGTAGGATTTTAATAGCAAAGTGTCCAAGCAATCCAAATCACTTAAATATGTGTAGGATTTTAATAGCAAAGTGTCCAAGCAATCCAAATCACTTAAATATGTGTAGGATTTTAACAGCAAAGTGTCAAAGCAATCCAAATCACTCAAATATGTGTAGGATTTTAATAGCAAAGTGTCAAAGCAATCCAAATCACTCAAATATGTGTAGTATTTTAATAGCAAAGTGTCCAAGCAATCCAAATCATTTAAATATGTGTAGGATTTTCTATATTGTCTTGTGTACCCTGAGTTCATTATCCAGCCCAAAGTAAGGATCATGACACAGATGAGTATGGGAAAAGTACTATATCATTAATTGCTCATAATGGAAAAAAATACTAAAATCACTAATTGCCAATAATAGGAAAAAATATTCTATTACTAAATTGCCCATAAAGTGAAAAAGTACTGTATTGCCCATAATGGGAAAAGTACTCTATTGTTAATTGACCATAATATGACAAAGTACTCTATTACCAATTGCCCATAATGGGAAAAGTACTCTATTGTTAATTGACCATAATATGACAAAGTACTCTATTAACAATTGCCCATAATGGGAAAAGTAATCTATTACTAACTGCCCATAATGGGAAAAGTAATCTATTACTAACTGCCCATAATGGGAAAAGTACTCTATTGTTAATTGACCATAATATGACAAAGTACTCTATTACCAATTGCCCATAATGGGAAAAGTACTCTATTGTTAATTGACCATAATATGACAAAGTACTCTATTACCAATTGCCCATAATGGGAAAAGTAATCTATTACTAACTGCCCATAATGGGAAAAGTAATCTATTACTAACTGCCCATAATGGGAAAAATGCTCTATTGTTAATTGCCCATAATGTGAAAAAGTACTCTATTACTAATTGAACATAATATGACAAAGTACTCTATGACCAATTGACCACAATGGGAAAAAGTACTCAATTACCAACTGACCATAATGGGAAAATTACTCTGCCAATAATTGCCCATAAAACATTAGCTGAATGAGTATTTAAATATTTACCAAATTTGTGCACATTTGAGATCATATACTACTCTCATCAGATACACAAATAATGGCATATGCCGATGAAGAATTGTTTCAGAATGACACAGTTACTGAGATCACAGAAAAGTTGCATATTTGATTTAGGCAAGATTTTCCAAGGTCTTATGTACTGTTCACTAAATTAAAAAATTGACTTCATAGGACTGGCATTGCAAGTATTAGATCTCTAGTAATGTTATCTTACATTATTTAACAAAGTCACAGCATTGCAAGTATTAGAATTCTAGTAATGTTATCTTGGCATTGCAAGTATTAGAATTCTTGTAATGTTATCTTGGCATTGGAAGTATTAGAATTCTAGTATTGTTATCTTGGCATTGCAAGTATTAGAATTCTAGTAATGTTATCTTGGCATTGCAAGTATTAGAATTCTAATAATGTTATCTTGGCATTGCAAGTATTAGAATTCTAGTAATGTTATCTTGGCATTGCAAGTATTAGAATTCTAGTAATGTTATCTTGGCATTACAAGTATTAGAATTCTAGTAATGTTATCTTGGCATTGTAAGTATTAGAATTCTAGTAATGTTATCTTGGCATTGCAAGTATTAGAATTCTAGTAATGTTATCTTGGCATTGCAAGTATTAGAATTCTAGTAATGTTATCTTGGCATTGCAAGTATTAGAATTCTAGTAATGTTATCTTGGCATTGCAAGTATTAGAATTCTAGTAATGTTATCTTACATTATTTAATAAGTACAAAGCCACAGCTATGTCATTTCCTGCCCAGTCTGTCTCAAAGTTCACAGCAAAACAGTACACCATGGGAATGAGTGACATCATAATATCAATTTTAAAACCACTAATCATCTTAGAGAGCTCTTCATTTGCTGTATACAATTTCCTAATTGGCTTCCATGGTGTCAGAAAATTGATAATTGCCCCATCATGATATAACTGTTGATTTGATGATGTGTTGTTAAACACCAAACATGATATAACTGTTGATTTGATGATGTGTTGTTAAACACCAATCCATTGCTCTACTGCTTTAAGCCTTGAGTATGTGCATTGAGAACAAAACTTTCTATTCACTAAATGTTTTATTTCTGTATAATGACTTGCAAGCAAGACGCAGTTATGTGGGTGAGTACATTTTCATGAGAGCTGGCATTTTAGGTGTACATGAGCATTTGATTGATATCATTTCATACATATACTATGACAGGCTTTATTGTACTGATGTAAAATCTGAGAAAAAATTAAACAAATTATTAAAATTATTTTAATTTCAAAAAGAGTGAATAAAAATGTCTGTATTAAGGTACATGTATTCTTTTAAGATGATCCATTAAACGAATTTTATAGAATGAAGACAAAATTTGGGATAAATAATAATTGGTTTTTAATTGCTGATGCCTGAACAATGTATATGTATAAAACTAACTGTACATTATATCAGTGTGCATGAAAATGTAAATTCATTGATTTGTTCTATTCACATGTACATGTTTTGAAATGCACTTGAAACACAGTATTTCATTTTCTATTTCTAAATGTATAGTTAAAACAAATGCACAATTTGATATTATTTTATCACTTCTTAAAGTCAAATTTATCATTATTATTTGATCAGACAAAAAAAACCACCTTTTATTATACAGACATTAGTTATATAGCTTTTCCTGAGAGTGTATTTGCCTTTTGGTTTCCCGTTAACTGCTAAATATTTAATTTGTTTAGCTAGTAATCCTCAAATGTGTTGCAATTGTATTGTTTACCTTTTATGTTTTGATATGTAAGTCAAAGTTACATACATGCATTTCTGAAAAACAAATTGGTTTGGTTTACATGAATAAGGAAATAAATGTATAATTAACCGAATCAGGATCAACAAAGTTTGGGTCGGTAATAGTTTGTTTAGATGCCCAAAAATGGTGTCTGAAACAATTTTACAACTTTTATTAAAACAGTTATAAATTTGGCCTAAAGAGGTGGTGACTTTCAAAGAAATATGAATGAAGTTTTACTCGAGTTTAGAAAACAATTCAACAAAATTTGCATAGAAATGTTTTGATGAGATTTTATTATTGTCGATTTGTTGTTAATTTCATAAAGTTCAGCCTTTGCAAAATGACTCTAAATGCATTGTCTTTTGGTATTTTTTCCAAAATACTATTTTAGAACTGCATGCATGTTGACTATTGTTTAATATTGACCCTGAAAACATGGCAGTGTAATTTAGGTCCCTTTCTAATTTACAAATTCCAAGTTCTACAACTAATACACATTAAAACTTTATATGAACCATTTTTTTTTTCTCTATCACCCTATTTATTTTTTTCTCTCTATCACCCTATTTATTTTTTTTCTCTCTATCACCCTATTTATTTTTTTCTCTCTATCACCCTATTTATTTTTTTTCTCTCTATCACCCTATTTATTTTTTTCTCTCTATCACCCTATTTATTTTTTTTCTCTCTATCACCCTATTTATTTTTTTCTCTCTATCACCCTATTTATTTTTTTTCTCTCTATCACCCTATTTATTTTTTTTCTCTCTATCACCCTATTTATTTCTTTTCTCTCTATCACCCTATTTATTTTTTTCTCTCTATCACCCTATTTATTTCTTTTCTCTCTATCACCCTATTTATTTTTTTTCTCTCTAACACCCTATTTATTTTTTTCTCTCTATCACCCTATTTATTTTTTTTCTCTCTATCACCCTATTTATTTTTTTCTCTCTATCACCCTATTTACATTCAGATTGTATATTCTAACAAGTGACTTTTGTTAGGTAAATTTAAATAAAATCATTTTTACTCTAGGAGTTAAAAGTTTAAAAAAATGTACAAATTTTTAATTACCATGTCTATATTAAAGTGTGTCTTTCCGATTAATTTTAGTCATTATTGACTTGGTACATTCCAAAATTATTGCCATACAATGCTTCCTGTCCAAAATTATTGCCATACAATGCTTCCTGCACTCAATATTGACATGACAATAAACTTTTTAAGTTTAAAAAGTAAGATTTTTGAATATGTAAGATATTTAAATAATTTAGGGTCTGGGTTATATAATAAGTTATCACATGTAAAAAAAAATTATTTAGCTATGAACTTTCAGTTTGTATAGGTCACTCATGATATTATAAATATTAGCATTTCTTCGTAGACTGAACAATTGCACAATTCTTCATTAGCATTATAATATCAGTCATTACAATGTAGATATTATCAACAATATAAAAACACTATTTGATGTTGAGGAATATAACAGCACTGGAATACCATTTTATTCGTTAAAGTTTTCTCAAAATTCATATATTGTAGTTATTTGTTATCAAGACTGGTAGACATGATGTTGTCAATTCCTCACTTCAGTTTTTGTTTGTTTTGTTATTATAGTTATTTGTTATTAAGACTGGTAGACATGATGTTGTCAATTCCTCACTTCAGTTTTTGTTTGTTTTGTTATTATAGTTATTTATTATCAAGACTGGTAGACATGATGTTGTCAATTCCTCACTTCAGTTTTTGTTTGTTTTGTTATTATAGTTATTTGTTATCAAGACTGGTAGACATGATGTTGTCAATTCCTCACTTCAGTTTTTGTTTGTTTTGTTATTATAGTTATTTGTTATCAAGACTGGTAGACATGATGTTGTCAATTCCTCACTTCAGTTTTTGTTTGTTTTGTTATTATAGTTATTTGTTATCAAGACTGGTAGACATGATGTTGTCAATTCCTCACTTCAGTTTTTGTTTGTTTTGTTATTATAGTTATTTGTTATCAAGACTGGTAGACATGATGTTGTCAATTCCTCACTTCAGTTTTTGTTTGTTTTGTTATTATAGTTATTTGTTTTGTTATTATAGTTATTTGTTTTGTTATTATAGTTATTTGTTTTGTTATTATAGTTATTTGTTTTGTTATTATAGTTATTTGTACACAATGAATAACATGCATTTCTTTCTTATTGGGGGTGGGGGGAGGTATAAATTATCAAGATTTAAGAGAACAGTATTTAGATGAACCATGTTATTCTACTCCATCTCAATAAGATGTTTATAGATGTCAAAATAAAATTATTTTGTCATTCATTGAGTTGCATTATGCATTTACCATTTCTTGTGAAGATAAGAAAATACAGTAATAGTATTAACACATAATGTATATGCATTCTTTATTGATGTATATTGTCTATGTATATATTATGGTAATTGGGTCTAGTGAATTAAATTACTCCAAAAATTCTGACTTTATTTCATAATAAATCTCCAGGATCTTGAATCAAGCAAATGAACACTATAATGATGTGTCATACAACCCGATACTAGAAAAAATGCAGGGTAATGGTGTTAATCTGCATAATCAGTTAGACAATAGTATCTAGTTCTTAGTATATTAACTCATTCAACAATCTTATGATAGTTTCTAGTTCTTAGTATATTAACTCATTCAACAATCTTATGATAGTTTCTAGTTCTTAGTATATTAACTCATTCAACAATCTTATGATAGTTTCTAGTTCTTAGTATATTAACTCATTCAACAATCTTATGATAGTTTCTAGCTCATAGTATATTAACTCATTCAACAATCTTATGATAGTTTCTAGTTCTTAGTATATTAACTCATTCAACAATCTTATGATAGTTTCTAGTTCTTAGTATATTAACTCATTCAACAATCTTATGATAGTTTCTAGTTCTTAGTATATTAACTCATTCAACAATCTTATTTGAGTTGTAAAACACAGCTTTCTTCTGACAATATGATGGCTTTTCATCCAGATGTGTTTGTTAAGGTTACACCTCAAGGTGACAGAGCCTTATAGGAAAGCACACTGTCAATATATGTTTATCCATCAAGCTGACCATCAGGCCAGCAGCTGACCATCAGGCCAGTAGCTGACCATCAGGCCAGTTTCTGCATGATAATTTCACTGGTTATTGTTGTATTTTAACCACATATGGTTTGGAGTTTTATGTAGATTATACCAGATTTTAATTTTCAGTCTTCTTAGTTCTTAGTTCATGGAGTTTAAGCCATGGGGAGAGAAGCGATTTCTTTTCCTAATTCTCAATTATTTTGTTCACAATACAACCTTACATGGAATGGTGTAATTTCAACTAAATTGATTTGCAGCTCTTTAAAATCTAGAACTAATTTGTTTTCTAGCACTTCACACCATTGTTTACCTTAGTTGCCTGTATTTCTGAATTTGGATGTCAGAACTGTGCTTAAGATTTGACATATTACTGATTACATCTCTGATCACCAGATTTCCAAAATATATTTTACCGATCTGTGACCCATGATTATCCCTGTTCCTAACTTGGCTTTTCACAGCATAATTTGCTGTAGATTATAAAGATAGATGGAATTCCACCAATTTCTTTATTCTCACAAAACCTGAAACATGTTTTATTTTTAGGATTCCATAACTTCATTTACTTATTACCCAGATTGCTATTATTCCTGACTTTGATTTCCACAGTACTATTTTACTTTGATTTCCACAGTACTATTTTCCTTTGATTTCCACAGTACTATTTTCCTTTGATGTACTATTTTACTTTGATTTCCACAGTACTATTTTACTTTGATTTCCACAGTACTATTTTACTTTGATGTACTATTTTACTTTGATTTCCACAGTACTATTTTACTTTGATTTCCACAGTACTATTTTACTTTGAAGTACTATTTTACTTTGATTTCCACAGTACTATTTTACTACAGTTTGTTGGATTTAATCAAGATTTATTTGAGTTCTAGCCCCAACTGCACATTTGATTAACTTTGCTTAACCAACATCAAGTTATCAAAGATTGTTCAATTTTGAGAAGAATCTGGCTTGGTAATAAAATATGATTAATACTCAACACTTATAAAATAATCATCTCCACGCTTTTATCTTTTGGTTTGGAGATTTTTATTTCTTTCACAAGGATACAATTTTTGTTTTAAATATAATGATTTCTGGCTTATTATTCAACAAGAAAAGATATTATACCAAAGAAAACTATATAAAGTCAGAAACATTTCTTACTTTCATAATGCATTTTTACAAAGCTTAAATTAGAAATATAACTGATACACTGAAATAAAATCTACATTAATGGCATTCTGGCAAAATGTTAATTCTTGTCAAATTCAAAATTTACTTTTTTGACTGTAAAATCATGCAAATAAAAAAAAATCTTTCACTGACAAAACCAGGGAGTTCCATTTACTTGGTACATATATATATTAACGCCTAATTCCTGGATAATCTATGACAAATTTGGTATGAAACTCTATCTTTAGAAAATCTTTAAAGAGTTTTATTCCAGCTTTTTTCCCTGACTGACTGTCTCCCATCGCCAAACTTGGTTTCTGCATCAGATCTTTATCTAGGATTGTGTTTGACATGCAGCTCTCAACTAGTCAATTACAGCTGTGTTTGACATGCAGCTCTAAACTAGTCGATTACAGCTGTGTTTGACATGCAGCTCTAAACTAATAGCGTACAGTTGTGCTAGACATGCAGCTCTAAATAAATTACAGCTGAGTTTGACATGCAGTTCTGAACTAATGGGATTTAAGTTTTGCTTTGTTTTCAGATGTCTCTTTCTAATGAAATTCATTGTGAAGTTGCTTTATCATTACTTGTTCCAACTTTTGTTTTTTTTATTACCAGATCAAGGATTTTAAGCAAAGTTTCTCTAGATTAAAACTGGTAACTCGTTTGCAAGTTTGTTTGCCTCTATTTTTGTCTCATCAATTTTTAGACTTATGACTAATTTTTTGGGATGCACCCCTTCTTGATTCCACAAAATTCTTGTTTTAGGCTCTGCTGCACAAATTAGCAAGTTGAGCACTTTTTTATGCAACCACTGTTAATAACTATAGTTTAAAGAATACTTTAACTTGTTGGATTATTTTAACTTCAGAAGCCGATTCATATACAAACTTGCAATCAATAATGCCAGTTTACATTCTAATTGCATACATTTATTTATGACAAAAAGCCTATTAATATGTTTTCTTTAGAAACATTTTATGGTTGTTAAGTTATGGGAAAGCTGTTTGACATGGAATGTAAATCTCATTGAAATCAGAAAGGTGATTGATATGGAATATAAATCTGAATGAAATTAAAAAGTAATAAAATGAAAGAATGATTATCACAAATTTCTGCAAATTCATAAAAGTAAAAAAAATTTAAATACCAGAATATCAACAGGTTTTGCTACACCCATCAAAATAATATTCTGGGCTGTTTGTCAGTATAATCAGAATTTGTATTACTTAATTTGTAATTGCCTAAATGGATATTACAGGTGAGTCTCAGGTGTACACTGTGGGTCAAATTGGGCGATTCAAAGTTGTTAGTACCAAGCTGTCCAAAACCCCAGGCTCAGCGCAGATTGGAGTGATATCAGCCGAAAACACTGTCACAAGACTCTTGGGTAAGATACATAGTAGGCCTTCCTCTTTTATGTGTCTGAGTTGTTTCTAACAAGATATTAAAAATGTTTTACTCTGCAAGCTGGTATATCGAGTGAGTTTTGTTACATGAAAGAAATTATAGCAGTGAGGTTTGTTGATGTAAAGGATGATCTTGTCTACATAATACATTACTGAACCATTGTAATATGGTAAAAAAACATAAGAAGTGTGGATATTTTAAAATATTCCTGTTTCAATTACTCTTTCTTCAGAACATTTTGGATAATTAGAACAAGCAGTGTTACCATGTATGTTGGGATAAAATTCTGTGAGAGATTCTCAAATGCATGAAAATAAAGTATTTCTTTGCCATAATGCTTTTCATGGAAGCCATACAAAAATCACTGCCTTGTAGGAGAGACAACCTTTTATTGAGGTAGTTTATACGTATTATTACTATTAAATATTTTAACAAAATGGGATCCATTACTATGCCTGTTTTATAAATGCGACTTGTTATGTTTGGTGTACCATAATAATCAAATGCACAATGTGGCCTCTGGCCTATGGAGACCATGAGCATGACTCTCACGGACTTGAACTTCTGTGCCAAATATGTGAATCTCTAACAGGACACACCTTTTTTTCCATGGAATGTGTCCTTGTGATACTCATCATTTTCCACCATGATGTTTCACTTTTTGTAGTTTTGGTCAGCCACAGCTCGAGTGTGGAATGTATACTGGTTAGATATAGGTAAACATGGTGTGACTTATTAACAGTTAATTTTTCTCTGATGTAACTGCTTCAAAAAAATATTTTTTTAAATGTGTGTACACACCTGTGATTCTAGGCGAAATATATGAATGAAGTCTTCATATCTAGAATTCCGAAAAATACATTAAATAAAAAAACTGGACAAAGTCAAAAATGTCATTTGAAAAAACATGATTGCAGATGGCAGTGTATAGTATGAGTTTTTGAACATTTACTGAAGATAGTTTCTGTCTAATGTGATCTCACAAGACTTGAGAATTTGATTCAGATATGAAGAAAAAAAAATTCATTCTCCAATCCATTCTTTTGAAAGTGAAAAACTTGTGAGTTTATGTCACGGATTCTAATTGTCTGAGGACTCCTGAGTGAAGAGTCCAGAAGTCCTCATCCTGAACACGTTATGAGTCTTGTGTTCATGCCGGAAAGATACATAGCGTCTTGTCACATCAGGGTGAATACCTTGGGTATATAACATTGCACCAAAGGTTTAGCTGAATACAGCAACTAATTCTGAAGTTACATGACTTTTAAATATTAAAGACAGGGCCTTAATTTTGTTGCTGCTGCTTCTACCAGAAAAGTGATGCACATGTCACACCATTCAGAAACAAGATGAAACCCATAAAACATTGTACATTTAGAGCACTGACACCTGGAAGACATGTAATCACATATTTGTTTCACTTTTATGTCTAATAAATGAGATTCCATGGTACCGTGCCATCTAACAGTAGAGGCTTCTGTTATACCATGTCACAATTTAATACTGCTAGGAGTTATTCACTGTGTAATATTCACGTTATACCATGTCACAATTTAATACTGCTAGGAGTTATTCACTGTGTAATATTCACGTTATACCATGTCACAATTTAATACTGCTAGGAGTTATTCACTGTGTAATATTCACGTTTTCTTATGTTATTTTATCATGGTAACAAAAACAAACAAAATTAATGTGAAAATTATGTTTAAAAAAAAGGCAATTAAATATTGTAAAAAATGCAAATTTTTTTTATATCTTCACACAGGAACATTTAGCAAGGTGGAGCATGTGCTGCTAGTGGGAGTCGGCGGTGGCGTTCCTCACTACACAGACTACTCCAAACATGTTCGACTTGGAGATGTGGTGGTTTCCTTGACAAATAACAAGAATGAACCTCTGTACATCCAATGTCAGAAGGTAGAGAGGCTTGGTAGTGCTAATGGTTACACTTACAATACAAGCTGCTGGGACTGTGCAGACAGAACACTGCAAAATGTAGTGAGCAGTTTAAGGCAAATCACTGATTCCTCAATTCATGCTATGAAGCCATGGGAACCCAACATTGAGCAGGGATTAGAAATCCTCTGCAGTGAGGAATCATACTTCCATAGACCCTCATTAAAATCAGACAAATTATATTACACTAAGCCAGATGGAACAACAATACAGGTGGACCACCCATTACCAACAGGCCATGCGGCTTTAAGTCACCGAGATGGTCAACCAAAGATTCACTATGGTGTGATTGGAACTGGAAAATTAATTGCAAGAACAGACAATCTGAAGCGAGACTTTGCCCAAATGAATGATGTCAAGGCTTTTGATGTGGACTTTTCAAGTGTTTTAGATTCTTTGGAAGGGAACAGAAATGAAAGTTTTCTGATCATTCGTGGAATAGTAGACTACCAGGATGGTGTTAAGAAGGAGTGGCAACCCTATGCTTCTGTTGTTGCTGCAGCCTATATGAAGTCACTGATAATGGCGATGTGAGAAGAAATCAGAACCCATCAGCGAGCTTATAAACAATAAAAAACTAGACTAGAACTAGATTTGCTTGAATATTATACACTTAACATTTTTTTAACGTATTTCTCTCTAGAAAATTGTCACAAATAGACATTTATATCTTTTTTTAAAGACTTCTAATAGTTCATACACGAGCAGTGGATGTGTACATATTTATGTTATGCATTGGTGAAAAGAAACAAACACCAGTAAGAGCTAATTATGATAAATATCTTTTACAACAAAGTCAACTACACCTTTTTGATTGGCAGACATCTCTTCATGCTAATAGTACTAATAACACATGCACAAATTTTAATTAAAATAAAGAAAAATCAATGTTTTTTTGCTTTTTTTGTCATGGATGCTGCTAATGTTTTTTACTTTATGATTCTGCAACTCTGATCTCCATTCCAGTTTCTTGATATAAATGAAAGCAGATGTGTGCCTCCATGGTCAAAGATCAATATTCTAATTTTGATCTTTCTCCAGCTAATCAAAACAATGCAATCATATTGACACCTTATAAGAATTTTATGAAGACCAGGTATTTTCTGCAAAAATACAATATTTTATGACTTACAAACTGATGCAAGACTGTAACCACTAAATTTTTGAAGTCCATTTTACATATTGTTACTACACGGAACACAGTCATGAACAACTGTATCTATGCTAAATGTTTGCCTTCATAATAAAGTTAAAATAGCACTGTTTTCATCTTTAACCTTTTTACTGTTTCTACTTAAACTTAAGAGAAGTTTGCTTTGTCTGTGGCTTGACAGCAAAATATTGTTTCTTGTAATTTGTACCCTCCAGTTCTTCAATGGAGCAATGCTGTCCTTTATAACCTGAGAACGGTAAGTCCTTGTATTGATATGAAAAGCAATAATCATGTTTATTGGAAGACTCAAATTATGTTGACCATCCAGTTTGTCAAAATCCCTAATTTGTCAGTGCCAAAATCATGCATTTATCTAAGAGGAACTATCATACATGTCTTATTCACATCAAATATGCACATACATGCCATCCCCTGATGATAAAAAAGCATAATCCAAGTGGTCAAAATGTGAAATCCAGACAAAAAAAAGTGTAATCCACATATAACATACTAAAATTTAAAAAACAATGATTTGTTTGCCCCCCTCATCTTTTAACATCCCTTAATGTTTCAAGTTTTCATAAGAAGCACTTTTAGCTTTACACACACATCAACTAGAATCTATCTTAACACTTAAAGTGCTGTTGCGAAAATAGTCGCAACTTAAGTCGCTTTTGAGGTAAGCAACAATGTACACATCCTATTGCTTCAACTAGCAATGACTGCTTGTAAAACTATAAATGATTGGTTTAAAAAGGCCCCGAACAAACTTGTGGACTATTAAAAACTTTTCTTAGATGACGAGTTATTGCATCTGATAGTAGATCAAAGATATCGTAATGCAGATTAGAGTTCATGGGGAAGACTTGAAGGAAAACAGTCGCATGAAGAAATGGCTGCCTGTCACACCTGAGCATCTAAAACTTTTTTTGAAATGATTACAGCAATGGGTTTGGTATATATGTTTGATCTCGATTCCTACTGGGCTACTGATGAAATGATATCAACTGCATACTTCAACAAAAAATAAGTAAGGGATAGATTTCTAGCTCACACAATCAGAACAATTAAGGTGACTCTTTACACAAAATTGGCCCAATGATTGAGAAAAAATGAAGCCTTTGCTGAGGTTTAATCACCAGATATGAACCTTGGTTTTAATTATATTAGAATAAATAACAGGTGAAAATTTTTCATGAACATTAATTACTGACTGGGGGCTGGGTTTAAACTTACCTCTGACATTCATGGAGTGGATTTTTACAAAACTGTCACCCTTCCTTTACCTGTGATTTTCACAATTTAGATATAACATTGTGACAGACATAACATGTGCATGGCTGAACTACTAAGGAACATAACATTTCCTTGTTTTGGAAGGTGGATTTATCGAAAAAGCGTAATCTATATACGTTTACGTGTAATTCAGTGATAAAAGCGTAATGATTACACCAAAGGCGTAATGGTTGGCATGTATGTATGCATGTATAAATGAAGAGAATGAATACAGAATTTTAATCTTTGCCAAAGTTTAATAATTATCATGATTATTAACAAAAAGATTTCTGGTAATACAAAGTATACACACTATCTTCTGGCATGTATATATAAACTAAGACATGTACATGTTTTGAATGACTGAAAGAATTTCATTTCTAATTTTTTAAAATTCTGTTCTCGTTTCAAGACTCCTGCAAAGACATGTTTATCAATTACATTCATAGATAACAGTAGCATATATAATGCTGTTAAAAAACATCCACACCCAAGAAATTAGAAATAGTCAATAATACTCGTCATATAATCTGTTGTCTACTTTTATCTCTGCAAGAATCATCTATTAAAAACACTCAGCTGTTTTTTTTTCCTCTACATTGTAACACACATCCTGGTCCATGTTCCTGTTCAGCTTCTTCTATAACCCTGTCTATATACAAGTCTGAATTTTGTGCCAGTAAAATGTCACTCTCAAATGCATTTAAACTCATTGATATTGAGTACTACAACAAACATACAACAATTTCCAAGCAAAATATTTAACCGAGTTTCCATCAATATTTCATTTTCTTATAACTGCCATCATCATCCTGGTCATTTTTTCTTTTCTGAATAATATTCTGAATTTTCTGCCACTGTCTATCTAGTTCAGCTTTCTCATCTTTTGGGCCAGCTCTCCTAGTCTTGCGACCATCAGCCATCTTGACTCCATATTGAAATGCAGCCCTGAAAAACACATTAAAGTGCAAATTGAAGCTAGAAACAAACACTGACATTTTCTGTGGATCCTGGAATACTCTGTCAATTTAATATCTAATGCTGATGAAAGAACACTAATTATTTGTACCTTTCTGAGTAAAACAGCAAAATGACATTGAACACAGTAACATTATCACTACTAAGTCCTGTCCTTGATGTAACAACTTATGGTTCAATGTACTGTTTCTGACAAAACAAAACATGTGATCATTGCCACTTGTTCTTGGTTTAAAATCAAAAACTCAACCATTACTTAATTGTATTAAAATTAAGCTCAAATATTAAGAAATAACTTACTTGTTACATATTTTTCTGAAACAAAATCTTTCCTGCTCGATGATTGTTCTTACCCAAATATTAAGCAAAATTAAATTATACTGCGTAAATCATCTTTTAAAATGAACAAATAAGTTCTGATAACTTATAACTAGATGAAGTCGCTGATAACTGAATATATATTATCCTACTAAAGCTAGTAATTCAACATATCCAGATAAGTGGTTATAACAAGGATAATCTCAATGACAAAATTATAAATCAAGACCTGAACTGGAACTGGTGACTTACTTAGGCATAGCCTCCTTGTTGGCCATATAATCACTGTACTCCTCCTGTGTGTCAAAGTCCCAACGGCCGACTGGTCCCTTCTTGTTGCCCTGGTCCATCTTAGTGTAGTCCACTTCATCATCTGAATCATCAATAGCATCTGCTGCCTCCTCCATACTAAAATATAAGATTATGTTAGTTTCCATTGCCTACTCCATACTAAAATATAAGATTATGTTAGTTTCCATTGCCTACTCCATACTAAAATATAAGATTATGTTAGTTTCCATTGCCTCCTCCATACTAAAATATAAGATTATGTTAGTTTCCATTGACTCCTCCATACTAAAATATACGATTATGTTAGTTTCCATTGCCTCCTCCATACTAAAATATAAGATTGTTAGTTTCCATTGCCTACTCCATACTAAAATATAAAGATTATGTTAGTTTCCATTGCCTACTCCATACTAAAATATAAGATTATGTTAGTTTCCATTGCCTACTCCATACTAAAATATAAGATTATGTTAGTTTCCATTGCCTACTCCATACTAAAATATAAGATTATGTTAGTTTCCATTGCCTACTCCATATACTAAAATATAAGATTATGTTAGTTTCCATTGCCTATTCCATACTAAAATATAAGATTATGTTAGTTTCCATTGCCTACTCCATACTAAAATATAAGATTATGTAAGCTTCCATTGCCTACTCCATTCTAAAATATAAGATTATGTTAGTTTCCATTGCCTACTTCATACTAAAATATAAGATTATGTTAGTTTCCATTGCATACTCCATACTAAAATATAATATTATGTTAGTTTCCATTGCCTACTCCATACTAAAATATAAGATTATGTTAGTTTCCATTGCCTACTCCATACTAAAATATAAGATTATGTTAGTTTCCATTGCCTACTCCATACTAAAATATAAGATTATGTTAGTTTCCATTGCCTCCTCCATACTAAAATATAAGATTATGTAAGCTTCCATTGCCTACTCCATACTAAAATATAAGATTATGTTAGTTTCCATTGCCGACTCCATACTAAAATATAAGATTGTTAGTTTCCATTGCCTACTCCATACTAAAATATAAGATTATGTTAGTTTCCATTGCCTACTCCATACTAAAATATAAGATTATGTTAGTTTCCATTGCCTACTCCATACTAAAATATAAGATTATGTTAGTTTCCATTGCCTCCTCCATACTAAAATATAAGATTATGTAAGCTTCCATTGCCTACTCCATACTAAAATATAAGATTATATTAGTTTCCATTGCCTGCTCCATACTAAAGTATAAGATTGTGTTAGTTTCCATGTTATTTATGATTGTATTGGCTTCATATTCAAAATCAGTTATTAAACAAATCAGATAGCTGAATATAATATCACAAACAATCCTCATGCATTGGGCTTTTGCTTAGACTAGTCACCTATTTAAACAGGCTGGATAGTGCATTGGGCTAATGACTATATTAGTCACCTGTTAAAACATGCTGGATAGTGCACTGGGCTTTTGGCTACATTAGTCACCTTTTAAAACATGCTGGATGGTGCATTGGGCTTTTGCCTACACTAGTCACCTGTTAAAACATGCTAAACAGAGCACAGGGTCTACCAATGCACTGTGGTGTTACATAAACTTGGCTTTAGTTTTTGTTTATGTACATGCTTGAATTTTTTTAGGTGCAAGTTTGAGACGAGTCAAAATACTATACTGCAATTTTACAAGAAGATATCACAGAAAATGTTAGCATACCCAGGATAGCATTCTGCATAGCTGTCTATTTCAGTCTTGGCTTTAAGCTTCTTAATTCTCTCTTCTTCACGTTTGGCACTGGCTCTAAAACAACAGAATTGAAATTAAAATTGGTTCTTGATGAATAAAACAACTTTCAATATAAATAACTGCCATGATAATAGTCTGAGTAAAAATTATTGTCTGAAGTTCATTAAAAAATCTCTTTCCACGAGTTGTCTGCTCTGGTGGGAATTGTATCCATCCCAGATGTGTAAGGTCATGGATTCAGACCCGGCGGAGTCATACCAAAACTTATAAAAAATAGTACTAACAGCTGCCTTGTTAGGCACTTAGCATTAAGAGGTTAGTGTTAGGATTGGTGGGCCTGGTGTTAGGATAATGTGACCGGATGGAATATCATGCTAAATGTTTGTGGCATGATGCACCAGTGCTAGATATCGCTATAAACTGTCACACTGCAGACATCATAGTGATATGACTGAAACATTCTTCAAGTTACACTTAAAAACCAAAATCACATACACCCAATCCAAGAGTTATTGTGACTTTAAACTTATTTCGATACTGTTGTAGATAAATTCCCATGAATTCTCCAACCATTCAATTTGTACAAAATTATACACTAAAGATTAACACATATGTAACAAATTTATTGATAAGATTATAAATATATATGATGACAAATCTCGAGGAACATATCAGTTATAAGCTATACAATTCAGTAATCTGAATTTGGATGGAACTGAAGTAGTTCACTAAATTCACAATTCAGCCCGATCTGTTCTCTTTTACAAATTAAGCATCATAATATCATGTCCGGTACAATTCAGCAAATTATTTTCACCTGTGCATATGAGTTATCATATTTCTGGTATTGATGATGACTTTTTTCCTTCTTCATGCACAGGTATTATTTAATTTTCCAATTTTCTTTAAATGGGTAAAAAGTCACATTTCAATGGAAATATGACCACAATGACAAAAGCATTCTGTTAGTCTGAAGACTGGAATTTGACATATTCCTAAAAATAATGGCAATGCACAATAGGCATCTCCTAAAGTGTCTGTGGTAAAGTTCATACTTCTCTTTTTCCTCTTCAAGTTCTGCAAATCCCTTAAACCTTTCATTGATGGACTTCACCATTTCCTTAGCAGAAGTCAGAGTTCCCTTTTCTTTCTCTTCCTCCTAAGGATGAAAAATGGAGTTTTGCAAAAATACATCTCACAAATATTCATTCTTTACGAAATGGATAGATTTTTGAAAATAGATTTACTATAGATATATAAGTGAGCTGTAATTTTTCTGCATAAGAATTGTGCATGCTCTAAATTACATAAGGAATTAAAGGCAAAATCTAGAAATGCATCCATCTGATTTAAGTTAGATACACATTTCCAAGTTAAAAAAGGGGCCATAATTCTGGTAATATCAGGATGAAAATGGTTCAATGTTAACAATAATATATCTTTATTGTGAAAATCCAATTCTGATATCCATTTCTGTTCAAGAGTAATGTTTGAGCTCATAATTATTTAATGATAATGATCACACCCACCCAGGGTTGTGCCAACTTCTGGCCACTCTTTTCAGGTACCAAAAATGTACTTTACTATTGCTTCAAACATCTGATGGAGATTAATATGCATACAGTTTGAATTAATGGAGAAATGAAAGGTATGAAATAATTTGAGTCCCATCTACAACATACTATCGTGATCCATTTTTAAGGCTATCTGCATTACACATTTTTAAATGCAGCACCTGATAAAAACAACTAGAGACTGTACAGATTTGACAAAGAAATCTAGCACAAAGCTTCAGTCAATAAAATGGCAGCAATTGTATTGAGTAAATTCCTATGTACATCAGCTCCATAAAGCAGCTTAATTCAAAATGACTCCGCATTAAGCAAACGTTAGGCCAAAAGGACAAGTCACCATAATAATTGTACAATTATGCCATACAACCTTTTTGTCATTCCCGTAGGAGTATAAAAACATTTCTATTCATAGCGTTGGCAGTAGCCTTAATACCTCACCTCTTCTGCTGGCTTTTCAAAGTATGATCGTCTCTCCTTGTTTTTGTCACCCACATGTTCTTTGTCTTTATTTCTTTCCCGATCTTTGTCTCTATAATCTCTTTCTCTATCTCTGTCTCTGTCCCTCCTTCCACGGTCACGCTCATGATCTCTCTCTCTATCTCTGCCCCTATCTCTACCTCTATCCCTTTCATCATATCTGTCTCTTTCACGATCTCTTCTGTCTTTCTTGTCCTTAGATTTCATGAGACCTGGTGTATAATCCCCAATTTCTCCATATATACTGAAGAACATACATATATAGCATACATGTATAAAGTAGATAATAAGACATTGCTCATGTTAACAATCATATTCTTAACAATAATCTTTCAAACTTTCATGAAAATGTCTAAAAGAACAGTATAATAAAGTTTCTAACATTTTTATTGAGAAATAAGGAACCTGAAGTTTCTCATTTTATTAAAATAAAAGTTACCAAACATGTTAAATCTAATTTTACTAATACAGATTAAAGGAAAATATAAAGCAAAATATGCTTCCCTTTTATACCTAATATTACCTCAATGATGGAACAGACAAAAAAAGGTTCTAAAATTGCACAATCTGTTTAACATATAAAGATGTCTTACAAATAAAATGCATTGTAAAGCTTTCAGTTTTGCTTCTCATGCACTGTTGTTGCCAGATATCCCAAGACTAGTAGCTGTTACCAGGAGTTAAATATCCCAAGACTAGTAGCTGTTACCAGGAGTTAAATATCCCAAGACTAGTAGCTGTTACCAGGAGTTAAATATCCCAAGACTAGTAGCTGTTACCAGGAGATAAGCTAATAATAGTACTAAGAATACTGATAGCTTGGAGTGTGAAGGAAATAAAGTACAATAAACAAGATCAATCTATTCAGAAAAATGATGGCTTGAATTGTTGAGGAAAAACAGTATATTGCACAGGATCAAAGGTACAAATATATATTGTGATTATCAATAATCATGTCCCTCCATGTGGTTGTAAGCAAAAACTAATATCACTATATATTTATAGCATCTGATTATTAAATGGGTTCAAGTATTTTCTTTTTCAACTTGATTAAAACATTCATCAAAAAATGTAAGCAGTTATACTTCATGAGCATCCTGTACTGAAACGATTCCGCATAAGATGCTGTCAAACAATGTATGACTACTGAGAATAATAATTTCTTCCTGGGATTACAATCTGAGTTGTGTCCCTTTACATGTCTAAACTATTTTATTCATAGAGAAGAGAGCACACAAATAGATCCAATAAATCCCTGCAACACATACACATATACAGATAAGGAGATAAAAAGAATCTTTGAAAAATTACTCACCTGTCATCATGGCCTGGTAGCTTGGATTTCTCATCATCCTTTAGCTTTCCTATAAGAAATGATAACTTTTTATTGACTGAATACTAAATACAAATGACTCATCAATACACAGCAAACATGCATTTCAGATATATCTAAAACAGCTTTGAACAAACATAGCAAGTAAAATGTTAAGAATTTCCAAAATCTAGGAAAAATTTCCTTTAGCATTTGTGTCCCATTAGAAAATAAGCATTAAAGTAAATTTGTTTTCAAAGTCCAAACAGGTGAAACATGGCCAATGTGAAATATGATTTTAATGGAATGAAAATCTAATCAGGTTATTTAAATATGTATACAGACATGCAAATCAAATTCAATCTCTCTAAATTCAAGTAACTAATGTTTACTTGTACTAATGCAAAACATCAAAAAATGTTAATTACAATTTTTTAAAACCTAATAAGTTTGTATAATGACCAGGAAATACAGTAAGCAGGTAATTTACATATTAATATGCAAAAAGCCTACAAAATTGTATTTGTCTACCTCAAGTAGCTTTTATTTGAGATAACTGATCTGTGTAAACAAAATTAAACCTTAAAGTTGAAAGCCCTGAGCATTAAGTTTTTATCACATTTAGACCAGGGGAATCTCTGGGAAGGGTCTTTTTTTAAACCTTTATTCTTAATTTCTTTCACATCAGCGTTAAAACTTCAAAGGGGTCAGTGTTCTGATTCAATGAAATTGACCAAACATCTTAACACAGTTTTGAGAAAGAGACAGCTGAACTTCCGATCCAGTTTAAATACTCATTCTTCAAAAAGAAAAGTTATACAACGTAGTTTAGAAATTCTGACTGACGAAACAATTGATTGTCTTATGAATTGTTTTTAGAAACCACTGCTTATGATTGGCCGAATGAAATAAAGGCGTACACCTAAAAAGAATTGTGAATTTAACATGTTGATTAAAATTCTTTTGTTCAAAATTCTGAGATAAAGAAGGTTGGCTCTGCAGGAAGCCTAGAAAAGAATAGTGCTTTCCTTGTTAAACAAGAAAAAGACCAGGTGTCTGTTTTGTGAGAAAGACAGGGTTTAGTGCTGGAGGAACAAGTTCTAAAGTTAATAGCATTAGGGAAAAAATTTCTGAGGGAGATTGAGACTTGACCATCTGAAGACAGTCCCCAACCACCCAAAAAAGAGAAGTGATGAGTGAAATCAGGAAAAGGGAGAAGTGAGGAGTGAAGTCCGAAAGGGAGAAGTGACGAGTTCAGAGTGAAATCTAGGGAGTCCAAGAAAAACGAGAGTCAGAATAGAAAAACTTGAGCAAATAGGAAATGTTGGAACAACGTTGAGCAGAATGTGCTACAATTAGTCATGGACATTGTGCTCTTTTCACCACTTGTTACGATGATGAAATAAATCCAAATTAGACACTGCTATTAAATCATGTTGATTTAAGTTAAGTTCAACTTAAGTTGAATTGAAATTATCACTAATAACTTGTCTGATTAAATTTGTTTTGTTCTTGTCTAAGGAGGCTCATATTGCAGTATTTCTTCCAAATAATCTTGCCTATTTCTCTGCTGATATTCCATCTTTCACTCACACTGGGTCATAATATCAAGGGAGGTTATTCCCTTGATAATGTAGCTAAATCCAATTAACTACCCCTCTTACTAAGAGTGAGATGTTACAGTGTTTTGGCTCCCTCAAATATTCATATTGAATCTACACATTCTGAAAATGTGTGAATATGTTACATCAACTGACAAACTTCAGGTGTCATGCACATGCTGGCAATTTGTAAAGCCTTCCAACTTCACACAGATATTGCCAATAATATCTCTCCAAACCTGCAATAAACATTACTCCTCTTCTTGATTTGTACAAAGATCAAAACTTCTAATATTTTTAATTATGTTGACTACAGACAATTCCGTCTCATCATCAAAATTATCCATTATGGATGTACTTAGAAGACTTAAAAGATTGACACTTTTTATATCTCTTTTGAATGTTTGTTTAATAAATTACTCAAATGACTGTTCATCACATTTAATTTCTAAGAAAAAAATGTTCAGCATGAACCATTAGAATTTTCAAATAGACTGACACAAACATGCATGCATGTGCATATACAAATACTGGCAGAAAGGTTTAAATTTATTGGACATTATTAATTAATACACATAATGTTACCTAATGGTAATGAATCAAGGTATCAAGCATGAAGGAAATCTGTGCAAAGCATACTAGGTCACACACCACACAAAAATTATACCGCTTGGCTAATCCTTATTACAGCTTAGTTTAGTGAATCAATATCTTAATTTTATTTTGTGTGTAATGTAACTCCTTAATCCATCTTAATCCTACTGGCTATTCTTTGAGGCCCTGCACTGAGATGCTGGAGCTTGCAATACCATAGGTAATCGTTTAAAAATTAAGCCAAACAGTAAACAAAACGGATAATGGTCTGCCATAGCATAATGTACCTATGAGGGGATTAGGGTCTATGTTGTTTGTACTATTGACTACTCTTAACAAAATGAACAGACCTAAATCTGTCCGTGTACTATCAACAGACCTAAATCTGTCCATGTACTATCAACAGACCTAAATCTGTCCATGTACTATCAACAGACCTAAATCTGTCCACGTACTATCAACAGACCTAAATCTGTCCATGTACTATCAAAAGACCCAAATCTGTCCATGTACTATTAACAGACCTAAATCTGTCCATGTACTATGAAACAGACCTAAATATGTCCATGTACTATTAAACAGACCTAAATTCTGTCCATGTACTATGCAACAGACCTAAATCTGTCCATATACTATGCAACAGACCTAAATCTGTCCATGTACTATGAAACAGACCTAAATTCTGTCCATGTACTATGCAACAGCAGATATGGGTCTGTTTAGTTTCTTGTCTTTTAAGCAAATATAAACTTTCTCCAGCCTTTGTTCATACATCTTGCAACCACTATATCTGTGCAATCCTTACATGTAATTGCATGCCATTTGAATGGTGAATTGCCTATTACAAGCATATTTGCTTTTGAAAAGCTTCATCTTTTTACATTCAATCTGATGGAGTTATTTCCATTTTTTCATCAATTTTAATGCTATACTAGAGCTGATTCTTGTAACCAACAGAGCATCAGATCCATTCAACCTCTTCTGATGCCGTTTGGCATGAAAATTGCCTTAAAGATCTAGATGTGCATTTTGTGGATTATTCCTCATAAACTCCATTTTATATAGTGTTATGGTATGTGACTTTGTATCATCAAATGAGATTTTGCTTGTAACCATCTAAGACTAAAACCCTGCAACATTTGATGATTACAATTTGCTGTCAACACTGTTTTATAGACTTACATGTTCCTTTGAATATATTCTGATGGAATCTGGTCCTAACATTATCACTTAGACAGGGATATGTGATAAGCAAAGCTCAAAAATTATTAAATTCACAGGCAAATAAATAAAGACCATTATACCTGTCAAACTGGTAGAAAAGGTGACTTTTATTTCTGCTTCTCTGCAAATGAACTGCTTTGACTGTCTATCTAATGATAACTGCCTCAGTTTCAAATCTGGCATATGGTCACTTTGAGTTAAATTTTCAACATGACTAGCGTTACAAGTACAAGTGACAAACAAAATGCTTGCTCATTGACTCGTATAATATTTATTTATCATAACAATGCCTTCCTCATGAAGGAAAAATTCACTTTCATGGAATGAATGGTCAATGTAGATATGCTCAAGTGACTTAATGCAGGTAACTGTTGCACACAGGTAACTTAAAGAAAATTTGCCATGGGAAATTTAGAAAGGCATTTGTGAACATGTGACAGTCAAGTAAAGGTGACCATTAGGACAGGTATGACTACTGGTATGGTCCTTACATCTTACTTTGCTTGTATTGATTGGAGTCTAAAGCTGAATTTCAAGCATTCCACAATATCCATTAGAAAATTTCTAAAAGCATATCTTTCCTAACAGTGGTTTTCTCACCCATGTTCCTTTGTTTAAGACCCTAGAGAGCAAATTCTAGTAAGCAGGACACCCATGGCAATGAGCTCTAGGCACTTTATGATACACCCATGGCTACGAGCTCTAGTTCTTTTATCATTGATAGTTCTGCACTGTAAAAGGTAAACAGAGACATTATTCACAAATATAACAGCTCAAAGCCAAATTTAGTCTTACCTTTTTCCTTCAGTTTCTTTGACTTTTTCATGTCCCTCCGTCCCTGACGAAGGTATGACAGAATCTGGGTCAACTTGTTGATCACTATATCATTTGTTGTCAATGTTGTGGTGGCCTGTGGGGAAACAGATATGATACACAATCTCACTTTAATTTTCTTTCAAAAATGTAACACAAAAATAAAAAAATCAAAGCTTCAACCTCAATATGTGTTTTTGACACAGAATTTAAGTTCCAGACATTAGAAGCTGTTCAAAGTTAAGCCATATTTAGCCAAATGACTTTTTACATTACACCATAAGACAGAATTTCTATAAATTTAAAGCTTTCTAATTTGTAAGATCCAACTGTTGTGTTGTTTTCTTCATGTTTTTTTTAAACAAATGATGAATCTGAATTCTCAAAGCCTCACATGATTACATCACATGAATAACCTCAAATGAGGTCTAATCAAGACTGCAGTTTTGTATTTCATGTCTCAACTCAATATGTGCAGGTCTTTCAGTTAAAACTTTTTTTGGCTAAGGTTTAATTAACATTCCTCAATATTAAAAAATCTAAAAGAACCAGAAACATTTAAAACACTTCGTAATTTCAAACTAGATTTTGAATGCTCTAACAGTGCTTCCCTTTACCCTCATTTGTGCTTCAGAGACCCCCAAATTTTTAAATTGGCCCTCAGTTTTGATACCAACATTTGTTTTTTGACCCTCAGTTTTTACACCAAGGAGACTTTTGACTCTGAGTATTGTACCCCTAGGGGATAACTGGCTCTAAGTAGTGGGAGGTAGGCATAGCTGCCAACCCCCGAGTGCAAAAATACTGATTACTTGTGACAAAAATACTGATTTTCAGGAACAAATACTGATTTTTAAATTTCAATGCATATATATCTATTTACAACACATTCAACCATCAGTAAAGTTGGACAGTGACTAACATAATTATTTAATGTCAAAGATGCACATGTTGCACATTTGTACCTTCTGGAGTTGCACGTGTTCCATATGGGTGCCCATTCAAAAGGTGCAAGAGTGCAACACACTCAAACACAAGCTATTTATAGGAGCCATTTCCACGCCTTTTTTTTAAATCATTTATTCCAATGTACCAATTTTCATTTATTATCTCAATTCTGTAGTTTTCTTATTGAAATGTTTTCGTTCAATCATAAAAATTATCTTTTGCGATTTTAATGTCTGAAAAACTTGAGGAAAATAAATCGCCAACAACACTAGTAACTGAGAAAGGAAGGTTTATTTCTAAAAGAAATTTAAAAATCAAATTTTGATCGATATACATTAAGGTTCTCTGTCATTTATGTACGTCGTAAGTTCAGGCTGAGTTGTGTGTGATGAAGCAGGAAGCTGATGTTTATTAACTTTTTCGTGCTCTTGCATTGGGCGCCTCCGTGACCAATAGCAAAATCATGTTACACAATTTAAAAAACGTCAGTTTTTCTCCTGTACTATATGGTTTCACAAATCAATCCACGACGGCACAAATATCCTTCCAGTTGTCTCCTATTTCTTCTGGAGAAAATTCTTAATATTCTGCCTTCCAATTTATCATGATCAGAAGCTGAATATTACTTAGCCTAGATACAGCAACAGCGGTAACTATTGCGAAATCCAATATGGCGGATAAAGATAGGTCTGGTAGCCTCGATTTCGAATGAACTAATCGTATTGTAGAACTTTATTCGTATATACACATGTGATATATTCTGTCAAAATTGAACCGGGAGCGTATTCTAAATTGACAATTCCAAAGAAATTTTATTATTTTTTTAAAATTAAAAAACGTATTTTTTTGCAAATAAAACGTACACCTGTATTCAGGTCCAAAATACGGAAAAAACGGGACAGTTGGCAGCTATGGGTAGGGGTAGATGGGCACTGGTGATTTTTGGGAATTATTTTTAAAGAACTATCAAACTTGGTAAATATACTTTCTGATATAAAACCAGCATTCCATTTTACTTAATATCAGCTAACACACTATAAAATGTATTACAGTTATAAATTTCTTTTCAACAAAATGAAGTTATCATAAATGCAGAGAAGCCACCTGGACTTTTTCAAAAGGTGAGGAGGTGCTCCCACTTATCACCAAAATAAGGGGTGAAGTAGGGAAAAAAGGGGGAAGGATGAAATAGACATAGTTCAATATTTACTTAACACCCAAATATCTGTCTCTCTTTCTGCCTCCTCTATTCTGTTATGGTTCTAATGAAATCAAAATTCTTAAAAGATGGCTGCTGTACATGTACTTGTAAATACATTAGTCTGTTGATGATTCCTTATCTATTTATTAGTACTGTTGAGAATGCCGTAGGAAGAAGCCCATGAATAGATAGCTTGACAGTTTCAGTTTGGAAAACTGTTCTTAATGGTTGTTATGTACAATTTTCCACAGGTCATAGGTACTGCCTGTAACACTGCTTTAAAATAAGATTTTGTATTCATACGAACTCTGCCAAAGGTTCACTTTCTTGAATCAGTACTTTTCTAGCTAAGGCTATTATGCAATATTTTCTTATCTTTTCCATAGTGCTGTATCAGTGTTTCAAGTCCATCACTGCCATGGCTTGCTTCTTCAGAGTGTGATGTTTGATCAAATGAATATCCTAAGTATTTAAATTCTTGATAGTTTCATAGCATAAGACACCCTTTTTTTAAACTGTCTGTATTTTAAATTAGGCATGTTATTCTGTCTCATCTACATTTCAAAATACAGTGATTCACTGGCACGCTGTGTTTGTCTCTCTTGAATGTACACTGGATTCGCATACTTTATTTTTGGGATCAAAATCAGTCACTAGTATTTCCAGAAATACTTTACCAGCTCCAATAACCAGATATACTTCAAAACGTTTTTAAATGTTATCACTGCTATCATCAGCCAGTACTGCCTGAATGAAAATGTTGTCTGAAGATAAAACAAGCCAGGAGTCAGCCATTTGGGGTTTTCTAGGTAGCCCATAATTTAAACACATTCTTGATGAATGTGAGGTTAAAACTATCACAGAATGTTAGTTCCTGGGTCCAATGTATGCAATAAAATTAGTTAATCAACCATTTATGTCAAGTCAAAGTATCCAGATGTGTAAACAGCAGCCTACCTGAACAAAGACACCTGTCATGACAAGTACTGAGACTTTCTAGGCTGAGAGACTTATGTTGTGATAAATGCCATAGTTAAAAAAATTGTATTCTGCACAATCTGCATGGTGTACATTAAAAAAAAAAAAATGGCACACTCATGTGCCCTTGCAGCATCTTTGCAAATGCAACTGATACTTTACCTCTAAACTTGGGCAGTCTGCTTTACTCCGAATTACTGTTGTGGGAATATCCATGTCCATATATTCATCTTCCAGATCTACAACGTATGCCATGCGACCAGGCAGAAATAGTTCATTCCTCTCCGGTGGCTTTTTCGTGAAAAGTACTTGATACACCTTTCTGCCAAGCTTGGTCTTGAACTGGACTTCAGGGTCACCTTCTGGCTCTCCAACCTTCTTGTCCTTCTTGACCTCAGTAAGTACCCTCTCCATTTGCTCCTCCTCTTCCTTCTCCTTACTGCTAATCTCAGCACGCACCTTTTCAAGCAGGGCATAGTCAAGACCTAACAACCAAACGAATGAGAATTTATCAGTACAATAAGACCTGTTTCAGAGGACATCCCAGTACAAAGAACACATTAGGGACATTTCATTTTAAAGTATATTGGACAAAATTGTACAGACGTTTGAATGTTCACAATAGACAAGTTTCATGATACTAAAGCAAGTCTAATTTTCATTAAATATTAATGTCTGGTGTTAATCTATCAAAGTCTACTCTTTTTGATGTTCCAACCAAAGAATTATTATTCATTATGTACACTGTATTCCAATTCTTTTTTCTTTCTTTCTGGGAACCGTTTATAAAAGTTTTGATGCTAAAAATATTGAAAAATATTTTCCTTGTAAGACAAAATTACCTTTCACCAAGTGAGTATGTTCCATATCACCACCAAGGTATTTGGATTCTTGAATCAGCTGTTTACGTCGCTCTGCATAATTTTCCACAGATTTAGCATCAGGGGCCACAGCTCGATAGTCCGCTGTCGTGCTAATGATTTCTGTCTCAGTGTAATCCTTGTTTAGGCCTTCACGACGCTCCTGTGCTCGATCACGATATCGGTCTGCCAGCTCTTTTTCTCGTTCTTCCTCAAGACGTTTGAGCTTGGCATAATATCTAAAACGGTAAATTGTAATTTTTAATTCATATTGACAATATCCTTTATCATTAATATTGGAAAACAATGGAATAAACATCAACAAAATTCAAATCAGTTTAACAAGACATTGGTCTAATCCAATGTTTTTAGAAATTGTAAGTGTTACATAAAATAGATTATGTTCTGTAATTTCATGCAATGACTTACCATGATCACATAATGCCTAAATAAAGAATTCTACCCCAACATATGTGATGCCATGTGATATAATTATTTTCATGCCAAAATAAACTCTTGAAAACCATTTACAGTAAAGTCAGTATTATGAAGGCACTAAATTAGAGTATGCATAATTCAGAGATCTCACAATGAAGAATGAGTGAAAATAAACACCTGGTAAACAACATTGGTTTGGTGATACACTTTGATCAGGTAATCTGTATTTGTGTGAATGAGATTCAATACAAAGAAAGTACTCTTTGTAACAAGATTTTTGTATATGTCCTAAGTGTGTCTCTTTAAGGGTTTGAAAGTGATGTCTAGCATAACTTGAATTTATGATAACATTGTTTGTTTCAAATCACACTAAAAGATCTATGATAAAAGGTGCTGGTTAAATAAAGTTTAGAATGTTTACTATAAATTATCAATAGGGCCTCAAGTGGCTGAGTGGTCTAAAGCGCTCTCTGTTACGGGTCACTGCCATCTCACCTCTGTGTGGGTTCGAGTCTAAGATTCGGCTAAATTTATAGTCATATGAGAAAGCTTGCCAGTAGCTTCTTGTGGGTCGATTGTTCTTTCCAGGGGTTTTCCTGGGTTCTTCCTCCACCAATACTACTGGCCGCCATGTATAGCCTATATTGTACTGAAAAATGGCGTTAAACCCTACAACAACAACAATAAATTATCAACATACTGAACACAGAGCATAATCTGTTGGGCATATTATGCCATGACATATTGATCTAATTTACTTAGGTGTGTGTTTTATAGCATAGAACTTGATCTGATGGACACACTATGTCAAGGAAGATCTTGGTCTATTTTGCTCACAGCTTTTATATACATATAAATAATGTAAGCCAGTGTCAATTTGCAAGAAATGTATACAAGATACAGCAAACTGAATTTATTTTTAAATGGGCCACCAAATGACCAGTACACATATATCATTTATTTTTAAACGGGCCATCAAATGACCAGTACACATATATCATTTATTTTTAAATGGGCCACCAAATGACCAGTACACACATATCATTTATTTTGCTCCAAGGGCAGCAGTAAAACGCAAATCCCATAACAATTTCTTGCTTACTAATACACCAACAAATGATATGCTGTTTTTCTTAATTTAAAACTGCTTCATGTAGTCAAGTGTTATTTTAACCCATCAAGAAGGTGTAGTGGTATATTGAATGAAGGGAGATTGCTATTATAGCCTTATTTACTGTTCTTGCAATAATAAAGTATTGTTAATTAGTATTATTATATTTACCTTTGATGTTTCATAATTCTTTGCCATGAAATAACTCAACCAATTTTTCTCGGCACACAGATCATTCAAATGTGCCATGATATAACCATGTATGCATAAGCTGTGTAGAAAAGCTACTAATTTTGACCATGATGTCGGTACCTATAGATCCACAATATTATTGCATATATCATCCTGCCTTTCATTTTCTTTTACTTTGCTTTAATAAGCATGAAAAGCATAATCAAAAGTCATCACATATACCATGTCCAAAAACTTTCATATTATCACTATCAGTGTATCCCCTAGAGGTCCAAGACTGAGAGTAAAATATCCTCTTGGTGTCAAAACTGGGGGGTCAGACTGAGTAAAAAACAAATGTTGGTATCAAAACTGGGTGTCAAATTAAAACTTTGGTGGTCTCTGAAGTGCCAATGAGGGTAAAGGGAAACACTGTATTATCAAATTTATGAGCCGTCAAGCATTATTCATTAATGTTTTTTTCACTTTTCCTTCTTATTAAAAGCATATTTCTAGTAATATATTTTGGGGTTGCTTTGCCATTAATACTTTTTTAAAACAAGATAAAGACATAATAATGCAAAATGTACTCACAGCTTTTTTTTTTTCCTTCTGGTTGCTGGATCATCCTCATCATCATGACTGCTTTTTCTGAAGAAGAATAATAAAAGAATCAGTTAACAACATAATAAGAGTGGAAACTTGAACTCCTGTGACAATTTAGATAATTTAAATTGTTACAATTTAAACCAGTGTTTAAGAAGTTCAAAATATAGCTTATAATTTTTTATATTACAAATAGGTTTCTAAGGTTTCAAATGACAGTTTTGGTTTTCCATTTAAAAAACTGAAAAATGTATTTAACACAAAAAAGGGGTAGAGGTTATCCCCGAATTAGTCTCAATGGACAGTGCCTGATTCACAGGTCCAAGAGGGAGAAGGACTCCAGCCAAAAATACGTTGTTGTGGGGTTTAATGCCATTTTTCAGCACATGATAGGCTATACATGGTGGCCAGTATTAATGGTGGAGGAAGAACCCGGAAAATCCCTGGAAAGAACCACCGATCCATGAGAAGCTACTGGGAAGCTTTCTCACATACCCATATTGGCTGAATATGAGACTTGAACACATGCAGACAGAGGTGAGATGGCAGTGATCTGCAACGGAGAGTGCTTTAGACCACTCAGCCACTTAAGGCTCGCTCCCTCCACCCCCGCCAAATACTTTGTACATTCTTTAAAACTGTTCTTGGTGAACCTTATTATCATAATATATTGCAAAGTTGTTTTCATTCCAAACAAACATCATCTGATAAAATAACTTGATAAAACTAACAACAATGCTTACAGTATTCATGGTCACATCAACTTCCAATAATATTTAAGTGCAGAAGTTATTTCCTATGCATGTCAGTGTTCACACAGTAATTCAATCACAATAATATTTAAGTGGTCAAGTTATTGCTTATGCATGTCAGTGTTTTTGTTTTTAAAGATGCCTGTGCATGTGTTCCAGGCTTGATACTTTGAATTTTAATATTCCTTAATTATTTACTGTCAAGCCAGACTCTTCACATCATGTTGTATGTATTGTGTATATTGTACATAACAGATAGAAGGCCTCAAGGTAGATTAGTTCTGTAACTAATAGAGTTACCTTCTCTAAATAAAGTCTTAATTGTTATTATTATTAATTCATTTTGGCACAAAGAAGCAATCTCTGTTATCCACAGTGCACAATAAATAGACCCCAAAAATGGAGACAAAAGATCATTACAGTTGATTTTAGACTGCCAGAACCAAGCACATGCCAAGCTTACTGAATAATACACTCAGTGATTAATTTCATTGGGTGAAAAAAATGTTTACTGATTCTGATTAGCTTGAGAACCATTTGAGATCACATGGTTGATGATAAATGACTGAAAACACAAGGAAGAGAGGTTTAAATTTCAGCAAAACTGATTTACTGCAAAGTACAATACAGTGAGGAAAACTGTAAACTCGAATCTCCAAAATAAATTCTAGATTGGAATGGTTGAGGGTGAGGAATTACAATTCTAGAACAAAAGGTTTGGGACTGTGAAGGCTGATACTGATTGCATGTGCTTAGTTCATGGATTTATTAATTTTCTGAAATAAATATTCATATTCCCATCATTATATACAGTAAATCTGTCAAACTATACTGTTACTATTTCCTTGTCTAATAAAATAGCCACATTCTGAAAAGTGGACAGCGCTGTATAATACCTTGCTGCAGTTTGAATAATGAAAAAGTCAAAATCAGACATTAATAAATACATGGCCTCAGTGTGCAAAATCTGATATTGATATGCATTTGAATATCTCAAATACACAAGGAACAAGTATGGATATTAAGCAACCATTTTTTTTCTAAATGACCCCATTTTGTGACCTGGTCATAGCCACTGGGTCCATTTTCTGTCTACTTTGTTATCTTATGCCTCAGGCTTTTGCTGCAAATGATTTTTAATAAACCCCATTTCTTTTATTTTTCGAGGAACATATTTTTTGCTGTTTCTTTCTGAGTTGATCTAATGCGGATGTACAATTTAACTGCAATAAAATCTTTGTATATAGCTATTTTGATTGTCTTGTTTGATTCTCCAGGTATCAAAATTCTGAATGTTGAGAAATATTAACCTCTTGAAAACATAAGACTCCTTTCTTCAATTTATAAGTTTATTTGCACCTTTTTATTTTCTCTAAATCTATTAAATCTATTAATAATTGCTATACTGTAAAATCCAGTCAATCCATATTATGAAAAAGCTATATGCAAAATAATAAGAAATCACTATTTAACATGAATGTTAGAGAATTTTACAAACAACAAATATGGTGGGTTTCTTTCAATTTAGTTTCAAATGCTTAATGAAAGAAACACCTGGTCATGACTGACTTACAAAATCATTCCTTCAAGAAAATTCACAATTAATAAGAGCTGCCCAGTTTGAAGAAATTGGCTGATAAATGATAGAAAAAAGCATCCCAATTTAGCTTACCTTTCATCTAGATGACTTTCTCTTTCTGTTCCTTTGCCCTTGGATGGGACTCTAGGAGTCATCAGCATCTTACGGAAATCCTCATTGGTAAGAGGATGGCTGAAATAGGGAAAACAAATAAAGAAACCAGAATTGCAATGATTTGACACTGTAAATTTCCATTCTTTTCAATGCATATTCCATATTTCAACCCCTATCCTCTTCCCTGTAAGCCCACTCCCTGACAGTAACCATTAGGCACAATTAATCACATACATTGTGTTTTCCTGCTATGGCTACATACATAAATTCTGGTCAGTAAATGTCTAACTTTTTCTCAATTATCTCTATTCTTATCTTACAAGGAACTGTAAGTCATTACATATAAAGACAAGCATAGATAGACAGTGTAACACGCTTCAACCCATTTCTTCATAGATCATGATTAATAATCTCTGAAATAATTTGTTAATAAAATCAAAGTTATCTAGCATATTTTTCTGCATGTTTTACGGCTAAATGGCTATTATTTTTATTATTATCATTATTACTTGTTCATTCTTTGGGTCACCAGCCACTTGCTGTTGTATTTAAAATATCAAATTTGTCACATGCCATCCTGTTGCAGTACTTACTGTGTCATGTATGGTCATCCATGCTACTGAGATTGAGATATTGGAGCCAAAGAGAACATTAACATAAATTAAAAAATGTTTGCCCCATAAATATGCAAGTTGATGTGGGTAATTTTCTGTAATGTATCATGAATATAACTAGCATTAATTTTCAATGATATAGAGGGCAAATACAGCATACCAGATTTACCCACAATGCATTGCTGAGAAATTCTCCACAATTACTTGAAAAATGGCTGATTTATAAAGGAATTTCTATGTCTAATGTCCTCTGCTATAAATTATATGAAATTACATGCTCAAAATAAATTAGCTTTTATGCTAACAAGTTTGAAGTTATCATTTTTAATATGGAATTTGATATTTTTTTAATAAGATAAATGGAAGACTATAACTGTTACACATACTGAAATGGTCTTCAACAGTCACTTCACACATCAATAAAGCTTGCACCATCTCATACTGTTACTGACTTCATTGGGGACAATTAGAGACTATTATAATTAAATGTCATAAGGGCAGATATTAAATTAGTCATAGTTTGTAAACTCCTAAATTCAGCAAGCCTAGAAGTAAAATGGAAAGCCCTAGGAGAACACCAAACTGAAGATTGGCATATATTCTACTATAGTGGAGAGTTGGACAAGTCCTAAATGGAGTAGGGTTCTTTGTAAACAAAGCCATCAAGGGAGCTGTGCTTGAATGTCGCCCTATATCTAGCAGAATCATTTCCATTCATCTGAAAGCGTCTCCCTTTAACATCACAATTATCCATGCCTATGCTCCAACTACTGATCACGATGATGAAGAAATAGAGGAGTTTTACAGTTTTACAACAAACTCCAGGGTATAATAAAAATGCTAAGGAAATAAGACATCCTCATCATCCAAGGAGACTGGAATGCCAAAGTTGGCAAAGAGGCTCTAAATTACTGAGAAAATCATTGTGGACCTTGCAATGAGCTTACCAATGAAAGAGGAAGACGGCTGCTCGAATTCGCAAGCTACAACTACTTGGTACTAGCCAACACACTGGGCCAACATGTAGCTTCACGATGCTGGACATGGCACGCACCAAATGGACTCATCATAACCAGACAGACTACATACTGGTTCAAAACCGTTACCGATCTCGCATCAATACAGCAAAAGCAAGAATGTTCCCAGGTGCTGATGTTGGGAGTGATCATGACTGAGTGAGGCTGAAGAAAATTAACAAGCCAAAGAAAATCAAGCTTAAATTCAATTTTGAACAACTGAAGGACCCCAATATATGCAAGTCATTCCAAGCCACAATTGGAGGAAAATTTACTCCACTCCTTGTGATGGATGTTGATGTTAAAGTGATGACAGACACTTTCAACACAGTCATGACAACATCTGCCAAGGACATTGTTGGCCTCCATCGCCCAAAGAAAAAAACATGGGTTACAGAAGAGATTCTGAATCTCTGTGATCCCTGAAGAGACATTAAAAACACCAGACACACAACAGGGGCAGTGGAGTACTGAGAAATAAACAAGAATATCAGAAAACACTTGAAGAAAGCAAAAGAGGACTGGATTGGACAAGAGTGCACAGAATTTGAGAGCAGTCTGATAAAGAATAACAGCAAAAAGGCATTCCAAATTGTGAAAGACCTCACCAGACAGAAGCAACCAAGAGTCTGGCCCATTCAAGATGAAAATGGAAAATGCCTCACAGAAGCAAGTGACATTGCAGAAAGATGGACTGAGTATTGTAAAAGAATTTACAACCATCCGTCCATAGGAGACCCAGAGGTGCTTGAAGTTCAAAAACTCCACAAATGATGATGATTTCCCTATTCTCAAAGAAGAGGTGGAGTCAGCAATAAGAGCACTGAAGAATTGAAAGGCACCTGGAGTGGACAATATCCCAGCTGAACTTATCAAGAATGTAGGGGAATCAGTAATAGAACTACTAACAAAAATCTGCAACAAGATCTGGCAGACAGGCGAATGGCCAACACAGTGGACCCAGTCAGTGATTATAACACTCCCCAAAAATGGCAATCTCCAACTGTGCCAAATTAAAGAACTATCAGTTTGATCAGCCATGCTAGTAAGGTGAAACTGAAGATCATCTTGAACAGACTGAACCCACAAGCAAAAGAAATAATCGCTGAAGAACTGGCAGGGTTCCGGAGTAGAAGAAGCACAACAGAACAAATATTCAATCTTAGGGTTCTGTGTGAAAAGTACTCCCAACATAGCAAGACATCTATCATGTGTTCACAGATTTCAAAATGGCTTTTGACAGAGTGTAGCATGAGGAATTGTGGGCCAGTTGGAGTATGGCAAGGCTGTCTCCTGTCACCCAAGCTTTTCAACATCTACTTAGAGCACATCATGAGCGAAGCCCTTGAAAACCACTGTGGGGCAGTCAGTATTGGCGGGCATAACATCACCAACCTACACTTTGACGACATTGATGGGCTGGCAGGCAGTGAAGATGAGCTTGCCACCTTAGTGAAGAACCTGGATGAAACATCTTCTAGATTTGACATGGAGATAAGTGTCAAGAAGACAAAGCTGATGACAAATAGTGGCAAACAAATGTCAACCAAGATTAAAGCCAGAGGACAGGAACTTGAAACAGTGGGCCAATTCAAATATCTTGGTTCCATAATCACGGAAGAGGGATCAAGAGCAGAAATTTTGTCATGAGCAGCACAAACAATGGCAGCTATGTCAAAACTAAGACCCATCTGGAGAGACAAGAATATCTGTCTAAAAACTAAAATCAGACTATTGAGAGCACTAGTCATCTCAATCTTTCTGTATTCATGTGAGGCCTGGACCCTAACAGCAGAATTACAATGAAGAAGCAAGGCACTTGAAATGAGATGCTACAGAACCATCATTGGTATCACTTACATGGACCACATCACAAATGAAGAAGTGCGTAACACCATCAAGCAAAAAGTAGGCCATTATGAAGACCTCACCACCACTGTCAAAAAGAGAAAGCTGAAATGGTATGGCCATGTCACTAGAGCCAACAGTCTATCCACAACAGTACTGCAGGCAGTGTCCAAGGTGGCAGAAAGAGTGGTAGACAGAGAAAAAAGTGGACTGACAACATCACAGAATGGACCAGGAAAAGTTTTGTGGAGACACAGGCATTGGCACCTGATCGAGACAAATGGAGTGAACTGGTCAGATATTCAGCAGCACTGTGTATCAATGACCACACTAGGTCAAGAGACTGATGATGATGATGATGATGATGATGATGATAAAACTCAGCTAGTGAACAATCACTACATAAAAAGAACAACTTGGTTGTGACTTCATGAAGAAGCAAAATCCTGGGCTTGTCAAAGTATGGCTCTAATCTGCATTTATCTGTAATTCCCTTCTAAAATGTGCACTCGACATAAAATATCGTTTTTGTGTAAAAATAAACTAAACCACAAATGTTGAGTGTATTCATGTTTGTAGTCACTTAAATTTTACTAAAGAATGGACAGATGTAATAAACAGCATTCATAATTAATTTTACAATGATAATTTTGCAAATTTGACCAATCACATAATGGATTAACAATGACAATATCATGTACCTGATAGCTAACTGTGCAGCATTTTTCACCACTGTCTTAGTTGGCAAGGTGTCTAGTCAAGCTTGGCAAGTAGAGCACAGTATAAAAAACTTCAATCATATGAACATTATTATTAAACATTATTATTATTATTATTATCTTCACAAAAAACAGTACAGGTACCCTCTATATGGCCAAGTTGATGCTAGGGTATAAAATTATTCTACATATGAATGAATCCACACACAAAAAATCTTAGCTGAAAGTGACACTATGTCTAAGTGTTATAATTACTCTTGCATGAAAAAGAAGACAAAGTATATCCATGTAACTTAAAGATGGCTGACGTCTTCCAAGTACTATCAATACTTTCATTATTGTTATTACCATGTTCTTGTTGTTGTTGCTGTTATTAAGTAATGACAATCAGCAGCTATGTTCTCATATTCTGGCTTGTTCTGTGTGTATTTATATGCCTCAACAGTACTGATTGCAGTAAACCAATCCTGGCTTTGGGATTTTCATCTGCATTTGTAGACGTCTTTAATCCTTAAACTGACAAGACTCAACAAGACCCTTTGCTTTATCAAGACTCAACAAGACCCTTTGCTTTATCAAGACTCAACAAGACCCTCTGCTTTATCAAGACCCTTTGCTTTATCAAGACTAAACAAGACCATTTGCTTGATTGTGGCACTTTATAGGGACCTGCCTAGTAGTTTACACCAAGCTTCCTATAGAAATTACATAGTCATTTCACTTGGAAGCTCGATTGACTGACAGCCATGAGAATCGGATGACTTACATGGCATCGTCTTCTGAATCATCATCCTGGTTATACTCTGCTGGAGGCAGTGGGTTGGAGAAGATCTCAGTCTCACCTACAATGAAATAAATAAGATATTATATAAAGGATATTATATAAGTCTCTCCGTATCATATGCATCTCATTTCTGATGATGCTGGAAGCTTTGACTTTTTCCATGTGTCAAAATATAGGAGATAAAATCAGGAAGAATTATATACTTCAACTTAGTGATGGGAATTGGTAAGAAATTCATAATTGATAATTGGTTCCCCTTAACCAACTGATCATCGATTATAATCAGTTACTAAGAGCAAATTTTATATTTGTTACACAGTTATATCTTTGATCAAGAGTTCAATATGTTTATAAATGTACAGGAGTAATCACTTAATGATATGTATACTTTAAACTGACAATAATATTACATTGTGCGTTACTTTTGTTCTACAACTTAGTCTTTGTTAAATTAACGCAACTTAATATGGCTGATCAGTCATATGTAACTTATATACTGCTACAATCCCCCGAAATTCTTTCATTCATATGTGAGATGTCTATAATTTTAAGTATAGAATTAGAAGGATATGATTTTCTTGTTTGTCACTGTTTATAAATACTAGAAACTGAAACAAATCCACAAAATGTGTTTAAATTTATTAACTCAACAATTTAACAACTTGACCATGTAATATTGACTAGATGTTCCTAATTATAAATCATAAGGTTTTTTATTTGTAGTTGTGAAGGGATTAATAAATTTCAGGTAAATTTTAGTGGCTGGGA